>CP025645.1:15583439-15601881 GCA_003576665.1 Ipomoea trifida
TATATATATATATATATATATATATATATATATATATATATATATATATATATATATAGTTATAGTTATTAAATTTAGTTATCTATCTTTTCTGTTGGTCTATTTACTATATATCTGGGATGAAATTCTAGTAACTAGAATTAAATTTATTGTTTTATTTTTTTATTTTAATATGCTTGAATTGTTAATTTATTATGTTGATATTTAATATTTAGATATTAGACTTTAGATTTGGGTTATGTGATCTTTCATGCATAGTTATTACGATGTCCCATTAAGTCGCCACACCCCTTGATCGTCGCCTAGGAAATGTTAAATTCAAAGGTCTTACATCGAACTGAACACCGAATCGAAATAAATCCGAACCGTTGCAAACTGAACCGAAACCAAACCGAACTCTAATGTTAAACCGAATGGTTTAATTTTTTTAAACTGAAAAACCAAAACCGAAAAAAAAAAAAACAAACAAAAAAAAAAAAAACGAATCTAGAACCGAAATGTTCACCCCTACTTTCCGTGACACCCTTTAAGAATGTCGCGGAAACAATTTATTTTTAAATATGATCTGATTACATATCGATTTCTCATAATTTACATAATTTCAAAATCAATTCTACAAACTAAACAGGAAATTAATCAAGAAAATCTAGCAGCTCAAATGGACAAATCAGTTAATAAAAAGAAATTCTCCATTCACTAAACCGAAACGAAAAAAAAAAATTAAGAAAAAGAATACATCGAAGGTAGAGACAGGAAGAAAATCCGCCGTCGCCGCCGCTGTTCTTCCCATGTCAAACCTATACTTCGACTTCATCATTCCCATACGAAAGCGCACGAAACGTGCACGATCAGCTTCTAATATATTTTTTAGCACTGATTAGCATTATTACCAGTTTAAAAGAACCAATTAAGTAGCAGTCCTGTTAAGCAATTTGTTTCAGATTTGTGATGATCATCAACGCTAAACACCATGCCAAACCTATACTTCGACTTCATCGTTCCCATACGAAAGCGCACGAAGCGTGCACGGTCAGCTTCTAATCCATGGATCCGGAATGGCCTTCCATCATCTAATCTAATAATAATAATAATAATAATAATAATATATAATATCTTCATTTATGGATAAATATTAATTGCGTGGCATATTATTATTTCAAAAAAAGGTATTTTAAAATTTTCTAGAAATAGAGAAACTGTTTTGAAACATTTTATGAAATTTCCATAAATTTGTAGAAAGATACGGAGTATATTTTTATATTTTTGACTTTAAGAGCTTAGGTCATGGAATTGCTACGGAAGCACTGACGTCATGGAATTGTTACGGAAGTACTGACGTCATGGAATTGCTACCGAAGTGCTTGCGTCATAGGTGATTTCTCTCTTATATAAACTGGCTAAAGTTCATCGGTCTTCACCACAATTCACCACTTACTATCTCCCAAAAAATTAATATACGTACACAAGTTGGATTATTTACTAAATATATGTGGTTTGGATTGTAAAATTGTTGTATATTTTCTTTGGTATTCCCTAATTAAATTCATTTGAGTATATTAATTTGTTGCCTTTTAATTCGAAAAATTACAAATAGTAAATTGATTATATTAATTCTTATTGAGACATAAATTTAATATAACATTGACTAATATCAATAGCATGCATATTTAAATTAGGGTGTGTTTGGTAACCCGAAAAATGTTTTCCGAATTTTCAGTGTTTGGCAACGTCCGGAAAATTCGGTCAACAGAAAATATTTTTCGTTGACCAAGAAAAATCAGTTCATTTTTTCGGAAAATGACTTACGGAATTTTTTTCCGTAAGTCATTTTCCGGAATGGCTAAAATGGTCGTTTTGCATGTTCTCGGCCAAAATGAACTAAACACACCAAGACAGTTTTTCATAACGCAACCAAACACGGGAAAGGAAAATATTTTCCTGAAAATGACTCATTCTCCAGAAAATATTTTCCGAAAGTCATTTTCCTGCTTTCCAAATGGACCCTTAATTATTATGTGAAACTTTATTGTTTTTATCTTCTTTTTTTTTTTAGTCAAAGCTAAGTCTCATAAAATCATAAAATTATGAAGGGGAAATTTAGAAGGGAATAAAGCATTTTTCTATTAATATAAATAACAAGACAAATAAGTGATAATCTCATTAGATATTCCTTTAATGGCAAATGTTAAACAAATATTTATTTTTGAATACTTGAATTATGAGAAAAATGATTGAAAGTGTATCAAACCGGTTGAGGAGTACTAGTCTAGTTTTTGCAGAGGAAAATAAGGGCAAGAATATAATCCTATGATATAGAACACGTGAGAAAAGTACAAATATAAAAAGAATCACATTTGTGTGAGACCGTCTCACGAATCTTAATATGTGAGACGCGTCAAATATTAGATGGTTACCACTTGTTATTTATAGTAGAAATCATAATACTTATTACAGAAAATTTAATATGAATTTGAAATAAATAAATTGTTACTAATGATAAATATTGTAATACTTATCGTAGAAAATGTAATACCAATTTGAAATTAAAAAATATCATCACTCATAATATATATTGTAATACTTATATATGAAATTGTGGTACTATTTAGGGAAAAATTGATTGTTACTAATGATAAATATTGTAATAATACTTATAACTGAAATTATTAATACTTACACACCTAGTTGTCTATGACCCAATCGTCTTGTCCATGCATGAGACGATTTTACACAAGTTTTGCCATATAAAAAATATAAGTGTGTATTTATAAAATAATAATAATAATAATAATAATAATAATAATAATAATAATATCTTCATTTATGGATAAATATTAATTGTGTGTCATATTATTATTTCAAAAAAGGTATTTTAAAATTTTTTAGAAATAGAGAAACTGTTTTTAAACATTTTATGAAATTTCCATAAATATGTAGAAAGATATATTTTTATATTTTTGACGTAAGAGCTTACGTCATGGAATTGCTACGAAAGCACTGACGTCATGGAATTGCTACGAAAGTGTTTGCATCATCGGTGATTTCTCTCTTATATAAAATTGACTAAAGTTCATCAGTCTTCACCACAATGAATACACAATCTCAAAATGGAGACAATCTCCTATATACTTCGACTTCATTGTTCCTATAAGAAAGCGCACGAAGCGATCAGCTTCTAATCCATGGATTCAGAATGGGGTTGGGGTTCCATCATCGAAGGAGTTTAGAGAAGCTACGGAAATTCCGACCACTCTCTCTAGTGGTCGGAATTAGCGACGAGGGTTTTTCCCAAATTGGTCGGGAAAGTGGTCGGAACAAGTGTTTCTGACCCTAATAAGGCGAATTCCGACCACTATTAGGTGGTCGGAAATATGTTGATTTCCAGCCGTGAGACACCACAATGGCGTAAGGGGCCGTGGTAATGAGAGATGCCGTGGAAGAGATGAAGAAGCCAAAAAGTGAAATATATAGAGACAAATTAAAGTGCTTGGTATAACATTGCAAAAAAATAATAATAATAATAATAAATTAAATGAATCCCGATAATGAAATTATAGTGATTTTTACTCAGACAAATTAAAGTTCTTGTAAAGTTTCGTGTTATGTGAGTCAAAATTACGTCACAACATTATCTTGTGCTGCGGCAACAATTAAAATTTATTGTAACATTTTCGTACTTTGTAAGTCCTAATTATGTAACAATTGTATTTTGTGTCGTCTAAGCTATCTTGTAACGTTATCTTAAAACTTATGTTGTGAGTCACCTTTACGTGACAACTGTATATTTATGTTGTCTGATTGCCTTTGCATGCAGGCTGTCATTACGTGACAACGGAATAAATTTCTTAAATTTCGTATAAAATGACTAAAAAAAAAAAAAACTCTTATATAATTAAGGCAATCACATAAAAATACTAGCCTTTAGTCATTGACTCATTTCATTTGATTTTTAAACAATTTAAATATTGTATTTTTAAAATTTGTAAAACTAACAATAAAGTTTAGCATTGACAATTGCAATTATTATAATTGCTTTGTTTACAGGATTAAAATCTGTAATCTCATTTTAAAAATTATATTCAAATTTTCACGCTGAAAATTTTAATGAAAATTTTTTGAATTTATAATATCAAACCTATACTTGGACTTCATCGTTCCCATACGAAAGCGCACGAAACGTGCACGATCAGCTTCTAATCCATTGATCCGGAATGGGCTTCCATCATCTTCGACTACGTACTGCTTCTGCTGCAACGGAAAAGACACCATGCCGGCAAGAAACACCATGCATGGGGGCCGATGGGACCGACCGGCCAAGAGTCCGACGTTTGTTCCTACATTGCACTCCAGTTCTCACCGGAAGGTTGTGGAAATGAGAAGGAAGGGTGTTAAGGAAGCAGCCATGGTGGAGGAGGATTCTGTGAAGAGAGATGCCGAGGAAGATCAGAGAAGAAGAAGCCAAAAAATGAAATAGAGTCAAAAGTGCATGGTATAACATAGGAAAAAAAAAATGAAATGAATCAGGAAAATGAAATTATAGTGATTTTGACTTCACAGTTTAAGTATATAAGAAGAAGTGGGTTCCAAATTAATGTTTTTTTGTAATGTTTTATTGAAATTACTTGTGCCAGTCGTTATACATGGATCATAGCAGTTGTGTTGAAAGGGAACTGCAGTTGCGCGGAACAGAGGCCGTGTCATCCGTTTGGAACTGCAGTTGTGTTGAACTGATATTGCAGTTGTGTTGAACGGATACTGCAGTTGTGTTGAAATGATACTGCAGTTGTGCTGAACGAATGAACGGTCTCTGTTCCACGCAACTGCAGTTTCCTTTCAACACAACTGCAGTATCTTTTTAACACAACTGCACTATCCGTTCAACACAACTGCAGTATCAGCTATGACAATGGTCCACAATATAATTTGCGTACTTGTGCTATGTGAGTCAGAATTATATGACAACTAGCCTTATTTTGTGCATGCATCGTAGAAATTTTTTTTTCGCTGGAATTTTAAATGACCGCTTATTCTAAGTGAATAACCGACTACTTAGTTTAGATGACACAAAATGACAAGTTTAAATGTTTAATTGCACTTTTTTAAGTGAATAACCGACTACTTAGTTTAGATGACACAAAATGACAAGTTTAAATGTTTAATTGCACTTTTTTAAAGTTTGAGTACCTAATTACACTTTTGAGTAAAGTTGAAGGGTCTATTTGACCATTTTCCCAAGTATATAAAGTTCATCTTCTTACTAAATTGGTAATGGAAATCAATCAGAATAATGCTTCAAAATGACTACTTATATATCAATTTTCTAGCACTATATTTTCTTTAATTTTATAGGATGCATGCATCTCTCGTATATGTTACACTATCTATATATCTAAGCCGTTGATAGGTTTGAGGTGTAAATAGATTTTTATAATACAAATATAAAGGGTCACACTTGTGTGAGACCGTCTCACGGATCCTTATTCGTGAGACGGGTCGGGTCGGGTCAAAACATCATGCAAATGTCATGCTTATATGTGCAAATGTCATACTTATATGCTCAAATATAACACTTATCAAGAATACAATTTTTGTTACTTATAAGAGAAAAAGTAATACATTTTTCTTAATAAGTAATATTGACAAGTATCCCTTACTTATAAGGGCAAATATAATACTTTTGAGGAAAAATGTAATACTTTTAAATCGAAATGTAAAAGTATTGTATTTTCCCTTAAAAGTACTACATTTACCCTTATAAGTAACAAAATTTTATTCCTAATTAGTATTACATTTGAGCATATAAGTATGGCATTTGTGCATATAAGTGTTACATTTGCATCTTGACCCGACTCGTCCCGTCCCGTCTCATGGTGAGACGGTCTCACACAAGTTTTTGCCAAATATAAAATAAGATTATTATCATTTAGACCCTAATTTTTTTTTCATTTTGTAACTAGGCCTAAACAATATGTTTTTATCACTGAAATATTCGTTGAGTGTTAAGTTACAAGAGAGTTAAATTTTGCTACAAATGTTTGCCCTAGCTAGCAACAAGATTTTACCAATAGCAAGAGTTTGAATGGTGGCAAAAGATAATATGTCACCAACAAGACTTTGGAACAACTTTTGCGTACAAATTACAGTGATTATATTTGTTTGCAGAGATGATCTGTCAACGCTTACCCAAACATCTCTATACCTATACCGGAATGACACATGGCTTAGCGAATATAGTATATAGTATTTATACAAAAAATCTGTACTAAATTAAGTATATAGTATTGTAATTAAGTTATGACAGTACTGTAATTAATTTATATATTTAAAATAAAATTAATAACTATATATGGCAGTCGTCATATATAGTATTTATAAAAAAAATCTATATTCGGGGTTCCGTATATAGTATCTGATAACGAATACTTCTCAGATTTTTACCTCCTTGTACACGTACACCCTTATTTTGTAGTCGGGTCAAAGTCAGCGGGTCAATTATCACGCCTATATAATGGCCATTTCCACACAAGACAAGCCGGTTTTGATCTCTCTAGACAACACTCACCCATGTCAAACCTATACTTCGACTTCATCGTTCCCATACGAAAGCGCACGAAGCGTGCACGGTCAGCTTCTAATCCATGGATCCGGAATGGCCTTCCATCATCTTCGACTACTGCATCGGAAAAGACACCATGCCGCCAAGAAATAACAACAGAAGGATCAAAAGAGTTTAGGGAGTGCAGGCATTGCAAAGCTACGGAGACACCACAATGGCGTAAGGGGCCGATGGGGCTCAACACTCTTTGCAACCCCTGCGGTATTCGATACAGCACTGGACGGCTGTTTCCGGAGTACCGACCGGCCAACAGTCCGACCTTTGTTCCTACGTTGCACTTCCGTTCTCACCGGAAGGTTGTGGAAATGAGAAGGAAGGGTGTTGAGGAAGCAGCCATGGTGAATGAGGATTCTGTGCAGAGAGATGCGGAGGAAGAAAAGAAGAAGATGGAAGAAGCCAAAGAGTGAAATAGAGTCAAAGTGCCTGGTATAACATACTAAAAAAAATGGAATGAATTTGGAAAATGAATTATAGTGATTTTTAGTCGGACAACCTAAGCATATATATATAAGAAGAATGTGGGCTTCAAATTAAAGTTTCTTGTAACGTTTTATTGAAACTCGTGTTATGCGAGTCAGAATTACGTGACAATCTTATCTCCTGCTGTCTCAACAATTAAATTGATCTTATTGAATGCATTCAAAGTTCTTCAACATTAAAAATTTACATTATATTCTTATTACCACTTTTAACAGCATGAAAAAGTAAAGTGTAATAGACAATTTGAATTTTATTATGCATTAAATGTCAAGTATTTCTTAAAAAAATTTTGATAGAATTTTATGACATGCAATCTAAGGATGAAATGTATAATAGTATTTTGAGATTACCTGATTGCATTCACCATTTGTTTCATTCTTGTAATTTTAAGACTCACCCCTAACGCCCCATTAGAGTGGGTCTACATGTTAAAAATTTACATCCACTCAACCAAGTGTGAATACTAAACTAAATAATTAAAATATATATATAATATATAAATACACAAATTAAAGTTAAAATACATAATAAAACTAAATATAATATAAATTTTATTCGTCATTCTTGTAATTCACAATGCACTCAGGCCCCACCTCGAAATGAACGTACATTTTGAAATTAATTTTTAAAAAAATTGCATCCGCTCCACCGAGTGTGAAATAAAATTTAATAATTAGAAAATATATGATTAAATTTTTATTCGTTATTCTTGTAATTTCACTACTCACTCTGGTCTCACCATTGAGAATGTGTATATTTTAAAATTTTACACGGCTTCCATTTAGTGTGACCACAAACTATTTTCATATTGATAAAAATTCAAATTATATAGAATACATAATAAAATTAAATATAATATAAATTTTATTTGTCATTCTTGTAATTCACAATGCACTCGGGGCCCCCATTGAAATGAATGTACATTTTAAATTTAATTTCAAACAAAATTTGCATCCGCTCCACCGAGTGTGAATTGAATTAAACTTAATAACTAAAGAATATATGATTTAAATTTTTATTCGTTATTCTTATAATTTTACTACTCACCCTAGTCCAACAATGAGAATGTGTATATTTTCAAATTTTAAATGTCTGACATTTAGTGTGAGCACAAACTATTTTCATCTTGATAAAAAATTCAAATAATATAAAATATATAAGAAAACTAAATATGATATAAATTTTATTCGACATTCCTGTAATTCACAACACACTCGTGCCCAACCTTGAAATGAATGTACATTTTAAAGTTAATTTAAAACAAAATTTACATCCGCTCCACCGAGTGTGAATACAAACTTAATAATTAAAGAATATATGATTTAAATTTTTATTCGTTATTCTTGTAATTTCACTACTCACATCGGTCTCACCATTGTAATTTCAAACTATTTTCATCTTGATATAAAATTCAAATAATATAAAATACATAGTAAAATTAAATATAATATAAATTTTATTCATCATTCCTGTAATTCTCAGCGCACTCGTGCCCCACATCGAAATGAATGTACATTTTAAAATTAATTTAAAACTAAATTTGCATCCGCTCCACCGAGTGTGAATACAAACTTAATAATTAAAGAATATATTATTTAAATTTTTATTCGTTATTCTTATAATTTTACTAGTCACCATGTTCACACCTGCATTGAGAATGTGTATATTTTAAAATTTTACATTGCATACATTTAGTGTGAGCACAAACTATTTTCGTCTTGATAAAAAAAAAACTCAAATAATATAAAATACATCAGAAAACTAAATATAATATAAATTTTATTCATCATTCTTGTAATTCACAACGCACTCGTGCCCCACCTCGAAATTAGTGTACATTTTAAAATTAATTTAAACCCACCTCGAAATTAGTGTACATTTTAAAATTAATTTAAAACAAAATTTGCATCCGCTCCACCGAGTCTAAATACAAACTTAATAATTAAAGAATATATTATTTAAATTATATTTTTATTCGTTATACATGTAATTTCACTACTAGCCATGGTCCCACCATTGAGTATGTGCATATTTTAAAATTTTGCATGACTTACATTTAGTGTGAGCGTAACTATTTTCATCTTCATGAACAGATACTACATTGTAATAGAGTCAGTAGTACTCAAAAAAAAATTATTTTTATCTTGATAAAAAATTCAAATAATATAAAATACTTAATAAAACTAAATAAAATATAAATTTTATTCCGTCATTCCTAATTCACAACACACTCGGGCCCACCTCAAAACGAATGTAAATTTTAAGATTAATTTAAAACAAAATAAGCATCCGCTCCACCGGGTGTGTATACAAAATTTATAATTAAAGAATATATGATTAAAATTTTTATTCGTTATTCTCGTAATTTCACAACTCACCCTGGTCCCACCATTGAGAACGTGTATATTTAAAAAATTTACATTGCTTCCATTCACTGTGAGCACAAATTATTTTCATCTTGATAATTAAAAAAAAAATTCAAATAATATAAAATAAATAAAAAAAGTTAAAGTTGAGATCCATTATAAAAATTAATATAATATAAATGAATCTTTATCAATATTTTAAATAATTTCATTCATCCAATAATAAAATTAATAGTTAAAATATTGCCCGGACCAAATTTAATATGGATGGTGTGTGCATTTATGTGTATGTACATTTAATTCGAATATGTGAAATCTACAAATTTTAAAATTTACCCCAATTCACCACTTACTATCGCCCAAAAAATTAATATACGTACACAAGTTGGATTTACTAAATATATGTGGTTTGGACTGTAAAATTGTTGTATATTTTCTTAGGTATTCCCTAATTAAATTCATTTGAGTATATTAATTAGATGCCTTTTAATTCGTAAAATTACAAATAGTAAATTGATTATACTAATTCTTATTGAGACATAAATTTAATAAAACATTGACTAATATCAATAGCATGCATATTTAAATTAATTATTATGTGAAACTGTATTGTTTTTATTGTTTATTTTTCTTTGTCAAAGCTAATTCTCTTCCCTCTTCCCTCTTACCCTCATCTGCAATAAGTTTTCATGCATATAAGTCTAATAAGTACATTTATGCTAACCATGAAACATATATAAACTCAGTGAAATCCTAATTAACATAGACATGGAATATATATACAGTCAAAGTAGGCTTCATTATTAAGTCATACAGTCAAATTTCTTACTCTATAAGTTCATGACTAATAAGAAAACAAAACAATATAATTTGTAATATTATACTATTAATGACATACTATAAATATCCGTTCATCGCAAGTCAGTCGTCTTTTCCTTGATTTGTAATACCATTCTATATAATTTGTAATATTATACTATTAATGACATACTATAAATATCTGTTCATCGCAAGTCAGTTAATTCCTTGTGTATGCATGCCACTTGTTGGTATTGGAAGGATTGACAATAAGTCTAGAAGGGACACTAGTACAAGGGTGTACCGGAGAGGATAACTGAAAAAGTGTTGACTTTTCGTTAGGATTAGGCATTTTGATTCGGGTAATCCTAACCGAACCAAAGACGTTCGGTTCGGTTTGGTTTAAAACCTAAGAACCGAACGGTTCTAGTTTTACAAGAACGGATCGGTCGAACCAAAAATCAAACGATTTTTTTTAAATAAATATAAATATATATTATATATAATAAATAGATATATATATATATATATATATATATATATTACTCCGTATATATAAAACATAGGTCCGCCGTCGCCGCCGCTGTTCTTCCCTCCGCTTTCGCTGCCGCCGCTGTTCTTCCCATGTCAAACCTATACTTCGACTTCATCGTTCCCATTCGAAAGCGCACGAAGCGTGCACGATCAGCTTCTAATCCATGGATCCGGAATGGCCTTCCATCATCGAAGAAGTTTAGAGAGTGCAGCCATTGCAAAGCTACGGAGACACCACAATGGCGTAAGGGGCCGATGGGGCCCAACACTCTTTGCAACCCCTGCGGTGTTCGATACCGCACCGGACGCCTGTTTCCGGAGTACCGACCGGCCAACAGTCCAACGTTTGTTCCTACGTTGCACTCCAGTTATCACCGGAAGGTTGTGGAAATGAGAAGGAAAGGTGTTGAGGAAGCAGCCGTGGTGGATGAGGATTCTGTGAAGAGAGATGCCGAGGAAGACAAGAAGAAGATGGAAGAAGCCAAAAACTGAAATAGAGTCAAAGTGCATGGTATAACATAGCAAAAATAAATTTAAAAAAAATGAAATGAAAATGAAATTATAGTGATTTTTACTCCGACAACCTAAGCATATTAGAAAAAGTGGGCTCCAAATTAAAGTTTCTTGTAACGTTTTATTGAAACCCGTGCTCTGTGAGTTAAAATTACGTGACAACATGATTTTATGTTATGTCAACAATTAAAGTTTATTGTAATGTTTTTTTAAAACTCGTGCTTTGCGAATCATCATTACGTGACAATCGTATGTATTTTGTGTTGTCTGAGCTGTCTTTTAACGTTATCTTAAAACTTATGTTGTGTGAGTTACCTTAACGTGACAACTGACAACCGTATTTTTGTGTTGTCTGAATGGCCTTTGCATACGGGCTGTCTTTACCTGACAACGGTATAAATTTCCTAAATTTCGTGTAAAATGACTAAATAAAAAAAAAAAAAACTCTTATATAATTTAGGCAATCACATAAAAATACTAGCCTTTAGTCATTGACTCATTTCATTTGATTCTTAAACAATTTAAATATTGTATTTTTAAAATTTGTAAAACTACAATAAAGTTTAGCATTGACAATTGTAATTATTATAATTGCTTTCTTTACCGGATTAAAAACCGGATTAAAATCTGTAATCTAATTATTATATTCAAATTATCACGCTGAAAATTTTAGTGAAAGTTGTTTGAATTTATCATAATATCATGGGTAAGATTCACTAATTACGAAAATTTAATTTTTTAAATTATCTAATTACCAGAATCTAATTTGAATATAATTTTTAAAATGAGATTACAGATTTTTATTTTTTTTAGTGTGTACGAGATTACAGTTGTCGGTGCTAAACTTTATTGTTAATTTTACAATATTAAAAAAAATATTTAAATTGTTTAAAAATCAATCAAATGACTAAATCTAAAGGCTAGTATTATTATGTGATTGCCTATATTATATAAGACTTTTTTTAAAAATAATATTTAGTCATTGTATACGAAATTTAGGGAATTTAAATAATCTTGTATTTCTAAAAATAAGAATACAAGCATTCAATTCCTGTACAGTTCAAAATTCATATCAATGTATGCTATACTAATAATTATCAGCACAATATAATTTATCTAACAACACAATGTTATCAGTACAATATTATCAACACATGCAATACAAACTAACTAACAACACAATATTATCAATACACTTTTAACACAATAATATCGTCAATACAATGCAATACATTAATTTATATCAATCTAATACTTTCAACACGATTATAAGTTATCAAAACAAGATGATATTTAATCTAATTTAAACAAAAATTACACGCACTATTCCAAGAAGTATTTTGCCCATAGCTCTTGAATCTCATTTATTTGGTTGATAGTGTACGGATTATTGCTTTCAAATGCCTACAAAAAAATTTAATTAATAAAATTATTAAATATGTTAATTAATAAAATATAATTTAACTATACATATATAGTTCTATTTTGAGGTCTAAATACTAATCTTATTTTAATTTTGAGGTCTAAATACTAATCTTATTTTAATTTACACTATGGATAATCAAAATCCATTTAATTTACACTTATTCCTGACGGTGACTTAGGTAAATAACGTTGACATTAAATATCTTAGAATATTAAGTATTGTATACGGTGGTTTTTTTTTTTTGAGTACGCATACGGTGGTATTTAAAACGCCATATATAATATTTAAAATAAAATTAATAACTATATACGACAGTCCAGAAGAGAACCATCATATATAGTATTTAACTATTTATAAATAAAAACCTATATACAGGGGTTCCGTATATTGCAAGCATAATAAATAATTTTATTTCATTTTAACATATTCAAAAAAAATTATTATTATTATTCGATTTGTAGTTTTTTTTTTATGAAACCAACAAAATTATTTTTGTCCATTTCGAGTGGAAAAAAAAAAGTTGCTGACAATGTACACATGAACAAACATTGAGCCGTGCAGATGATGAGTGATCTGAACGAGCGGCGGAGATCTAGGCCGGGAAACCTAATATGTCTGCCAACAGGCAAACAATGCTTAATTATGAAGAGGTGATGATTTCACAAGAAAAAGAAAGAAAGCAAGCAAGAATTGAACATCGATGAGAACCACACTTCACTAACATGACTTTTCACTTCCATGCGATCCCATCATTTTTCATTTACTTCGCTTCTAATTAACTACCACCGTTACCTGTATTCAAAAACTACCACCGTTACCTTTTAATAAGAGTCATTTGGGGTACAGAAGAGTGGAAGCTGAATCAGATTGCGCCAAAGCCGTCAACCTCATAAACGGAAGCAACGTGAATGAAGGCCTGACAAGGAATATTGTAGATATCTGCAGAGGTTTGAAGGCGAGACAATGGGAGATTAAACTGAGCTATATACCAAGGGAACAAAACAAAGTGGCGGATGGCTTGACAAAGAGAAGCCGTGATCAAACCGAGGTTTTCAAATGGATTAATGAGCCGCCTAGAGACATTGAGAAACTGCTTCGTGACGATGAACTAGGGCTCTGGGGAACTCCAATATTGTGAGCATCAGCTATTGATCCTGGATATCATCCTCCTTCCACAAAAAAAAATAAGAGTCATTTTCATTTTTTGTCCTACTGTTATTGTGACATTGCCAATTTTAGTCCACTTCATTAATTTTTGCCACATTGCAGCCAATTTTATTTAGTCCTTGCCACTTTTAGTCCACCGTTCAAAATTTTCGTCAAATGACCGTCCAAAACAAGAGTATTTTGGTCTTCATCATCTCCTTTACCACTTGCAATGGTTTTTCTTACACATTTTCATCCAATGAAGAGATCTGGCAAAAGCCATGGCTTTGTAATGTGGCTCACATGTCTTTCGTCAGACCTCTTCATTGGATGAAAATGTGTAAGGATGTGTAAGAAAAACCACTACAAAGAGTCAAGGAGATGACCAAAGCATGAAAACACCAAAAACACCCCTATTTTGGACGGCCATTTGACGAAAATTTTAACGGTGGACTAAAAGTGACAATGACTAAATAAGAATGGCCGCAATGTGGCAAAAATTAATGAAGTGGACTAAAATTGGCAATGCCCCAATAACAGTAGGACCAAAAATGGAAATGACTCTTTTAATAACTACATACAATTTGTATATATATATAATTATTAATTACATTAAAACAAAATAATTACCTATTACCGTTACGTTATCCCTCAATGGCTCAAAGTTTAGATTAGTGGTTCGTCGTCTAACTTGATGTCACAACTGAAGATCGCAATGTTGGGGTTCGAGCTGAAAACATGAATGGAAAAAAAAAGCCTGAGATGATAGAAGGTTTGAATTAGATTTGATCCCTTTTACTTACATAAAGACTAAAGTCTGACCGGTAGACTAACTCGCAATTTACCTTTGCAGTGGCTCTTAAGAATTAAGATTAGTCCGACCGAACAATTAAGTGTATATATGTGGAGTTACATTTTTTTTTAATATGTGGAGTTACATATCCTTCCGTTACTCTCTCTCTCTCTCTAATTAATATTGTTTGAAAACAATACATGATTTTAATTAGTATAGTATAATTTTTTTTTTTGAAGGTATACATGATCTTTCAAATCTTAAAACTTATAGCTGGCAAAATCTCATATGACACCGTCTCATGGATTTTTATTTGTTAGACAATGGATAGTATTTTTCGTAAAAATTACACTTTTCATTATAAGTATTATAGTTTCCTTCATAAGTAATTATTCAATTATTAAATATTACATTTTGATTTAAAAATATTACATTTATCTTCAAAAGTATCACATTTTTCTTAATACGGGTAAATATTACATTTTTCCTTATAAGTAAGGAAAAATAACACTTTCTCCCCCTAAGTTATATACTTATAACATTTTTCCTCTGAATTATTCATGTATTCATATTGGCCACCTCAATTAATATTCTAAAAGTGATAGTTTCCCCCCTGATATGTTAAATGAACATTTTTACCCATAAAATAAATATTTCATTTATTTTTATTATCCAACAAATTATGATCACAGTTTGGTTCAAACTGAATAAACACTATAGCAACCAAACCGAAAAGTTCCGGTTACAATTTAGAACCAGAACCCGATATTTGGATTTCTATTTATTAAAATTGCGAACCGGGATGGCCAGTTCCATGTCCAAACTGAAAAAAGAAAATACATTAATTGTTGAATTTAGACTATTTTAAAAATAAAAAAAAAATTCAAAATAGTTTGAACCAGCGGTTCAAACTGGATCTAGAACCGTGAACCGACGGTTCAAAATCATAACTGAATTGCGGCCATATCTACTTATACGTGAGAATCAGAATAAATGCGAAAAAGAACATACACTATTTGCAAATATTATAATTCTAATTTTAAGCTAGTACAAGTAGTTGTTCCTATTTTGAACTGCCAGGCCATTTCACAGTTTAGGGTCGAGTTTTTTCGATTCGCGATTTTAATAAACTGAAACCCAAATATTGGGTTATGGTTCTGAATCATAATCGAAATACATTTCAGTTCGAACCAAACTGTGGTCATCCCTTCATATAAGCAATAATTTGTTGGAGAAGAAATATAAATGAAATATTTATTTTAAGGGTAAAAATGTCCATTTAATATATCAGGGAAAAAAACAGTATCTTTTAGAATAATTGAGGGGGGCTAATATGAATACATGAATAATTCAAGGAATAAAAGTGCTATAAGCATATAATTAAGGAAAAAAAACGTGCCATTTTCCTTATAAATTATAATCAATTTATGAATGGTTAGTATTACACTTTCCCTCATAAGTATTACGTTTTTCCTAATAAGTAATAATCAATTAATTTATCAATGATTAATATTACACTTTTCTCATAAGTTATTCTTCAATCCTTAAATATTACATTTTGCATTTAATAAATTATACTTTTCTTTAAAAGTATATATAACATTTTTATCCGATCTCATAATAATCATCAATTTGTTTTTGATTAGTATTACATTTTATCTAAACCTGACCTGTGTCTATAACTCTATAAGTATTACATTTCAGTATCCTCATTAAGTTTCCACTTAAATTGCATGAAATATTATATTTTTACTAAAAACATTCCTTAACACTTATTACATAACTAGTTTTTCTTATGCGCGATGCGCAATGTTATATTAAAATTTTAAATTTATTTAAATTTTAATATAGTAAATAATAAATAATAATAATAATAATAAATGTAAAATATTTTTATAAATTGGATATTTATATTTTAAAAAATAACTAACATATAACTGTACTCTAATATTTAATGGGTATATATTATTATTATTATTATTGAAGAAGATAAGAAAATATATGGTGGATGCATGTGCATAGTGACAATAGTGAAAAAGATAACGGAAGTTATAACAGTAGGGGTATATTTGTCCAAAATATTATGTAGTACAACTTTTATAGCATAATGTACAAAATAACTTAACGGAAAAAACGGACATAAATGAGGGGTTCATTCACACACTAGTACAAAATTGATTTTAAATGTAGGACAATTCGCGTTCGGAGTTTCAACTCCGGACGCGTAAAGTGACGCGGTGGCATTTTTGTAATTAAAATTTTTACTATTTAATTATTATTATTATTATTTTTTTTTTTAAAATAACGGATCATCTCCGTAGCGTTACTTACACCAGCTGCGTCCCAAGTAGAACTTCGCTGCCTATTTATTTATTTTTCCGTTGAGATGTTTAGATCTGAAATTTCAAAAATTCAAACACCATCGCCGCACACCACACCCATCTGCAACACATCGCCCTTCCCCACACCACACCCATCGCCGCACCACCATCGTCGCACCACCATCGCCTCCCGTCCACAGCCATCGCTGCCGTCCACAACCTCCGCCGACGTCCACAACAGCGTCCCCGTCGCCTCACGCCATCGCCTCACGCCTGGATCCAACGCCATCGCCTCACGCCTCACGCCTGGATCCAACGCTATCGCCTCACGCCTCACGCCTCACTGTCCGTCGCCTCACGCCTCACGCCTCACTGTCCGTCGCCTCACGCCTGGATCCAACGCCGTCGTCGACACAGCCACTCGCCGTCGTCGCCCCTGTTGCCCTCGTCGTCGGCCTCCTGCTTCGCCCCGGAATCGCGCTGCTTGTCTCAATGTTTTGGATTTACAGGTACAGTATAATGATTTAATCTTGATGTTTCTTACCTTCAAAAAAAAAATCTTGATGTTTTACTGTTTACATAACATTGAATTTGCTCCCCTTGGCTACATCTGCACCTAGACTATGTTAGGTATTTCTTTTTATTTCGTGAATTCGATTTTCTTTTATAGTTTAATATGTCACCTCCTTAAATCCCTAAAAGGGTTTAGGATTTATGAATTTAAACTCCAAAACTGAGCAACACAATGGAGCAGTTGCAATAATCAATCTCTTGTTTTATCAGAGGGCCGAGGACTCCCAGAAACATGTATGTTCTGAAGACGTCAGTCATGCTGTGAATACATCTCCCAAATCAATTACAAGCAATGGTTCTCGGACCAGGAATGGCGGGATTTCTGTGCAAATAAAATCTGTAAAAGAGACAGAGCATCATGGTCCCAGTAATCAACCAGCTACTGCAAAGGACACATCCAAGTCTGAGACTAATGACCTACATTCTGGGGAATCAGTAAAATCCTAACTCATGTACACAACTAACAGAATATTTCGACCATGCATTTTCAAGTATTCTTTTTAGTTTTTAAAATTCTCTCTTGGATAATTTTCTCTTTTTTATTGTTCATTATGTTTTTTTGGCTTTCTTTCTACAGGAGAACTTCTTTAAACTCTGTTTCAGATAGTTCCCTATATTTTAGCATGGTGTCTTCATGTGCGGTGTCCTTCCAGGAGAGGTAATAAAATCTCCTCAATATATTATGATTTTAGATTTACTTATTGATCTGATTCATTTTGTAGACAATAAAGTGCAGTGGGATCTAAATGTGGAGAGGGTATACTTGAGTTCAGGGAAACCCTTGGTATGTTTGTTCTTGTGACTTTTTTTTTTTTTTACTGCTCATATTTTGCATCCTCTTCTCTTTTTCTTGGTTAAATTTTTTTTTTTACTACT
>CP025645.1:15604612-15693756 GCA_003576665.1 Ipomoea trifida
CTTGGAGTTTGTTTCATGTGCTAACATCTTTTTACATTGTGGATTTTGGTTAGACTGTTGGGAGTAAAGCAGCTACTGCATCTTCACATGAATCAAGCCAGGCATGTGGTTCATTTGTTGTACTAGGCGCACCCTTATTTTATTTTTGTTTAAAATGATTTTCATCTTATTCGACTAGTGTAGTGACATAGAGGTGAATATTAACATCCTGGACTTCTAAATTAGGGATTGGATATTACTTATCATAAAAAGGAAAAAAAATAATTAGGGAGATTACTAGATTAGTATTAAGAGACCATACTTGTGCTATTGAATTTCCTAGTTGAATTTCTTTAGAGTTGGTTTTCTTGCATGTGTTCGATGTTCAAGCCTTTCAATACTGCAGTAAAGGGATCATATTGAAAACCATTTTTAAGTACCAATTTGCTATTAAAAACATTTTTTGGTGTGTTTTTCATGTAACAGGCTTAAATGTTGTTCTAAATAATTTTTTTTTTTTTGTAATCAATCCCTTGATTAAGGAAGTTTTTTTTATCTGATTACATTTTAATATTGTGTGCAATATGCTTCTAGAAACTTTCTTCCAACTGTTCCAAGGGCAGAAGAGGCTTTTTATATACACAGTAAACTGAATTTTCGTGTTGATCTTTGGCGTTAACTGGTCAGCATATTTCCTTTAGTTGTTACATTAACTACCAAGATGTTAATGTGTAATTATTACAAATTTTATAAATTTTAAGAAAATTACTGTAAGTGTTGATAATTAAGCGAAGATGTATCTTTGGAGTTGCTTAACCAGCTATTGGCTTGTGTGAAAAAGGACAGCAAGGTCTAGTCTTTGTTTCCTAAATTCTTTATTGGGTAGTCCTTGACTATTATTTCTGATTGTTTATCATCTTCCAGGATATTATGCCAATTGGTAAAAGGTTGGGGGAGAAAGTGTTTGCAGACATTGCATTGAAACTAAAGCCTTACTTGACACAAGCTGTAAAATCTTTGGATCTCTCTTTGCATGAATCCAGTAAAGTTGTTACGTCAATACTGGAAGGAACTACTATAGTTGTTGAGCATAGTTGTGATCATACTTTGAAAAACCAATTGGTAAGTTAATCTCTTGTTTGGTTATTATAGTCTCTCTACATGGAATTTTGGAGTATTAAAAAAAGAAATTATCTCTTCATTGGAACTAATATTTGTCTTTTCATGAATGCAGCTAAATCTAAGGTCTCAAAAGCAATATTTGATACCACACCATATAAGTTAAGGTATCAAAAATTCTCTGAAACTTTAGTTTTTTTTTTTATCCTCAAAAGCTCCTAGCCATTATCTATATTAACTTTACGGATTTGCCTGATGGTTTGTGTGGTAGACAATAAAGTGCATGTGCAGTGGGACTAAATGTGCAGAGGGTATACTTGAGTTCAAGGAAACCTTTGTATTGTTTATTCTTCTAACTTTTTTTTTTTTAATTTTTTATTGCTCATACTTTTACTTTTCATATTTTGCATCGTCTTATCTTTTCTCTTGGTTGTTTTTTTTTTCCTGCCCATGCTTTGTTTTTTGTTATTTTGTTGTTTTTTTTTTCCTTTTTTTTTGGTTCTTTCTACATATTTTTAGGCTTGTTGTGTATTTTTATGGTCGTTTTACAATTTAGTACTTAAGTCTAAATGGTAGGTATAAAAGAAAGAGCTTAAAGAATTAAGTAGGAAAATTGATAAAAAATTAACAGGTAAATCACCTTTTGTCATTTATTACATTCTAAAAAAAAATTATTAGTTGCATTTAAATGTTTTTCATGTGTTACTTTTTATAGTTATAGTTTTTTATGCTTTCTTTCTATGTATTTTATAGTTTTCTATGTATTTTATAGTTTTGCCTGTGTATTTTATAAGTTTGTAGAGGTGTTTTTATTGATTAGTTTATTTCTTTTAAAAGTATTGACAATATTTTTAATATTTTTATAAATTCAATTACTCTCTTGTTAACAAGTCACTTAAGCCTAAACCCTAAACACACCATAAACCACTAACGCTAAATCCTCCCCCCCCCTCCAACCCTAAGAGCCTAAACCCATTAAAGCATAAAATCATTAACCATAAACCATAAACCCTAAACATTAAACCTTAATTCTTAAAACTTTAAACCATAAACCTTGCCCCAAACCCTAAACCTTGAATCTTAGAACTGTAAACCATAAACCTTTGCCCAACCCTAAACACACCCTAAACTCTAAAGTATGCAACCCTAAACCTTGCAACCCAAAATCTTGTAACCCTCATGCAACCCTAAAAACCCTAAACTCTAACGCATGCAACCCTAAACCCAAAACCTTGCAACCCTTACACTAAACCCTTTAATCCTTAAACCTTAAAACTCTTAATTGTTAAATTCTAAACCCTAAACCAACCCTAAACTCTAAAGCATGCATCCCAAACCTTAAACCCTTAAACCCTAAACCTTAAACTCTAAACCCTAGACCCTAGGCACCTAAACCTTAAAATTTTAAACCTATTTTGCAACTCTAAACCTTAAATCCTAAACCTTGCAACCTTTAACCCTAAGCCCTAAACACTAAACCTTGCAACCCTAAACCCTAAACTAACTTTAAATCTTAAAACCCCAAACCTTAATCATTCCAACCCTAAATCCTAAATCCTAGACCCAAAACCTGCAATCCCAAACCCTAAAACCCTAAACTCTAAAATCTTAAACACCAAACTCTAAACCCCTTAAAACTCTAAATCCTAAACCTTGCAACCCTCACCCTAAAACCCTAAACTCTAAATAGTAAACCCTAAACCCTAAAACCTTAAAACCCCTCAAACCTTGCAACCCTTAACCCCAAATTGTAAACATAAACCCATGCAACCCAAAACCCTACAACACTAAGCCTTAAAACCAAAACCTAAACCCTAGAACCCCAAATTGTACAATCCTAAATCTTAAACCTTAACCTTGCAACTCTAAACCCCAAACCCAAACAATAAACCTTAAACCACAAACCCTAAACACTCTAAACCTTAAAAGTTGCAACTCTAAACCTAAACTTTGCAACCCTTGACCCTAAAATCCTAGACTCTAAACCTTAAACCCTAGATTCAAATTGTAAACCCTAAAACCTTAAACTTTAAACCTTTAACACCCTAAACCCTAAACCCTAAACCCTAAACCCCTTAAACCTTGCAACTCTTAATAGTTAACCCTTAACCTTAAACCCCGCGACCGCAAACCCTATTACTTGTAATCGTTAACCCTTAACCCTAAACCCTCAACCCTTAAACGCGAAACCATAAGACCTTGCCACCCATAACTATCTAAGTATTCAAGCAATCCAAGTCCCTTATTAGCTTTTAAGTTCTTTTTTGTGAGATTCTTACTGTACTTATTTTCTTAGCCATCACATCGTTTACTTAGCATCCTTTAGCCCCATAACTTAGCTATTATGAGTAACAAAATAGCTAAAGTCGAACGTGACAATTGGTATCAGAGCCAAGAAAGTGATTTGGTTGCTAGTTCGTTGTGATGACCAACGTGGAAGATATTGTGTGCCTAACACAATGGAAGAATGAGGGAGGAGCTTGTTTCAACCAAATTAAGGCTTTGGTGCTTTAGAACAAATCGTTGGGGAACTTGGAAGTAAACTCGTAATGGTGGTTTTGGCACACTACAAGGAGCACGTTTTGGTGATACTTACTTTCATAGCCATCACATCGTTTACTTAGCTTTTCGAGGTTTGAATGAGGCTGACTTAGCTATTGCGAGAAAAACCTCAGCTAAGGCTGCATGTTACGTCGTTAGTGAGAACAAGTTCATTACACTAAAATCTTAAACCCTAAACCTTAAAACCCCAAATCCTAAACCTTAAAATCCTAAATCCTAAACCTTGAACCAAAATACTAAACCCTTAGACCCAAAACCCTAAAACACTAAACCCTAAACCTTGCAACCCTAAATCCCAAACCCTAAACCCTATCCCCTTAAGCCCTAAATCCTAAACCTTAAAATCCTAAATTCTAAATCCTAAACCTTGCAACTCTAAACTTTATAAACCAAAACACAAAACCCTTAGACCCAAAACTCTAAACCCAAAACCCCAAACCTTTAAATCCTAAACCCTAAATCTTAAATCCTAAACCCTAAAATTTGCAACCCTAAACTCTAAAATCCTAAATCTTAAACCTTAAATCCTTAACCCTAAACCTAAATCATAAACCCCTGAACCCTAAACCCAAATATCTTAAACCTTAAACCATAAACACTAAAACCTTAACCTTAAAGCCTATAAATATTAAACTCTCTACCATAAACCCTAAACCCTAACGCCAAAAATCTTAAACCCTAAACCATAAACGCTAAACCCTTAACCCAAAACCCTCTATGCAACCCTCTACCCTAAACCCCAAACCTTTTAACCTTAAAGCATTAAACCCTTCAACCTTGAACCCTAAACCCCCTTGTACTCCCCCCTCCCCCAAACACTAAACTCTAAACCCTTAACCCCTAAAAACTACCTAAACCTTAAAATCTTAAACCCTAAACCCCTAAACTTTCGTAAACCCTAAAACAACAAATCCTAAAACCTTAAACCTTGCAACCCTAAACCTTAAACCCTAAAACTTGCAACCTTAAACCCTAAATCCCTAAACTCTAAACCCCTAAACCCTAAACCCAAAACTTTGTAACCCTAAACCCTAAAACACTAAACCTTGCAACCCTAAACCTTAAATCCTATACCTTAAACCCTAAAACTTGCAACACTCAACCTTAAACCCTAAATCCCTAAACTCAAAACCCCTAAACCCAAAACTTTGTAACACTAAACCCCAAACCTTGCAACCCTTACCCTAGACCCTTAAGCCCTAAACTATGCAACCCTCTACCCTAAAGCCCAAACCTTTCAACCCTTAACCCTAAACCCCCTTGTACCCCCTAAACGCTAAACTCTAAACCCGTAAACCCTAAACCCTAAACCCTAAATACTTGAACCCCTAAAACCCCTTAACTTCCCTAAACCCTAATACAACAAATCCTAAACCTTGTAACCCTAAACCCTAAACGCTAAAACACTAAACCTTAAACCTTGCAACCCTAAATCCCAAACCCTAAACCCTAAACCTTAAATCCTATACCTTAAACCATAAAAGTTGCAACCCTCAACCTTAAACCTTAAACCCTAAATCTCTAAACTCTAAACCCCTAAACCCTGAAATCTCAAACCCTAAACCCTAAACTACTTAAAACCCTAACCCTAAACCCAAAACTTTGTAACCCTAAACCCTAAAGCCCCTAAGCCCTAAAAACCCTAAACCCTAGACCTGAACCTCAAATCGTAAACCTAAACCCTGAACGCTAAAATCCTAAACCCCCTAAAACTCGAAACCCAAAACTATGTAACCAGCTACCCTAACCCACAAACCTTTAAACCCTAAACCCTAAACTTTGCAACCCTTAACCCTAAACTCTAAAATCCTAAACCTTAAACCCTTAACCCTAAACCTAAATCCTAAACCCATGAACCCTAAACCCTAAACCCTAAACTCGAAAATCTTAAACCTTAAACCATAAACTATAAACGCTAAAACCTTACACCCAATGCAACCCTCTAACCTAAACCCTAAACCCCAAACCTTTTAACCTTAAAGCATATATATTAAAGCCTAAACCCTAAATCCCAAACCTTTCAACCCTGAACCTTGAACCCCCCTCCCCCCACCTCCCGCCTAAACCCTAAACACTAAACTCTAAACCCTAAACACTATCTAAACCTTAGAAACTTAAACCCTAAACCTCCTAAAACCCCTAAACTTTCCTAAACCTTAAAAAACAACTAATCCGAAACCTTGCAACCGTAAACCCTAAAACACTAAACCTTAAACCTTGCAACCCTAAACATTAAATTCTATACCTTAAACCCTAAAACTTGCAACCCTCAACCTTAAACCTTAAACCCTAAACCCCTAACTCTAAACCCCTAAACCCTAAACAACCTAAACCCCTAAACCCTATACCCAAAACTTTGTAACCCTAAACCCCAAACCTTGCAACCCTAAACCCTAGACCCTTAAGCCTTAAAAACCCTAAACCCTTAAGCCCTTAAAACCCTAAACCCTTGAACCCTACACCCTAAACCCTAGACCTAAACCTTAAATTGTAAACCCTAAACCCCCTAAAACTCGAAACCCTAAACTATGCAACCATCTACCCTAACCCCCAAACTTTTTAACCCTAAACCCTAAATCTTAAATCTTTAAACTTTGCAACCCTTAACCCTAAACCGTAAACCGTAAACCCTTGGAACCCTCTAAACCTTAGACCTAAACCTTAAATCGTAAACTATAAACCCAAATATCTTTAATCCTAAACCCTGAGCGCTAAAATCCTAAACCCCTAAAACTTGAAACCCTAAACTATGCAACCAACTACCCTAAATCCCAAACCTTTCAACCCTAAACCCTAAATCTTAAACCTTAAACCCTAAACTTTGCAACCCTTAACCCCAAACTCTAAAAACCTAAACATAAACCTTAAACCTTAAACCCTAAACCTAACTTAGGGTTTAGGGTTTAGGGTTTAGGGTTTACGGTTTAGGGAGGCTTGTGAAGAGAGAGTGGAAGGGAATTCTATGTACGTTCAAAACCAAACTGGAAAAAGTAAAAGCAGGGCTGAAAAAGTGGAACTAAGAGACTTTGGTAACATTTTTGAAAAATCTAAAAATATTGGAAGAAAAAGTGAAGGAGTTAAAGGAGATACTTCATAATAGTGCTACTTAGGGGAACTTAATATTGTACAAAAGAGCTCAAGTTGAGTTGTAGAATAATGTGGTGGTAGAGGAAAAGTTTTGGTAGCATAAAGCCCACATGAAGTGGGTAATATAAGGGGAGGCAAACACTAAATATTTCCACAGTATTGTGAAAGAAAGGAAGAGGAAGCAAGTGATTCATAAAATTAAAAATGAGGAAGTCTATCAAAAACTGTTCATAGTTGAGAAGATTGAAATGGATGTAAATATGTTTGAATGGATATGAGGTCGTTTCAACTCGTGCCTAGGAGTATGGATATGCTGTTTCAACTCGTGCCAAGGAGTATGGATATGAAGTCATTTCTACTCGTGCTAAGGAGTATGAATATGAGGTCGTTTCTACTCGTGCCAAGGACCTTTGAACATTAGGTCGTTTTAACTCGTGCCAAGGAGTATCATTTAGCTTCCTCCATTTCAAATTTCAAATGGGGTTTGCCCCCATATCGGTGCCTATGAAGAGATGAGAGGCAGAGTTGCCCAACTGGGCGTGCCAATTTGTGAACAAAGAAATTTTGAATATATATATATATATATATATATATATATATATATATATATATATATATATATATATATATATATATATATATATATATATATATATATTCTGATTATTCAATTGATGTCTTGACGCTCCATTGAATTGCCTCCGGATTTCAAGTGGCTTGATCTTCAGAGAAGGGCTTGTATGTTTGTTCTTCTGAAGGGCCTCCGCGTTCAAATGGCTTAATCTACAATGTGGGTTTAGAGCAACATTTGGCATAATCTTCATGGAAGGGCTATTACATTTAGGATCATTTTATTGGAACTGATTCTGTGATTTTTCCTACGATGAATACATAGAAACGAAAGGTCCTATTTATAGTTGTAGGGAGAAGAGTTTTGATAGGTTCAAACTCTTTTGATATTATCTAATTTTGTTAATTAGATAATATCAATATTATCCAAAATATATTCAAATATACTAAATATTAAAAAATAAATATATTTAATAAAATTTCAGTGTCAACAGCTCTTTCTACACTTAGGAAGTTCTACATTTATTATGTTTTTAGATAAAGTATAATAATTATTATTATTTTTAATAATAAATATAATAATAAGAAATAATAATAATAATAATTATTATTATTATTTTTGTCAAAGACGTTGTGGTCTAGTGGTACTCGATTTACACTCCTACATGGAGGAGAGTGAGTTTGAGTCTCAATGGAGGCGACTATTGACTCTCTTGTCCTTCCGTCAGTAGTACTAAAAAACAATAATTATTTTAAAATTTTTTGTATTTGATTATGTGATTTTTTAAATTTAAGAATTATTTGATTAAGAATTAAGCACATGCACACATACACCGAAATTATTTGATTATTATATATAGATTTTTAATGATTTGACATGAGCTTTTGGATGTGTGTTTATTTTCATAAAACATGTTATCCTAACATATATATCCTTAATTATTGCATGTGCATTTATGTACCTTGATATTTTATATGGTGCAGACACATAACATGCAAGAGAGGAAGAGATGTTGAATCAAAACAATAGATTATTGATATACAAATTTAAAACATGGTAGGTCCACAAAGTATTTTGCATGTTTGGTAGTAGGGTAAAATTTGAATGATTACTAATATTGATGTTTGGTTATGTATGACTCTATAATGTGAATAAAAGTTTTAAAAATACAAAAAACAAAAAATAAAAGCAATTGATCCGACATCCAAAACACTAATATGAACAAAAAATCAAAACAAAAATTTAAAAGCACTAATCCAAACTTAAAAATCAAATTACCAATAATATAAGATGGAATGATATCCCTTTTTAATTAGGGAATGAGGTTCTTAATTGAAGGAGTAATCAAATCTCATAGTTGTGTCTTAAAAACTTTTATATATATATATATATATATATATATATATATATATATATATATATATATATATATATATATATATATACTCATAGTCAAATGAGACTCTTTCCCATGAGTCTGTGCGGACAGATATGAGCCATTGACACTAGTACAAAAATGACCATAAAAATAAGAGAATTTGTGTCCGATGTTAAAATACTGGACGCGTAAAGTAACACGGTGGTATTTTTATAATTAAAAGTTTACTATTTAATTATTTTTAAAAAAATGTTGGACAATTGTGTCCAAAGTAGGGTACTTTGGATGCAGATAGTAAAACGCCCGTTAACAATATACATCTGAAGTACCCTTCTTCGGACGTAGCTTGTTAGGGTTATTTCGTGTTTCCCCCACCATATCTCGTCACCCACACATTGTTAGACCTCACTACTTCAGCCACGAATCTCGTTCGAAGCCACTTCTCGCCACTCACTGCCTCTCGCCAAAGCCGCCCCCGTCTCCACGTACTCCTCGCATCACGCCTCGTCGCTGCTTGCCGTCGATTTCCACAAACTTGTGCTACTGTTAACCCTTGCTCTTGATGACCTTATCATGATGTCTATAGCAAACTTCTATTATGTTGAACTCTCTTGTAACTTAACACTTAACGAATATTTCAGCAATAAAAATGTATTTTCTAGGCCTAGAAAATGAAAAAACATTTGGGATACAAATACTAATCTTATTTTAATTTATACTTTGGATCATCAAAATTCATTTACATAGTGTCAACGTTAAATATCTTATACGGTTACTTAATATAATATACGGTATTATTTAAAACACCATATTTAATATTTAAAATAAAATTAATAACTATATACAACAGTCCCGGAAGGAACTGTTGTATATATATATATATATATATATATATATATATATATATATATATATATATATATATATATATATATATATATATATATATATATATATATATGAGTTCCGTATATAGTATTTATTATAAATAAATAAATAAATATATACGAGTATACGATAGCGGTACCATATATAGTATATAAAAAAATAACTTTATTAATGTAATTTAATTTCTTAGATTGTATGAATTTAACTTTTTAAATTATTTTAATTTTATTTTTTTTAGCATTGATTAGCATTATTATCAGTTTAAAAGAACCAACCAACTCCTGTTGAGCAATATCAAGGTTTAATTTGTTTCCGATTTCTAATCCGCATCAACACTAATCCATGGATCCGGAATGGGGTTCCGATTAATAGGCGCCTAGGCGCTAGTCATGATGTTCTAACGTAATGGTCAACATCATGATCTAGACTTATTTGCTTAATGACATTTGCTGTTTATAAGCCTATGTCGTTCCAAAGTCTTGTTGTTGGTGACAAAAGATCTTTTGTCATGCATCATTCAAACTCTTGCGCGCTATTGGTAAAACCCTTTCTTGTTGTTTATGACCTTATCATGATGCCTATAGCAAACTTCTATTATATATGTTGAACTCTCTTGTAACTTAACACTTAACGAATATTTCAGTAATAAAAACGTATTGTCTAGGCGTAGAAAATGAAAAAAAGTTGAGGTCTAAATACTAGTCTTATTTTAATTTACACTTTGAATCATCAAAATTCATTTACACTAATTCCTAATGGTGACTTTGGTAAATAGCATTGACATTAAATATCTTATACGGTTACTTAATATAATATATGGTGGTATTTAAAATGCCATATTCAATATATTTAAAATAAAATTATAACTATATTCGACAGTACAGAAGGAAACCACCATATAGTATTTATAAAAAAAAATCTATATATAGGATTCCGTATATAGTATTTATGGAAAATAAACAAATAAATAACTATATACGAGTATACAACGGCGGTACCATATATAGTATATAAAAAAATAACTTCATTAATATAATTTAACTTCTTAGATGGTATGAATTTAACTTTTTTAATTATTTTAATTTTATTTTTTTAGCATTGATTAACATTATTGTCAGTTTAAAAGAACCAACCAGCATTCTTGTTGAGCAATATCAAGGTTTATATATATATATATATATATATATATATATATATATATATATATATATATATTAATGAGTACTTGCATGCGGGCTGACCCACGGCCTGCGCAAGCTACCCCGCGTGGGTTGCAGGTCAATTTCGGCCCGCCCCATTAGGCCTGCATTTTCTCGGGCCTATTTTTTCATTACCCTAACTCGCACTACTGCAGGGTGGGTGAGGGTCGGCCCGCGGGCTTCGGCCCATTTTGACGGTACTATCCTCAGCTGCCGGTCGTATAGCTAGTCTAAGCGGCGCCTAGAAAAGCAATCCGTTTTTAGGGTTATTCCCAAAAACGACGTCATTTTGGCGAAAAACCCTAAATATAAATGAGTAGAAGCAAAATCACGAACATAGCAAGATCCGCAGTCGGCCAGTCGCAAACCCAACGCCGCAGTCCGCCAGTCGCGCACGCACGCCTCCGCCGATCGCCTTCGCCAGCTGCCTCGCCTCCGCTACCGGCATTCGATCGCTGCCCATAAAGTAAGGTATTTATTTTTGTTATTAGTTTAAGTTTTTTACTTTTTACACTAGTTTTAGATAATTAGGTATTAGGATTTTAGGTTTGAAAAAATAAAAATAAAAAATCGGGCACCTAGCATCTTTTTAAAAATTGGCCTAGACAATACATTTTTATAAAATTAATAACTATATACAACAGTCCGGAAGGAAACGGTCGTATATATTATTTAATACAGGATTCTGTATATAGTATTTATGAAAAATAAATAAATAAATAACTATATATATGAATATACAACGGTGGTGCCATATATAGTATGTATGTGTGTATATATATATATATAACTTTATTAATGTAATTTAACTTTTTAGAATTTAGATTGTATGAATTTAATTTGTTTCAGATTTGTGATCATCATCAACGCTAAACACCATGTCCAACCTATACTTCTACTTCATCGTTCCCATAAGAAAGCGCACGAAACGTGCACGATCAGCTTCTAATCCATGGATCCGGAATGGGCTATCATCATCTTCGACTACTGCATCCGAAAAGACACCATGGCGCCAAGAAGGATCGAAAGAGTTTAGGGAGTGCAGGCATTGCAAAGCTACGGAGACACCACAATGGCGTAAGGGGCCGATGGGGCTCAACACTCTTTGCAACCCCTGCGGTATTCGATACAGCACCGGACGCCTGTTTCCGGACTACCGACCGGCCAACAGTCCGACGTTTGTTCCTACGTTGCACTCCACTTCTCACCGAAAGGTTGGGGAAATGAGAAGGAAGGATGTTGAGGAAGCAGCCATGGTGGATGAGGATTCTGTTAAGAGAGATGCTGAGGAAGAGAAGAAGAAGAAGATGGAAGAAGCCAAAGAGTGAAATAGAGTCAAAGTGCGCTGCCTGGTATAACATATGGAAAAAAAATGGAATGAATCTGGAAAATGAATTATAGTGATTTTTAGTCGGACAACCTAATCATATATATATAAGATATAAGAAGATGTGGGCTTCAAATGTTTCCTGTAACGTTTTATTGAAACTCGTGTTATGCGAGTCAGAATTACGTGACAATCTTATCTCGTGCTGTTTCAACAATTAAAGTGTATTGTAACGTTTTCTTAAAACCCGTGCTTTGTGAGTCATCTTTACATCACAATCGTATTTTTGTATTGTCTGAATACCTTTGCATACAGGCTGTCTTTAGGTGACAACGGTATAAATTTCCTAAATTTCATATAAAATGACTAAATAAAAAAAAAAAAGGCTTATATAATTTACGCAATCACATAAAAATAGCAGCCTTTAGTCATTGACTCATTTCATTTGATTTTTAAACAATTTAAATATTGTAAAATTAACAATAAAGTTTGGCATTGAAAATTTTAATTATTATAATTGCTTTGTTTACAGGATTAAAATCTATAATCTCATTTTAAAAATTATATTCAAATTTTCACGCTGAAAATTTTTGTGAAATTTTTTTGAATTTATAATATCATGGGTAAGATTAGCTAATTATGAAAATTTAATTAACTTTTTAAATTACCTAATTACTAGAATCAAATTTTTAAAAAAGAGTAAGCGTTAGAATGAATCTTGTAAATTTGTAATTTGATATTTGTAATACTCTTTTAGTAAGTAATTAATACTTTTTAAAAGCAAGTTATGCCTGCGTATTTATTTTTAACTATAAATTATTATACCTTTTTAGGTTAGACCGTATTACACCAGATTTTTTTTTTTTTTGGAAATTACTTTATTGCTGTAATTTAATTTCTTAGATTGTATAAACTTAACCTTTTTTTTTTTTTTTTTTTTAGTTTTGCAAATTACTTATTTTGACTTTTTGGCATTGATTAGCATTATTATCATATTAAAAGAACCATCCAGCAGTCCTTTCAGTAGTATACAAAAAAAATTCGCTACTGTTGTACAACTCTGGCGGATACTAAGGTCGCAGATAGCATTAGACTTTTCGCGACTATTGAAAAAAATAGCGTAAAGTCAAGTAATCCGCGACTGTTCTTCGTCAAGAACAATCGCAAATTATATATATCGAATTGTTTTTTTAATAACTAATTTGCGACCCCAAACCAGTCGCGAATTATATATATATTTTTATTTAGTTATTAAATTTAGTTATCTATCCTTTTTTTTTTAGGTCTATTCACTAATTACTTAGAGATGTACTAGAAAAATAATGTCTAAACAAATTATTTATGCTCTTGAAGATTTTACCTAATGTTAAATATTTAATGTAATTTCAAAAATATATATGATTGTAATATAAAAAGCATGAATGTGGATAGACATAATACATAATTTTCTATTTAATATAATATTAATAAATAATATTTATATCAAATATTCATTATACTTTCACATTCACAAATTCGAAATAAATTGCTAAAGATGATTCAATGTCACATTTATCAATATAATAATAATAATAATACAAAAATATATTAATCATTAATTGAAAAAAAAATTGGGGTCGAAACACTAATCTTATTTTAAATTTACGTACACTTTGGATAATCAAAAATCAATTTACACTTATTCTTGACGATGACTTAGATAAATAGTATTGATATTAAATATCTTAGAATATTAAATACCATATACGGTTACTTAATATAATATACGGTGGTATTTAAAACGCCATATATAATATTTAAAATAAAATTAATAACTAATACGAAGATCGTTTAGAAAGAAATCGTCGTATATAATATTTATATAAAAAAAACCTATATACGGGAATTCCGTATATAGTATTTATGAAAAAAAAAACAAATAAATAACTATATACAAGTATATGACGGCGGTGCCATATCTACTATACTAATAAGAGTCAAAGAGAGTTAGGCCTAAAATGGGTAGAAAAAATGGCGGTCAAATTATTTAATCAAATGTATGGCTCACATTGTTTAGATTTATATTTCCACTTGAGATTTCCTAATTTTCTACTATAATATATAATAATAAGAGCCAAAGAGAGTTAGACCTAAAATGGGTAGAAAAAATGGCGGTCAAATTATTTAATCAAATGGATGGTTCAGATTAATTATTTAATCAAATAGATTTTTAAGATAATTCATATTAATATTATTAATAGAGATTACCTAATTTAACCTTACTTTTATGATTATCCGTTAAGTTTTCCGTTAAATATTCTCTTCTCCGTTAATATTCCGTTAACTGTTAACTTACCCATTAAATTCTATAGGAAAGGTCTTAGGTTCGAAGCCCATCTCAATCAAATTTGACATAATTAAGTTTCTCACTCTATTTTACTCTTATTAAATTAAATAAATTAGTAGCTACAACAAAAAATGATGCGTATGTATTTCTTTAATTTAGAATTATGTGTCTACAATACCTTTATTTGAAAAAATTATTCATTATCAAAAAATTAAATTAAATAAGAGAAATAATTTCATTAGTTATATTGTCTTTATTTTCTCTCATGCAAAGATTCTTTACATTCAAATTTATCAATTGATATTCATCATTACATTGTCCATTATCTTATTTTTACAATATCTTGTAATTAAATATCAAAGTTATAGTACAAAATAATGTTATATATTTAGTTACCAAGTATTTTATTAATACTATGAAAAAAAATTAAAATAATTTGAAGCTAATTATATTAACTACTTGGGGATTGGTTGACAAAGAGAGTACTCAAATAATAACCCAACAAATTGAAGCGGAATCACTCTATTTTACTCTTATTGAATTAAATAAATTAAATAAATTAGTAGTTACACCAAAAAATGATACATATGTATTTCTTTAATACCATGAAAAAAAAAAAAGAATAGTTTGAAATCAATCATATTAACTACTTGGAGGATTTGTTGACAATGAAAGTACTCAAATAACCCATTACCCAGCAAATTGAAGCGAGAAACTACCTTTTAATATCTTTGGAATACATAATATTTTAAATTTCCAAATTTTTATTAATTTATTTAATTTTTTTCTTAAACTAGGGATTTCTTTATCCACAATAACTCATTCAACAATAATGGTTGAACCAAATGAACCCCAAGCAGAACACCTAAAGGAAAGTCCATAGCTCCTATATTATAATCTCATTGCATGACGTTGTTATCTATGCTACCAACAATAACCGAATTGCAAATAACACACTACCAACAAAAAAGAAGAGAACAAATAGTAAAGATGAAGACAATGACAATGTTACTTAAAAGAGAATTAAGAACACTTAGAAAAATTCAAATTAAAAGTAGTATTTATTTAGACTCATTTTTAGACCAAATATTTAGACTATCGATTTTACAAGGTTGCAAACATTTATTTTAGTAATAATTATAATGAATTTTCTATATTATCTTGGATTCATATACTTTGAATTAGATATTTAAATAAAAAAATTCGACATTCAATTACCCATGTATAAACTTCTCCTATATAATCTTGCATTGATATACTTTCAAATATTTATTTAAATATAAACATTGGGCATTAACCCATTCGCGCAATGCGCGTATAAAACTAGTATACTAATAAGAGCAAAAGAGAGTTAGGGCTAAAATGGGTAGAAAAAATAGCGGTCAAATTATTTAATCAAATGGATGGCTCAAATTGTTTAGATTTATATTTTCACTTGAGATATCCTAATTTATCCTTAATTATATGATAATCCGTTAAATTTTTCGTTAAATATTCTCTTTTCCGTTAACTTTTAACTTACCCATTAATTTCTATAAGTAAGGTTTTAGGTTCGAACCTCATCCCAATCAAAGTTGGCATAATTATTAAACATATACTACGGATATGTTAGAGTATATTATTCAAAAGTAAGTACCACACTCTATTACTCTTATTAAATTAAATAATAAATTAGTAGTTTTTTCAAAAAATAAAAATAAATTAGTAGTTACAACAAAAAAAATAAAATATATATGCATTTATTTAATTTATAATTCAATGTCTACAATGCCTTTATTCAAAAACAAATATTCATTATAAAAATTTTTAAAAAGAGATATAATGTCATTAGTTATATTGTCTATATTTTCTACCATGCAAAGATTCTCTACCTTCAAATTTATTAATTAATTATATTCACTACATTGTTCATTGTTTTCTTTTTACACTATCTTGTAATTAAGTATCAAAGTTATACTAAAAAAATAATGTTATATATTTATTTACAAATTACGGAGTATTATGTTAATAACATGGAAAACAATTAAAAAATAATAATTTGAAACCAATCATATTAACTACTTAGGGATGGTTTGTTTACAAAGAAAACATTCAAATAACACAATAAATTGATTTAAAACTCAATATTAAAAATGTCAATGTAGGGAAATAGAATATTGTGGCACACTTGATGCATTTGAAAATATGCTGACTACAACATTGTTGGAATATATCAATCTTCCAGATTCAGAAAAAGAAGAAACTTAAAAAATAACTACTATTGCAACATTCATTCATCTTGTATGTAAAATAGTTATTGTGCATTCTTTAAATATATTATAACTAATATAAATTTATAATTCATTCATTTTCTACAATCAAACTATTTGGATTAAAGACAAAATCAACATTGATCTTGACAACAAAAATAATTGGTGTATAGGATTGGACATTATCTCATTCGCGCAATGCGCGTGAAAAACTAGTATAGTATATAAAAACAATAACTTTATTAATGTAATTTAACTTCTTAGATTGTATAAATTTAGCTTTTTTTTTTTTAGTTTTGCAAATTACTTAAATTTTATATTTTTCAGCATTGATTAGCATTATTATCAATTTAAAAGAACCAACCAGCAGTACTGTTGAGCAATATATATTAAGATTTAATTTGTTTCAGATTTGTGATCATCATCAACGCTAAACACCATGTCCAACCTGTATGTACTTCAACTTCATCGTTCCCATCCGAAAGCGCACGAAGCGTGCACGATCAGCTTCTAATCCATGGATCCGGAATTGGGCTCCATCATCTTCGATTGCTTCTGCTGCATCGGAAAAGACACCATGCGGGCAAAAAAACATCAGATTGCATATAAAGTGTTAAAGTTTGTACAGTGAAGTTCATGATAATTACGAAACTATATATATACATAAAATTCAAATAATATAAAATACATAGTAAAATAAATATAATATAAATTTTATTCTCATTTAATTCCAACACACTCGGGTCCACGTCAAAATGAATGTAATTTTATAAATTTTAATTATTAAAACAAAATTTGCATTCGCTCCACTGAGTGTGAATACAAAATTAATAATTAAAGAATATATAATTTAAATTTTTATTCGTTATTCTCGTAATTTCACAACTCACCCTGGTCCCACCTTAAACTGTATATTTTAAAATTTTACATTACTTCCATTCCTTGTGAGCACAAATTATTTTCATCTTGATAAAAAAATTCAAATAATATAAAATAAATAACAAGTTAAAGTTGAGAATCCAGTATAAAATTAATATAATATAAATGAATCTTTATTAAAATTTTAAATAATTTCATTCAACCAATAATAAAATTAATAGTTAAAATATTGTCCTGATCACATTTAATATGGATGGTGTGTGCATTTATGTATATATACATTTAATTCGAATATGTGACATCTACAAATTTTAAAATTTACCTCAATTCACCACTTACTATCTCCCAAAAAATTAATATACGTACACAAGTTGGATTTACTAAATATATGTGGTTTGGATTGTAAAATTGTTGTATATTTTCTTTGGTATTCCCTAATTAAATTCATTTGAGTATATTAATTAGTTGCCTTTTAATTCGTAAAATTACAAATAGTAAATTGATTTTATTAATTCTTATTGAGACATAAATTTAATATAACATTGACTAAATCAATAGCTTAGTTGCCTTTTAATTCGTAAAATTACAAATAGTAAATTGATTATATTAATTCTTATTGAGACATAAATTTAATATAACATTGACTAAATCAATAGCACGCATATTTAAATTAGGGTGTTTTTGCGAAAATGTTTTTCGAATTTCAGTATTTGGCAACGTCCCGAAAATGCGGTCAACGGAAAATATTTTCCGTTGACCAATCAAAATCAGTTCATTTTTTCGGAAAATGACTTACGGAATTTTTTTCCTTTAAGCCATTTTCCGGAATGGCTAAAATTGCCGTTTTGCATGTTCTCGGCCAAAATGAACCAAACACACCAAGACAGTTTTCCATAACGCAACCAAACACTGGAAAGGAAAATGTTTTCCAGAAAATGACTCATTTTCCAGAAAATTTTTTCCGGAAGTCATTTTCCTATTTTCCAAATGGATCCTCAATTATTGTGTAAAACTGTATTGTTTTTATCGTTTATTTTTCTTTGTCAAAGCTAAGTCTCATAAAATCATAAAATTATGAAGGGGAAATTTAGGAGGGGAATAAAGCATTTTTCTATTAACATAAATAACAACACAAATAAGTGATAATCTCATTAGATATTTCTTTAATGGCAAATGTTAAACAAATATTCATTTTTGAATACTTGAATTATGAGAAAAGTGATTGAAAGTGTATTAAACCGGTTGAGGAGTACTAGTCTAGTTTTTGCAGAGGAAAATAAGGGCAAGAATCCTATGATATAGAACACGTGAGAAAAGTACAAATATAAAAAGAATCACATTTGTGTGAGACCGTCTCACGAATCTTAATATGTGAGACAGTTTAAATATTAGATGGTTACCACTTGTTACTTATAGTAGAAATCATAATACTTATTACAGAAAATTTAATACAAATTTGAAATAAATAAATTGTATTGTTACTAATGATAAATATTGTAATACTTATAACTTAAATTGTGAAACTTACAAAGTGCATGTAATTCTAATATAAATATTGTAATACATAAATGTGAAATTTTACTTATGAAAAATTACGATACTTATTATTATAGAAAATGTAATACCAATTTGAAATTAAAAAATATCATCACTCATAATATATATTGTAATACTTATATGTAAAATTGTGGTACTATTTAGGGCAAAATTGATTGTTACTAATGATAAATATTGTAATAATACTTATAACTGAAATTATAATACTTACACACCTAGTTGTCTATGACCCAATCGTCGATCTAGTCCATGAGACGATTTTACACAAGTTTTGTCATATAAAAAATATAAGTGTGTATTTATAAAATAATAATAATAATAATAATAATAATAATAATAATAATAATAATAATATCTTCATTTATGGATAAATATTAATTGCGTGTCATATTATTATTTCAAAAAAGGTATTTTAAAATTTTTTAGAAATAGAGAAACTGTTTTTAACATTTTATGAAATTTCCATAAATATGTAGAAAGATATATTTTTATATTTTTGACGTAAGAGCTTACGTCATGGAATTGCTACAAAAGCACTGACGCCATGGAATTGCTACGAAAGTGTTTGCATCATCGGTGATTTCTCTCTTATATAAAATTGACTAAAGTTCATCAGTCTTCACCACAATGAATACACAATCTCAAAATGGAGACGATCTCCTATATACTTCGACTTCATCGTTCCTATTAGAAAGCGCACGAAGCGTGCACGATCAGCTTCTAATCCATGGATTCGTAATGAGAAGGAAGGGTACCGGTGTTGAGGAAGCAGCCATGTTGGAGGAGGATTCTGTAAAGAGAGATGCCGAGCGAGGAAGAGAAAAAGAATATGGAAGAGGCCAAAAAGTGAAATATATAGAGACAAATTAAAGTGCTTGGTATAACATTGCAAAATATATATATATATATATAGAAGAAAGAAATGAATTGGGAAAAATGAAATAATATATATATATATATATATATATATATATATATATATATACACGGTAATTCCATATATAGTATTATGGATTACTGTATATATATATATATATATATATATATATATATATATATATATATATATATATATATATATATATATATATATATATATATATATATATATATATATAATACCTATATACGGGAATTCCGTATATAGTATTTATGAAAAAAAAACAAATAAATAACTATATACAAGTATATGACGGCGGTGCCATATCTACTTAGTGTGAGCACAAACTATTTTCATCTTGATAAAAAATTCAAATAATATAAAATATATAAGAAAACTAAATATGATATAAATTTTATTCGTCAACATTGCCCCCACTGAGGCTCGAACCCATGACCTCCCATTTGGGAGAATCACTTCATGCCACATGACCACAAGGCCTTTGGCACAAACTTAATAATTAAAGAATATATGATTTAAATTTTTATTGGTTATTCTTGTAATTTCACTACTCACATTAGTCTCACCATTGTAATTTCAAACTATTTTCATCTTGATATAAAATTCAAATAATATAAAATACATAGTAAAATTAAATATAATATATATAAATTTTATTCATCATTTTTGTAATTCTCAACGCACTCATGCCCCACGTCGAAATGAATGTACATTTTAAAATTAATCTAAAACTAAATTTGCATCCGTTCCACCGAGTGTGAATACAAACTTAATAATTCAAGAATATATTATTTAAATTTTTATTCGTTATTCTTGTAATTTTACAACTCACCCTAGTCCTACCCTTCATAACGTGTATGTTTTAAAATTTTACATGACTTCCATTTAGTTTGAGCACAAATTATTTTCATCTTGATACAAATGAGCCTTTTGTCCTCGATCCGTCCGAACTTACCCGATACTTTGGCATAATCTCGTGTAAAGTATACTTAGTTTGCTCTTTTAGCAATCATATAGCTCACTACTAAACATATATGCATAATTGGCTTTTACTCCTTCAATCCATTTCAGGCACATTTTGTGAACCAAAAACCTTTTGTTATGAAACGAGATTAGTACAAAATAGTAGGGAGTAATAAATCCTTTTCCGTTTTCGTACATAAAATTGCGGAGAAAAGTTTACAGTTTACACATCCCCGCGCCCTTCTCGATTCATTCCTTCAATTTTGTGCATGATTCGCACATATAGCTACATTGTATGTATAGGTATATACACTGACATATATAATTAGGAAAAAATATTATCGTAAACGATTCCAGATCCATCGATGATCAGAAATGGCGGAGGGAACATACGTGCAGCTAACCAAGGAACAAGAGGCCGTCGCCGAGAACATCACCCCCGGCGAACTTAACCAGCCCATTGATATTGATAGGGTGATTACCATTGTGTTTAATTTTGGCTTGAAAATTAATACTTTGATCTGTTGTCTTGATTCTTCGATCAGATTTCCGTGATTTATGCGTTTTTTTTTTTCATTTGTGTTTGCAATTTCTCTTCTAAGGTATTGAAATTCGTGTAATATGGGAGTGCAGTTAAGTATTTTGTTGTGAAAACGGATGATTCTTCGCCCTGGGAGATTCTACGTATGAACTTGTATTTATGCATTTGTTTTAAGGGAATAGCGTATTCAGTGCAGAAATAACATAGCAACATTCAACTTCTTGATTTCAATGTTAGCAATGTGTCAACATAGGTTGCTGATTGGTTGTGTTTATTATATGAAATGAAACTTCAATTCTCAACTTATTGGATGCTGTCATTTAATTTAACAGTTTACTTGCCGGAGATGCCCTGAATGTGGGCAACCCTTGCCTAAAAGCCACCAGCCCCCTGCTGATGAAGATTGGACAACTGGGATTTTTGGTTGTACTGAAGATATAGAAAGTTGTAAGTGTGGTGATCACTATCCAATAGCTTCTAGTGCTATGTTTTGTTCAAAAGTCTAGTTTTACACTGTCGGGAATTCATGTTTGTTGCATAACAATTATCTAAGACTAATGTGTTTTCAGGTTTTCTTTCATTTGTTTGATATAAATTGTGCTTTGACAATTTTTAATTATAGAGCTATGGGCTGCAACATGAGTAGTAGATGAGTTTTAATTAATTTTTAAATACAACTTCAAGAAATTTATGTAATATGCTCTAGAAGTTGAGCCAAAGCTGAACTTTTAAATAATCTGAGTACACTATTTGAGCTCAATAAGCATGCAGTAAATGAATATTAACAGGGTAAAGTTGACAAATAGAAAAAGACACTAGTTTAAGTCTTAGATGTTTGCAATCAGTATATCTCTACCAGTGACCTCTAGTGCAGTAAAATAAAAAATTTCTGCAGATTCAGTCAAGTCTCAACTGCTTGCTAGGTCATTTAATCATCAAATATCAATGCATCCATTTTTTCTGATAGTCTGAAGATTCTATCATATTGTATATGATTATTTGGTCATAGGACTAGGTTATTATCTCAACTAGTAGACTTCTTCATATGATGCAACTATAAAGAAGGTATAATGTCTATACTTTTGTTATCCTATACTTCTTTTTAATGCTCTGGTAAGTTCTCAATGAACATATATAGTGCAATAAAAATTTTGTTGTCATAGTTTCTAGTCTTTTGCATGCTTCTGTAAGTGCTCAAATCTTGTGTGCTACATAATTTTACAGAATGTGTAACAGAGAATACATCTCTAAACAAGGCTTTTCCTGTCATTATATTACATTTTGAAAACATGATAATCAGCCCTGAATCTTGTCCACCTTTCTACTGTTACATATTCATTCTGTAGGCTTGACTGGACTATTTTGTCCATGTGTTCTGTTTGGGCGGAACGTCGAAAGCTTGAATGAAGAAATTTCCCAAACTGGGGCATGTGTTGGCCATGTCATTTGCGTTGAAGGCGGCATCACGCTTGCTGTTGTAACAGCAGCAATGAATGGCATTGATCCCGATACAATGTGCCTTATAACTGAGGGTCTACTCTTTACTTGGTGGGTTTGTGGTATCTACACTGGCATGGCTAGGCAAGCATTGCAGAGAAAATACCATTTGAAGGTACTCATCCCATTTCAAAAGTTGTGTAATATTAGTCTTCCTAGTGTTTTGTTAGGATCAAGCGCTTACTGGGCTTGGCCCTTCACCGGCCTCCATTCAACAATCCCCTAGCCACCAATTGATGGACTTGGCCAATTACTGCTGGGACTCAAACCTGTGACCTGGTCTGATATCACTTGTTAGGATAGCGCTTATAGCTAGTAGCGAAAGCGCAACTTTAATTCCTTATAGACCACCATCACATTTTCAAGAGGCAGGGTGCTGGACTTGGTAGGGCCTTCTCTGGCCTCTTGATGGACTTGGCCCATTACCGGCCTCCGCCCAACATGCTTGAATACCATACTTTCTGCTCCAAAAGACAAATATGCAGGGGTGATAGATGCTAATCTAAATAGTAAGTGTGTGTTGAATTATTGTTTCTCCAGGATGCGCCATGTGATCCATGCTTGGTGCATTGCTGCTTTCACTGGTGTGCCGTGTGCCAGGAGTACAGAGAGATGAGGAATCATCTGGAAGAAAACACCTCACCAGTAACAATTGTAGAACCCCCACCCATTCAAGAGATGAATGTTCATGCCAGAAAAGAAGCCGATCAAGAGATGAATGTTCATGCCAGAAAAGAAGCCGAATCGTCGTCTTCTGGCAAAGAAATTGTTCCAGTGATTCATGCTGTGGAGATGCAGCCTTCATCCTCCTAGGATTAGAGACTTTCCTAGATTATTCACATAGAACTTATTCCATTTTTAGTTTGTGGAGTTAATTTTGTGTCTTTTCCTCAAGTTAAAAAGATGGACAAGAATGGTCCCTCAACAATTGGAAATTGGATAGAACTAGTCATTCTACTATGGCTCTGTTAACACTTTGTTTCGATTCTGCCAAATGTTTAGTGGCTTGTTGGAGTGTTTCTATACAGTTTTCACTAGTTGGGTATCATTTGTGTCAAAGTAGTACCCAAATACTAGAAGTTATTTTTAGGTTAAGATCTCTAAACAAATTACAAACGACCATATCTTCATACTTCTCTTGTGACAGAAAGTGGAATCGCCCACCTCATATTTTTATACTTCTCAATTGCACAACAAAACAGTAGGATCAATTTTTGGAGTTGGTTCAATAACTTTTTATACTTCTCAATTGCACAACAAAACAGCAGGATCAATTTTTGGAGTTGGTTCAATAACTGTACACGTGGTCATCCTCTTGGGCTTTCAGTTTTGGTATGTCTTTGGTTAAGTCTCCTCTTTCAAATTGATCTACAATTACTACTTAAGGGTGTGCACTGGATAAATCTTACCTTGTGATCCTAGTCGGTAAAAGATCACTCCGGTGGTATAACAATTGAAGAATACATGAACGTTATAGGCAAATTACTGTGTGGACCACGGTCCAAAATGACGTCCTTAAATTTTATGAGTTAGAATAATGTACATTATGAGTTATAAAAATGTTTGTTATAGTGGGTCGTGTGGAAAAAAAAAAATTACGCGAACGTCTTCATCTTTAGACAGTGGTCCACAAAGCTATTTGGACCAAAGTCCACGAAATAACTAGTGCACGTTATATATGATATCACAAGAACAATAATATAAGAAGGCTTTGGGTCTCAACACTTTTCTAATGAGTTATATCCTCAAAGGTCACAGTCAGCAAACAGTCAAATAGACGAGGGACTTAATTAGGTAAAAATTAAAAAGTTAAGGACTTAATTGGATTCAATCAATAGTTGATGACTAATTTGTGAATTTCGCTATAGTCGAAGGACCATTTTGGGTATTTACTCTTAATATAATGATGTATGTAGCACATATGAACTTAGACCCCAGGTTAGCTCGCAAATTTTACAATGGACCACGGTCCATCAAGAATTGTGGACCAAGTGACAAAACAATGTCATTTTAATTAATGAAAACAGACGAATGATACAACCTCCATTCCGCGCAACTGCAGTATCAGTTCAACTCAACTGCAGTATCAATCAACACAATTGCAGTATCAGTTCAACACAACTATAGTATCATTTGAGATGAACTGTAGTATCAGTCACGGAGATTTACGAGAGTCATTTCTCCCACTTATTAAAATGACGTCATTTTGCGACCGCGGTCCACAATATAAGAACTGAGGTTAGCTAGGTTACGTTATCTGAAACATAATATTGATGTGCATGGAATGTTTTAAATACCAAGTTTACACGTTTGATACGGATAAGATATGAGATATATTCCTTTTAAAAAATGAGATATTTGTGCATGCTTGTGCTTATATATTAATACAATATGTGTATGTTATGTTTTTGATTTTTTTTTTAAAATTTGTATTTTGAAATTTGATTATTTTTTAGGATGAATTATTGTGATTAAATATTAAAGCGTGCATACTCATAGGGCTTATGAGTTAGGTATACTTTGATTATACGTTAGGTACTTTAATGAATTAAGTATTTTGATTACAAATCAAGTTCTTTTGATGAATTAGGTAGTTAGTTTAATAAATTAGGTATTTGATTAGTTAGGTATATATATTGAATATGAATTATTTAGTTTGATGAATTAGATTGAATATGATGAGTTAGGTATAAAATTTGATGAGTTAGGTATATTTTGATTATACATTAGATATTTTGATTACGAATTAAGTAATTATTTGGTTTTAATTCAAATCACTTAAACTAAAGACATTGTGGTCTAGTGACACCCAGTGTCCCGAAAAACACTCTCACATGAATGATGGGAGTAGGTTGAGAAGGTAGCTATGAACAGATATTGATGTATCGCATCACAAATGAACCTAGCTTTTAGCGAACTTACGTTATTTGAAACTAACATAATATTCATGTACATAGAATGTTTAAAATACCAAGTTTACACGTTTGATACGGATAAGATATGAGATATATTCCTTTTAAAAAATGAGAAATTTGTGTAACTGTATAAGGAATGTTATAATTAATGCTATTTTTATTACTAATATTGATGTAGTCTACTACAAAACTAGGCAATTCTAATCCTTGAAAGCTGTGAAAAATGGAGAGGAAAAACACATACGAATCATCATGGGCAGATCAGTGGGACTATAATCAAGGGCCTTCTTCCGAAGAAAGCAATTCCAAGAAAAGTAATAATAGTTTGGGAGGTGGAATGTTGAAAGGGAAGTATGGGCAGAAGGTTGAAGAAGGGGTGGGGAAGACAAAGGCGGCGGCGGCCACCGGCGTCAAGAAGGTGAAGGAAGGGACTTCTGTTGGGTTTCGATGGATCAAAGACAAGTATCAAAAGACCACCCAAAAGGATTGATTTTCTTACATCTTTTTCTTATATATGCATGTCTTCAATTTAGTTTATTATGTGTTTATGATTACCCATTTTAATTTCCTTGACGTTTCATATTTATTCCTTTGTTATTTCAAATAAAAGATCGAGTAATCGTGGATGAACACAAATTCAATTTTGCGTATTTGTACTTTAACCAATTTTTTTTGTATGTCCGGGGACCGAAAGGTCTAAGGAGACCAGGATTAGTATATTCTTCTAGTAGCAACACTCTAATATTTTTTTTCTAACAAGATCTTGATGCCCTCCGGAGATTGATTGAGTATCATTGTCCTCTACTCACTGGTTTGTCCCAAATTGACCAGGTAATCTGTACATTGATTGCCTTCTCGCAGAACTCATGATGGTTTTACCCTCACCTCAGTGATCAAAGTATCAGCTTTGGGGAGGGAATCAGATTCCCCCCTTCATGGCGTGCACCATAGCTTTCAATCACAATCTTCTATATTATCCTCCGGTTTTTTGCAAACAAAATACCCTCTCTCAACCCCCATAGCTCTGCAATGAAGTTACTTACGATCCCAACTTTCGCCGTGAAATCATCTAATTTATGTAAAAAAAAATATTGCGTGCAATATCCATTTTTTCAAATCAAAAAATGCGCACACAAAGTATACGTGAATATTTTTTCATATGTTGCTTGATGGATGGTTAAAAATTATGAAATGATTAAGAACACAACTCACGCACCTTAAGCACAAAACATATGCACCTTAACCACAAAAATCACCACCTTAAAAAGGAAAACTACTCACCTTAAATTTGACATAGATGCAAAAATTATTAAATTGCCATTGCATTTTTTTAAAAATTTTGTTAATCTTGGACGTTTATTTTAAGTAAGATCAATAATGACTAAAATTTAACAACACAATCGCACGAAACACACCCAAGTGCACGGGAACTGAATATTATATGTGTGTGTGTATTGCTAAATGATATGATAAAATATAATTATATAAATTAATTCAATATTTAATAATACTAACAAAAGTTTAATGCTGGAAATGTGATTTTGTTGATAAAAATTCATAGTACAATATTTGAAACGCAACATACAACTCCACAAGTACAGAAATACGGGCACAATGAAAATTTTATAGGCTTACGATTAATACACATATATAGTCATATAGAACAAAAATAACCATTAAGATCGTAGACACTATCCGATGGTGTGCACTGGATAAACCCCATTCTAATACAATAGCTCGCTTGCAAACAACACTAAGAAGTGAACCGTATTAGAAAGACCATGTACGATGAGCTCAATCAAGAGAGTGTTGGCAAGAACCAAGCTTATAAATTTCTGGTACAAGAATCATATTTCACTAACTTGCTAATCCAAAGATGCATTTTGATTGACAATCATTATTGTGTGGACCATGGTCCACATAGCTGTGTGGACCATACTATCAAATAATGTACATTCAATATAAAAATAATGTACATTCAATATAAAAATAATGTACATTGTATTCAGGGAATATACATTATTTGTGTACTAATGTACATTCGATACAAAAATAATGTACATTTAGTATATTAAAAATGTATATTTTTTTATGGTCCACACAGCTGTGTGGACCATGGTCCATACAATAATTTGCCGCAAGCCCAATCACATGTGAGTAGACTATTATTGCTAACTAGCGCGCTATAGATGACAATTTACATATTACACTTTTGACTAAGGGAGAAGTTAATGGAGAAGTTAAGAGAGAAGAAGAGTATCAATGATGGTATGCGATTTTGTTCTATTTTTGAATTTTGTGATTTTTGTTGAGTCATTAGGGAATAGGGAAGGGAATGTGATTACTATTTGTTTGATTTGTAATCCAATTCTCTTGGATGGTCCATATATCTGCTTTTGCCTTTTAGATTTTGCTTGAAATTTCCTTTCTAGACAATGTAGGCAAAATTTATTATGTAATTTTGGGCATATAGAGGGGGACAACACATTCTGTCAAATACATAATTGAAGATACAAAAGTTTTCATACTAAGGGAATAACACACTTAAGGGGAGCCAAATCTGGGCCTATTCATATGACAGCCATGGTGCTGCCTGGTATAATAAGTTAAATAAAAAAGGAAGAGTAAGAAAAGGAAAGGCAAAAAGATTTATCATGCTAGGACATGTTATCATGTAGCATTGGGGGTAAATATACACACTTTGCTTGCAACTAGAAGCTGATAGTATATGAAAGACCTTGTAGTTTAGTGGCACCCGGTTTACTATACACTCCCATGTGGAAGGGAATGAGTTCGAGTCTCAGTGGAGACGACGGTTGAGAAAGTAACTATGAACCGATACTACATTGTAACAGAGAAATGTCCATAGTAAGCCATTCTTTAAGCTGATCCATTAAAGCATATAGTAGGCCATGTAAGAAAAGTGCAGGAAAGCCCACCTTCCTATAACCAAATTCTTCTCTGTTAGGCTTCAAATCAAATGTAAATGAAATTATTGGTGCCAGATATCTAGATTATATTCTAGATTGACATAATTGCAATGTGCTTTGGACGAAAGCTTTATTAGTTAATGTAATACTGCTTATGTTTATTTTCATGTGATATTTGTTCCTAGAGTTTACATGAATATATTACTAAAATACTTTTCTTGTTTTTTTTAGGTGAAAAATCCACTTGAAGAAAATGAAGTGATTGGAATAACAAACTATATATTGACTTGGCTTTGAGTTGCAATCGAGGTATTCTTGAATAGTGTTAAAGTAAAATGTAATTAACGTAAAAACATGAGTGCTTATTTGATTTATGTTTTTGCTCAATGGTTGATGATGAAAACTTTGAAATTGGTTGTTTTGCTTGAAAACTTAGTTAGTTTTGAAGTGTTGTGTATGTTTTGAGAACTTTGAAATTGAGTCGGATTATTTGTTGATAGTTATGTTGGCATGTACAGGAAAATATTGGTGGTAAAATAATTTTTTTAAAATAAGAATCTGGAACAGACGCAGATTGTTTTTTTTTTTAAATATACAATCTGCGTCCTATCCCGGGCAGGATCTGCGTCTGTAGAGGATGAACGAGATCCGTATAATGGTGATTTTGATTATATGGATGAAATTGGAAATTTCAATGTATGCATGCTTGAAGAATATATCTGAAATCATGCTAGGATTCGTAATAGGCCAACAAATTGTCGACTACAAGAAGACTTTATCAAAGAGACTAGTTTTATACGCGCATTGCGCGAATGGGTTAATGCCCAATGTTTATATTTAAATAAATATTTAAAAGTATATCAATGCAAGATTATATAGGAGAAGTTTATACATGGTAATTGAATGTCGATTTTTTTTATTTAAATATCTAACTCAAAGTATATGAATCCAAGATAATATAGAAAATTCATTATAATTATTACTAAAATAAATGTTTGCAACCTTGTAAAATCGATAGTCTAAATATTTGGTCTAAAAATGATAGTCTAAATAAATACTACTTTTAATTTGATTTTTTTTTAAAGTGTTCTTAATTATCTTTTGAGTAACATTGTCATTGTCTTCATCTTTACTATTTGTTCTCTTCCTTTTTGTTGGTAGTGTGTTATTTGCAATTCGGTTATTGTTGGTAGCATAGATGACAACGTCATGTAATGAGATTATGATATAGGAGATATGGACTTTCCTTTAGGTGCTCTGCTTGGGTTCATTTGGTTCAACCATTATTGTTGAATGAGTTATTGTGGATAAAGAAATCCATAGTTTAAGAAAAAAAGATTAAATAAATTAATAAAAATTTGAAAACTTAAAATATTATGTATTTCAAAGATATTAAAAGGTAGTTTCTTGCTTCAATTTGCTGGGTAATGGGTTATTTGAGTACTTTCATTGTCAACAAATCCCAAGTAGTTAATATGATTGGTTTCAAACTATTTTTTTTCATGGTATTAAAGAAATACAGATGTATCATTTTTTGGTGTAACTACTAATTTATTTAATTCAATAAGAGTAAAATAGAGTGATTCCGCTTCAATTTGTTGGGTTATTATTTGAGTACTCTCTTTGTCAACCAATCCCCAAGTAGTTAATATAATTATCTTCAAATTATTTAAATTTTTTTTCATAGTATTAATAAAATATTTGGTAAATATATAACATTATTTTGTAATATAACTTTGATATTTGATTACAAGATATAGTAAAAATAAGATAATGGACAATGTAATGAATATCAATTGATAAATTTGAATGTAAAGAATCTTTGCATGAGAGAAAATAAAGACAATATAATTAATGAAATTATTTCTCTTATTTAATTTAATTTTTTGATAATGAATAATTTTTTCAAATAAAGGTATTGTAGACACATAATTCTAAATTAAAGAAATACATATGTATCATTTTTTGTTGTAGCTACTAATTTATTTAATTTAATAAGAGTAAAATAGAATGAAAAACTTTATTATGTCAAATTTGATTGAGATGAGGTTCGAACATAAGACCTTTCTTATAGAAATTAATGGGTAAGTTAAAAAGTTAACGGAATATTAACAGAGAATAGAATATTTAACGGAAAACTTAACGGAAAATCATAAAAGTAAGGTTAAATTAGGTAATCTCTATGAATAATATTAATTTGAATCATCTTAGCCATCTATTTGATTAAATAATTTATCTGAACCATCCATTTGATTACCGCCATTTTTTTTTACCCATTTTAGGCCTAACTCTCTTTGGCTCTTATTAGTATAGTAGATATGGAACTGGTTTGGTAGTGAGAAGAAATGAATGATTAAATGTATTTGATCATTTGCAATATTTTTATATTCAGCTTTTAAATTGTAGTAATAATTTTAATGAGCAAATTCTATTTTTAGTCTCCGACTATTGTGACATTTTCACGTTTAGTCCTATTTTTTTATTTTGCCATATTACATCCTTGACTTTGAATAACTTCCACGTTTAGTCATCGACTATTGTGGCATTGCCACATTTAGTCCTATTCTTTTAATTTTGTCATACTACATCCATGACTTTTAGCAACTTTCACTTTTAGTCCTTGACTATTATGGTATTGCCACATTTAGTTATATATATTCTTTTAATTTTTTCATATTACATCCATGCCTTTCCGTTAAGGGTGTGTTTGGAAGCCCGGAAAATGACTTCTGGAAGTCATTTTCCGGGCTTTGGGTGTTTGGCAACACCCAGAAAATGTGGTCAACGGAAATTGATTTCCGTTCACCACGGAAAATGAAGGGGTTTTTCCGGAAAATGCAGCGACACGCAAGGGAGGGATGGCTAAGCCGTCCCTCCCCAGTCCGGCAGACTGGTTTCGGCCGGAAACCAGTCCGCCGGCTCTGGTTTCCGGCAGGTGGCCGGAAACCAGAGCAGTGACTGCTCTGGTTTCCGCCGGAAACCAGAGAGCAGCACAGTCGCTGCTCTGGTTTCCGCCGGAAACCAGAGAGCAGCGGTCTGGTTTTTTTTTTTAATATATTTATTTATAATAAATATTAGTAGTTTATATATTTTTATATTTTAAAGAAACTAATAAAATTATATAATTACACATTTCCACCAATTTTTCACTCATTTTCCGGAAAATGAACCAAACACCCAAAGACAGTTTTCCATAGTACATCCAAACACGGAAAATGACTTCATTTTCCGAAAAATAACTCATTTTCCAGAAAACATTTTCCAGAAGTCATTTTCCTGCGTTCCAAACACACCCTAAAATTTCAATTATTTACCGTTGGAATTGACAAATAACAAAGAAAGAAAATCCTTACGCATATCGTAACTCATATTTCAAACACATTAGAAATATTGTAAATATCAAAGGATGTAATATCGTAACTCATAGAAATATGAGTTACGATATGTATAAGGATTTTTTTCCTATATGTCAATTTAAAGATATCACTATGTTTCAATATCGTAACTCATATTTTTAACGCTAAAATAATGATATTTTTAACGCTAAAATAATGGTATTTTTAACGAAAGATTAATGGTGGCAATCAAATGATAAATCATGGATGTAATATGGCAAAATCAAAAGAACAGGACTAAATGTGGCAATGCCATAATAGTCGATGACTAAAAGTGAAAATTGCTCAAAGTCATGGATGTAATATGGCAAAAGAGTTAATACCCGATTTAGTCCCTCGTCAATTAGGATTTCACCACTTTGGTCATCAACTGCCAAACTTGTGGCAAAAGAGTTAATTGAGTTAATTACCGATTTGGTCTCTCGACTATTGGGATTTCACCACTTTGGTTCTCGATAATTTTTCTTGCCCAATTAAGTCCTCGACTTTGAAAAAATTAACCAATTTTGTCCTCCGTTTATTTTGGTGTTAAACAACCGTTAAATCGGGACTAAATTAGTAATTTTGTTATAGTCAAGGTGCCATTTCGGTAATTAATTTTTGACTGAAATGGTCCCTTGACTATAATGAAATTACCAATTTGATCCCGATTTAACGGATATCAAACGGTAAAATAAACAGAGGACCAAATTGGTAAATTTTTTCAAAGTTGATGACTTAATTGGGCAAGAAAAATTGTCGAGGACCAAAGTGGTGAAATCTCAATAGTCAAGGGACCAAATCGGTAATTAACTCAAAGTTAATTTCATCCCTAACTATGCAAATCTCTAACGGCGTGTTTGGTTCGTGGAATAGGTCGGGAATGGAATACCATTCCCGGGAATAGACCTATTCCATTGTTTGTTTCGTCATTCTGTTCCTGGGAATAGCATTCCCGGGAATGAGCTATTCCCTTTGCAAGGGGAATAGCCATTCCTAGGGGACCCCCTAGTATTAGTTATTCCCAAGTATTTGGGAATAGCTTTTACACTATAGTACCAAACGTGCTGTAAATGTGGCAATGCCACAATAGTCAAGGACTAAAACTCTAAAAGTGGAAGTTATTTAAAGACAGGGATATAATATGACAAAATTAAAAGAATATGACTAAATGTGGCAATGCCACAATAGTCGAGGATTAAAAGTGGAATTTACTTTAATTTTAATATACTTCGAGATTTAAATATGAATGAATATTTATTTTTCATAATTTTAAATTCTACGCAATATTTATTTTAAATTTTTATGTGAAATATTTATTTTTTTAATATCATAAATTAATTTGTATTTTGATAAAAGATATTAATTTTAGAAAAGAATTTTTTATTGATAAAATAAATAATTTTTTATTAAAGTGATGTGAATGTAAGACCACTTTTGAAAGAGGAGAGGAAATTGCATGGATGACATTTTGAAAGTGAGAAAAGATCGCCAAAGACCTTATGGTCCAATGGCATCAAATCCTTCACAGGCAATATTTAATTGTAACTAGAGTTAGTAGTATTCAAAAAAAAAGGTGACTTAAGAGCATCCACAATTGTGGATTTTATGTGATTTTTGAAATCCAGGGAAGGTTTTTCAACAAATGGAGAACAAGTTTAGTGAGTTTTTATTACTACAAGTATTGATTTTTAGTGGGGTATGCTAGGAGAGAGAAAAGGAAAAAATAAATCCAACAATCGCGCGCCCAGTAGGCGTGTGCATAGCACGTGCTATTTGCCCCCCTCTCTCTCTCTGTGTTGGAACCTCATAAACCTAAAAAATTATGCTCAAAAATGAAAGAATTCGAATTAATAATAAATTCTACGTACTACATGGACTTTCTAAATTTACCCCTAATGTGGCGGGCCTGATATGCTAATTTTTCATGTGGTCTAATACAAATGTCTACATCAAGATTTTGTGTGTGTGAGTAAGGCTCTGTTTAACTGACTTTATTTAGAAGCTTATACCTTATTTTAAGATACTAATAAGCTATAAAATATACTTGGTAATGTTTCTAAAATACACTACTAGCTTAAAATAAGCTAGTATCTTCCTAACTTTTTTCTATATTTATCCTTATTATTTTAAATAAATAACATATTTTACCCTTTAAATTATAATTAGCATTTTCTATTCTCATATTTTTAACTCCAATCGTCCGCAACTCTTCAGTCTTCACTGCTCCACACTAGCAGAAACAGCAACCAGCAACGGCAAACATCCCATTTGTCGCTGCTGTTGATAGATCCTGCTATGATTTTTTTAATATTTGCAACTAAACATTCATTGCGTTCTTTGTTTACAAATGGTATGTCCTCTTGTTTTTATGGTTTGCATTATTTTTATGATTTTGAAAATGAGTCTGCTTACTACTTGAACTTCCAATTTTTTACTCCTTTACTTGTATTCTTTAACGTGACGAGATATGATATGTTATTTTTATTTTGTAGGTCCCATAAAAAGAATCAATCTCAAATTTTTGTGTGAGAGAGTAAAAGTAGGAAGTATAATTTGAGAGTATAAGTAGTATTTTTCTTTGAAAATACTTACCTTGGCATCTATACTTCTTTTTTTTTCTGGTTTGAAAATATGATTTGCTGTAAGATGCTAGCACGTAGAACACAACGGTGGTGGCAGAGAGTATTTATTTGTACGCATTTCGATGCTTAGTTCTTTTTTTGTTTTTCGATGCTTAGTTCTTTAGTGCTTGAATTGAGTGAATCCGTGGGTGGATGCATGAAATACTAGATTGGGCTTTGGATTTTGTCTTGTAGCAAGTATAGGTTGGCAGAAAGAAGAATTTTACTGCTGTGGTCTATGTATGTTACTGCTGGACTGCCAGAAAAAAGAAATTTACTGTACTTTTCTAGAAAATATTTTTTAGAAGTTATTTTCTTACTTTTCAAACACACCCTTAATTTTTAACAAATGTAAAGATGTTTTCAAAAAACAAATGTAGAAATGAGTTTCTGAAGAAATTTTTCCCTTGCAAATATGAAGATTTTGGCAGAACAAAGTGCGGCTCACAATTTGGGTGTTTTTTTTTTCTCCGCTCTTATTTTCTCTTTCCTAGTTACACTTGCAAAATCTCCTCAAAAGCTCCACTATTGAGGAAAGCTTAACAAATCTTTTGTTTTTAACTTATAACTTATAGCTTTTCAAGTATCAATTACTTTTCAATTTTCAGTTATCTTTACAACTAGGTTTATCAAATATGGGTGCATTCCCCGGTGAGGAGGGTGGGGCACATTGTTCTCCAAATAGGGACTTTCATGGCTGATTAACAAAAACAGGAAAAGAGCCTATTGGTTAGGCTCATTCATTTTAGAATGAGCCTTAGAATTAGGCTCAATCCATTTTTGAATTATTTTTAATAAAGAGCAGTAAATACGGTACACCTACGGTATTTACTGCTCTACCTATTTATTATACAAAAATAAAAACCTAAAAACCTAATCCACTTTTTATATTTACCTTATTATAACTCCATTTTTTACTTTTTAGCCATTAACAAATCATAAATATATTTAGAGCAAATACCAATTTTGGTCCCACGACTATTGCTTTAGTACCAATTTTTCTCGACGACTACTATTTTAGTGTCAAAATTCATCGCGCCGGTCACCTAAAATTGTTAAGGGTATTTTTGTCATTTTCAACTTAATATTCCAATTTGATCATTAATAAATGGATTTAAGTCATAAGATCGATCAAAATTTACAATTATCCTCCTCATTTTACCTTAATTGGAGGAGAAAACTGTGAATTGTGATCAATCTTATGGCTTAAATCTCTTTATTCATGCTCAAATTGGGATATTGAGTTGAAAAAGACGAAAATACTTTTTAAAATTCTAGATTTCGTCACGTTTTAAACGGATGTGTGACCGATGCGATGAATTTTTGGCACTAAAACAGTAGTCGTGAAACCAAAATTGGTACTAAAACAATAGTCATGGGACCAAAATTGATAGAAATTAAACATATGGACCAAAATTATCATTTTGATAATAGTCGTGGGGACCAAAATTGGTATTTGCTCATATATTTATTAACTATACACAATTATTACTAATCATTAATATAATAATTACAATCATAAATAATTAGTTTAATCAAATAATTAACAAATCATGAATATAACTATACACAATTATTACTAATCATTACTATAATATTAGAATCATAATTAATTAGTCTAATCATTGAATACTTTAAGATATTAAATCATAAAAATATTTATTAATTATACACAATTATTTTTAAACATTATTATAACCATGAATATCATAAATAAATATTTTAATCAAATAATTAACATATGTATTTGATTCTGTATTCTATCGTATTTTAATTATTATTTTTTAAATAACTAAGAATGAGCTTAAGTCTTAAGCTCATTCTCATGAGAGAAAAGTCGATCGAGCCTAATCCTTAAAATTTTTTTTTCCTGAATGGAGAACTAACCCATTCCCTCCCTGTTTGAAAAACCATGTTTTTTACCCTCCACGTTAGGGATGGCAATTTCAATCCGCCCCGCGGATAATCACCCGAATCCACCCCGCATGAATCGGGTTTTTTTGGGTGATAGTGGGTGGTGGGTCGAGGGTGGATCTTAAAAATGTAAACCCGCGGTGGGTCGGGTTAGATTCGGGTTTTATGTACAAAACCCGCCTAGCACCCCACCTGACCCACCATGTGTGTATACATATATATAATAGTAAAATAAGTAGTACTAGTATATAGTTAATTATAAAAGTTTTAATAATTTTGGGTAACTTTTTAGTATTTTTATATCTAAACTACTAAATTTATTTTTTAAATTAACAATTTAGTTATTATATTATAATATTTCTATTATTTTATGTTTTAGTATAACTAATGAATTTTATTGTTTAATTATGTCTAAGTATGTACTTTTGATACTCCGTATTATTTTTTGAAATAAAAATAATAAATTGATAAGTGGTGGGTACCCGTAGTGGGCATCCGCACCCGGTGGGGGTGGGGATGGATTCTAAAAAAGTTCACCCGATGCGGGTTGGGAGTGGGGGTGGGTGAAGAAAATAAAAGGTGGGTCTGGTGATGGATGTAGCCCTCCCGACCCACACCCGACCCATTGTCATCCCTACTCCACGTCGAGTAAATAATTCTATCTAATATAGTCTAAAAATTTGGAATGAAAAATACGAGAGCACATAGTAATTGATCCCACCACCTACTCACAGTAAAGTCTGACGGACGGGACATCAAATGGTCTGTCAGATCCCGAATTAATGCTGGTATAGTGCTATGCTGACTCAGTGACAGCCCAATTATTAAAAGTACAATTTCAGCAGTTGCATTATTATTATTATTAGGCAAAAACTTATGTGAGACCGTCTCACCATGAGACGGATCGGGTCAAGATGCAAATGTAACACTTATATGCACAAATATCATACTTATATGCTCAAATGTAATACTAATCAGGAATAAAATTTTTGTTACTTATAAGAGTAAATGTAATACTTTTAAGGGAAAATACAATACTTTTACATTTCGATTTAAAAGTATTACATTTTTCCTCAAAAGTATTATATTTGCCCTTATAAGTAAGGGGCACTTGTCAACATTACTTATTATGAAAAATGTATTACTTTTTCTCTTATAAGTAACAAAAATTTTATTTTTGATTAGTGTTATATTTGAGCATATAAGTATGACATTTGCACATATATCATATATGTATGACATTTGCATGGTGCTTTGACCCGACCCAACCCGTCTCACGAACAATGATCCGTGAGACGGTCCCACACAAGTGTGACCCTTATTATTATTATTATTATTAGTAGTAGTATCATACCATTGCGATACACAAACTAATAATTTGAAATATTTAAATTATTTTCATATATAAAAAAGAAGATATGAGCTTTATTCATGGATTTATATAGTTTTGTTATCTAATAGTTATGTTGATTTGATATGAAATTTTTTTGAATATAGATATTTGAAATTAAAATATAAATTGATATTTAAGATGAGTAGTTAAAAGTAATTTTTTTATATTAAAAGTTCAATATAAATTATTTAAAATTACAATTTATTAAAGACTTCTTGGTAAATTATATTATTAGTTAAAATGCAATTTCTTCTAGAGTTGCCGCAAATACAAATTTTGAGACCTATGGATTGTTAACACTAGATGCAACAACACACAATTGAATATTGACAAAATCTGATTTCCTCAATAACAATCTAACATGCATGAGATCATATTTGTCACTTTGCCCGTGACTTTTACTAATAGACATTGCATATGAAAGTATTAACTGGAATTGTCTTCTTTGTAGTTTGAATGACAATCTTAGATTTATCAGGGTCATAGTCATTTGAAGTATCACACTTGAGTTCCTACAACGCACATGTATTTATTAATTATATGAATTATAAAATAAACATATCATGTAATAATTTTAAAAATATTAAAACATTATATAATAATTTGACCTAAAATTACATAACAATATATATCAAACTAAACATATACAGTAAAATGTTGAACATTTCGTATTGTTAAAACTACAAATTAAATGAGGTAAAAATATTTATAATTTGTCATTTAAGAAAAATATATAACTAATAAATAAATCTCATGCATTTCTTTTCCAATTAAATGCCCATGTAATTTAACATTTTTTTATTAATAATTGAAATGATTTTTAATGATATACATTTGCTAATTTCAACTTATTCATTTATATATAATGCAATTGATCAATTCAAAAAGAGCATAATAATACATATTAAAGATGACGATGATTATCCAAAACTACATTGTTTAACATAAATAACATTTTAAAAATAATAAAACTATAACTTTTTATATTCTAAAAAAAAACTATAACTTTTTATCCTAAATTTTGAGTCAACATCTACTGTTAATTACGGGATATATTGTATAACTATTTTCCTTTTTTTTTCTTTATCCTTATTAATTTACAAAAATAACATTATTTGTCCTTCATTAATCAAATTTCTAATATTTTAGTTTATAATTTTATGTCTTTTTACACTTATCAACTAATTCAATAATTAATTTTGCTAAATAATTTAAATTCAATTATATTAATTAGCTTATTAATTACTAACTTTTTAATTAGGCATATCAATAAGAGCTCTAAAGTCTTATCAATAAAGAAATAAATGGCATGCGAAAATGATCGTTTTCAGTGGTGGTATTTAATTTTACCTTAAAGGGAAATGGACGGTGAAGTGATGGCGTGCTTATTCTTGTATTTTATCACCACATAGTGACTAATATGAAGCTGACAGCATGAAAATACCCAACAAGATATTAGAGCATTTCATACCAATGATTTATTTGGGGTTTTTAGAATGGTGTTTATACTTTATATGCTGCTTCTGTGCTGTTCGGGTGGCTGGTGCACACTTCATGGATTTTTGTCTTTTTATTTTTCTGATAATTAATTAATTATATATATAATTAATTACTAAAGGTAAAATTATATTTTTATCCTCTCATCATCCCTATGGTACAAACTTAATTCATTCATTATATGTGTGACCATCTTTAACTTATAAGTTCTCTGTGAAGTGTGGATTTTAGTTCTTCAGAAATTATATATGTCACTAATACATCTCTTAATAAAGTAATTAATTTAGTCTTCCATGGACCGAAATTGTCACTTTTAACATAACTTATGAATTAAATATGTCCAAGTATATAACTAAATGAATAAGTCTATGGCTCTGTTTGGCAGAGCTTATTTAGGACTTAGGAGCTTATAGCTTATTTTAAGCTACTAATAAGCTATAAGCTCTGTTTGGTAATGTTCTCAAAATAAGTTAGTAGTTTAAAATAAGAGCTTATTTTGAAACGCTACTTGGGGTAGCTTTTCAAAAATAAGCTAGTAGCTTTTTGACTTTTTTCTATCTTTATCCTTATTATTTTAAATAAATGACATCCCTTACCTCTCTAAATTAAAACCCTTTTGACATTTTCTTTTCATTATGTTTGGTTGTAATTTCAGTTTGACATTTGCGTTTGAACATTAATTTTTGTATGAACTAATCTTATGAATTATAAATATTTTATTACTTTATATATTTTCAAATATATGTTCTTACTTTATATTTTATTTAAATATATTGATTTCATTATTTTATATTTTAATATATAAACAAACCTATTTAAATTTAAAATTATTTAAATTGTATGAAGATGTCCTTTTTAGTCTTTTTACATTTATCAGCTTATCAAAAAGCTAATTTTACCAAACACTTTTAAGCATAACAGCTAGCTTAACAGCTCTTCAGATTTCAGCTTCGAGCTTATAGCTTTTCAGTTTTCAGCTACTTTTCAGCTTTCAGCTGCTACCTTTTCAGCTAAGTTTGCCAAACATAGCCTATATCACGTGTATAATTAAAAAATCAAAAATACAATTTTTTCATTAGTTAAAATGGGAAAGTTACCCTTGTATTAAGTGAGTCAACTAATATTATCTCTGTTGAATTCTCCCATTACCAAATTTCCCAAAGTGAGTCAGTCTTAATCTGTCCATGTCCATTTAACCAATAAAACATCACCCAAAATCTGAAGTGCGTGTCACATTTTCCTTTGTGAAAATATATGGAATAATTGATATTAACTTGTCATTCATGCTGACCACCCTTCAAAATAAACTTGTATTACTTCTTTCATGAATGTCAAATCAAAAGTCTACTGGATCCCAGGACATTCTTTGTTGAAGGGTTATAAATATGTCTTCAGATAAATCAAATAATAATAATAATGCTTTCAAAAAATAATAATAATAATAATAATAATAATAAATATGTGTATTTATAATTTATAACGAAAAAAAGTAAGAATAAATTAAATATTAACAAAAAAAAAAACTATTCCAAAGAATTTAAGATAACCTAATATGGTTTTCAAAAAAAAGATAACCTAATATTAGCTCCTTCCGGAATTGTTTATTCTCTTACAAGAGGAAGAATATTAGCATAGCTCATTTTCAATAATACTATTCATGAAAATAAGACAACTTACCAAACTATATAATTATATTTTAAATAATATTATTTTATTTTTGACATATTTGATGAACTAAATATTCTGTAGGTAGAATGTGTGATCTTTTATAAATGGGATCTTTGAATCACTATTACGACAAATAGGGCTCCTAGCTAGCATCCTAGTGTTAAAAAAAAAAAAAAAAAAAAAAAAAAAAAAAAAAAAAAAAAAAAAAAAAAAAAAAGCCTCCTAGTTTGTTCCAACGCCCATGCGGCCCAACGACGTCCCAACATTTTTTACATTTGTAATTTCCTTAGCACATTGAATCCCTGTTAGTTAATTTAACGTAAGACCCAGTTGAAAACTCCATTTTTCCCATCATATTGCATGTTGACTCTATTTCGAAAAAAATTAAATACTTTAGGCTAATTAATGAAGATTTTTTTTTTTAACATTCATGATTCTTTATAAAGTAGTATTTGCTCTATCTTTCTCAATCTTTTTTTAGCTCAAAGAAATGAAGAATCAATGCCCCACCACTAAAGTTTGATCTTGTGATTACTCATTTAGAATTGTAATATAGATGTCATCATACTATATAATAGTTGGCGAATATTTTAAAACGCCAACATAAGAAAACTTATAATTATATCTTGAAATTTAATAGTTGAGTTATGGATTTTTTTTTTTTGAGTATTACTGACTCTGTCACAATGTAGTATCTGTTCATAGCTACTTTCTCAACCTAATGAAGCACAAAGAATCAATAGATGCCTCCACTGAGCCTCAAACCCACTCCCGTCATCCATATGAGAGTGTTAATCGGGACACCGGATGCTACTAGACCACAAGGTTGGTAACTAAATGTGATCATTTTAAAGTTGAGAAATAAATTTAAAATAATAAAATAATAAATAAATAAAGAAACTTAACAATCGAAAAACATTATTGAAATTAACTCAAATAATTTAAAGCGACATTTACATTACTTCACGGACCATCTAACCACATTATTTTAACCAATAATAAATGTGTTTTAATGATCATTGGGTGGTTAACGATAAGGATGATGAATACTTATCAGACACGAAATGGCCATTTGTACATTCCAAGTTCCAGCCATGATATTTTTTGTAGTGAGAAAACTCGCCGGATCATTAAAAATATGCATTATGTAAACATCGTGATAGGATTGGATAATATGTAACGTTTTACTATTATTATTACTATTAATTATTATTATTAGTACTAGTATTAGTATTTTCACCCGTGCGATGCACAAAATTGATTTGTTATAATATATTAAAAATATTTGACTCGTGCAATATTTTGAGATACATTTATATTTTGATATTCCGTAAGTATAACTATATTAGAAAAAAATTCACCTAATGGAATAAGCACTTGAGTGTTTGTTGGTTGACCGTAGAGCGTAGATATTCACTGGACTCCATTACTAAACAATAAGGAGAAAAGAATTGTTCTTTGCTTTTGAGAGTTTATAGAACAATTTTAATAGTCAAATAACAGTCTGCATTTTATTCAAAATTAGGAATTACCGATAGTATAAATTACATTGCAGAGAAATATATGTACTGTATTATTATGATTATTAATTTTAATCTACAATTGTATTACGAATAGGAAAGTAAGAAAGAATATATTATATTAGGAATTGTATTACCATATTTTAATGTACAATTGTAGTACGAATAAGAACAGTATTAGTGTATTACAATATCTTACAATATTACGCAAATCTTATTAATAGTATAAGGGTATGTTTGGTTGGGTGGAAAATTTTTTCCATGGAAGTTGTTTTCCTTAAAGTGAAGGAAAATATTGTTTTGTGATGTTTGGTTCATGGAATTCATTTTCCAATGGAAAATGAATTCCTCAAATTTGAGGAAAACAAAATCCTTGGTTGGACCAAGGATTTTGTTTTCCATGGAGGATGGGAAGAAAAATTAGTATGTTTGGACAAATTTACCCTTTGTGTTATTTTCTAATTATTATTACTTTTATTAATTTGTAGGGGCATATAGGTCTTTATACACATTATTCCTTACCATTTTAAATCCAACCAAACAACAGAATTTATCTTCCCAGCAACTTCTTTTCCACCAACCAAACAACATAATTTATTTTCCTGGTAACTACTTTTCCACGGAATTTCACTTCCACTTCCCTTCAAATATTTTCCGCGAACCAAACGAGCCCTAAGAGTGTTTTGGACGGAAAGTTAAAATCGAGGATTTTATTTTTATTAATAATTATAGATTACTTTGCAGGAAATATATGTATTGTATTATTACGATGAGTAATTTTAATCTAGATTTATATTACGAATATGAAAGTAGGTAAGAATATATTTTATTATGAATTGTATTACCATATTTTAAAGTACAATTGTAGTACGAATAAGAATTGTATTACTATATACTTTACAATATTACGCAAACCTTAATTGTATATAATTGTTTTGGGCGGAAAGTTAAAATTGAGGATTTTGTTTTTATCAATAGTATAGATTACGTTGCAAGGAAATATATGTACTCTATTTTTACAGTTAGTAATTTTAATCTAGAATTGTATTACGAATAGGAAAGTAGAGAAAACCACTGTAATATACTTCCTAAAGTCATTCTCGCGAACCTAACAATAGAATACAATTCTTATTCTATTCATTGCCTATTTCATTCCTTATGGAATAACATTCCTATTACTTCAAAATTCATTTCGTGAACCAAACGTGTTGTACGAGTATTAGACATATATTCGTTGGTTCAATTGAGTTACCATGATTTACATCCTCCCAGATGTTTTGTCGACAATATTATTGCATAGATCATAAATAAAAAGTACATTTTTAGTATACTAAAAGTACATTATTTTTTATACATAAAGTACATTATATTAGAGTACATTATTTAAGTATTGAAAGTACATTATTTTATATATACTATCAAATAATGTACCTTCAGTACAAAGATAATGTACTTTTAGTATAATAAAAATATACTTTATATTCATGATCCACACAACTATATGGACCATGGTCCACACAATAATTTACAAAGTCGGGGAGTAGAAACTTTTGGGGATCTTTGGGGTTGAGGATTCAACCTTTTGGGACGAATATATTCGCATAGAGCCCAACATCTATGCAGATTGGATTGCAATCTATTATAACTGCGCAATTTGATTTTTAACTTTAATTTTCAATCTCTCTGGCTATTTATGGATCATGTTCTTACTTTTTACTATTTTGTAGACGTTGTTTAATGTAATAATATGTTTTTATTATTTTATAAAAAAAAATTAAAACTTTTACGAAATAATATAATATTTTAACTATAAAACACAAAAACGACATAAACATTACTTTATTTTTCAGCTGTATTTAAAGTTCATATGTCTAATATTTTCCAAACTCAATGATAAGATCACAGTCCAAAGTCCACAAGTACAACAATAAATTCTATTTTATTTGACAACATTAAAACAAATAATTTTTTTTTTTTTAAAAAAAAAGGGTGAGGCTGAGTCAACCTATTAATTTACGAAGACGCGTAAAATTAAGAAATAAAATAATAAATAAATAAATAAATATCTGGTTCGAGAAGAATATATTGATGCATTCTAATTATTATTTCGGCGCCTCCTTCCTTTGAGCCACATGCTTCCTTCACACTTTTCGTCAGACTTTTCGGCAAAATTAAATTTTTATTATCCTCACTGCAATTTATATTGGATAGTACCAGATGGGTATTTACACAAGAATTGTACTACTTGAATCTCAATCTTTATATTTTTATTTTCTTGCTTTTATTTTTTAACTACTATTTTCATCCGTACTATGCACGGAATGAATTTGTTATAACTACATTGAAGAAGAAAAAAATTTATTACTGTATTTTATACAAAAAAAAAAAAATAGGCGCGTATAAGCTATTAGAAAAATAAATTTGCTCACCATTAAATTTCAAATGAACTGGATTAAATGTTGAAGAACGAACAATTATTTGCAATACCGACTCATCTACTTAAAAAATATAAAATTATCAGTATTTAGATGATTCTCATAGAATGATTCGTACTTTAAATACACAACTATGAATGCATCTCCTATTTGTAATATTAAATCTTATATATTAATTGCATATATATTATTTGGTTTCTTAATCACTGCAATATTTTTTGAGAAATAATAAAATCAAATAAGTACATAATAATTAACACATTAATTAGAGTAAATCAATAATTTAAAACAATAAATAAATTAAAATTTGTATATACTAAAATGTAAAGGTTAATACAAATAATTTAAATTTGATTTGTATTACCAATCCTAATTTCCTATGCATATTGATAGGTGTTCTTGGAGAGCAAACCATAAATCCGATGTACAATGCATTGCAATTATTTGTACCCGATGAAGGAAAATTACAAATTGCATTTTATTTAAATAAAATATGTACGCTATTAAGATAACAAATTTGCTTAAAATGCTTTGCAATATTTTATTAGAAATTCTATTATCACATTTTAATTTACAATTGTAGTACGAATAGGAATTGTATTACCATATTCTACAATATTACGTAAACCTTAATAGTATAGGAGTGTTTTGGGCGGGAAGTTAAAATGGTGAATTTTGTTTTTATTAATAGTATAGATTGCATTGGATGGAATTATATTTACTGTATTATTATGTTAAAAATATCGATATATAATATGACTTATGTAATTATATTATTACTAAAGTAAATATGAGAAAAATCAGAAATAATTTAATTATAATTGTTATAAAAATAAATTCTACGACCAATGTTAGCTTAATTACTATAATAATTATTAGGCAATTATTGTTAGTCTATTACACTAATATATGTGCAATTATACTTTTATACCTTAAGTATATTCATTTTCATCATATCGCATTTAGTTTTTTCTTCCTCCTCCATATTTGAATAAATTAATTTTAATTATTATAAAAAATAAACAACCCATGTTTAATTAATTTTTTTAAAGTTTAAATAATTTAAAGTTTTCAAAAGGAAATTGTAATTTTTTTTTAAGTTTTTAAATAATTTCCAGTCAAGTAATATCCTTTTCTTTTTCTAATTTGCCTTTACTATTGTTTGATCGAAAATTTCACAAAGGATGATTTTATTTTTATTAATAGTAATATATAGATATAGAAGTATAGATTAGTATTCAAATTATTATTAGTGGTGTAAATAATAATTAATAAATTATTTTTTCTTATAAAATTACGCATAATTTGTTTCCATTTTTCTCACAATTATGATGGTTTAATTATTTTCAGAATTTGGTAAATAAAAAATTTTTGTTACCAATTAAACGTTATTAATTTTTTACCAATTAATTAATAATATTAGTTTGTACATAAAAGTTGAAAGGGAGAATTTTACTTTTATTAATAGTATTGTTTCTATTTGGAAATTACCTAATATCTATTAATTGGTAATATTGTTTCTATATTCGCAATATAATATAATATATATTATTTGGTAATTCTATTTGTAATTGTATTCGCTAATATCTATTTAATATGTTTTCTATTTGGAAATTACCTAATATCTATTAATTGGTAATATTGTTTCTATATTCGCAATATAATATTAATATATATTAATTGGTAATATTGTTTCTATTTAGAAATTGCCTAATATCTATTAATTGGCAATGTTGTTTCTATATTCTCAATATAATATTAATATCAATTAATTGGTAATATTGTTTATATTTGAAAATTACCTCATATCTATTAATTGGTAATGTTATTTCTATATTCGCAATATAATATTAATATCTATTAATTGGTAATATTGTTTCTATTTGGAAATTACATACTATCTATTAATTGGTAATATTGTTTTTATATTCGCAATATAATATTAATATCTATTAGTTGGTAATATTGTTTCTATTTGGAAAGTTGAAGGGGAGGATTTTACTTTTATTAATATATAGTATTGATACGTGAACATAGAAAATAATATTACCAATTAATAGATATTAGTTAATTTCCATTTTACATTTTCTTACCAAAATAAGCATTATTAATTATTTGACCAATAAAAATATTTAATTAATTGACTACAAAAGTTTGGGTGGGAAAATGAAATAGGAATATTTTAATTTTATATATAGTATAGATAGTAGTATATAGATATAGAAGTATAGATAACTGTTCGAATTATTATTATTGGTGTAATTTGCTTCGGAATTATGTAGGAATGAAATTGTAATTTCCTCTAACCAAACACCCTATTAAGGAAAAATGTAATATTATATAATTTATCTTGTGGTCTAGTGACACGAAGTGGTTCTCTCAAATGAGACGTCATGTGTTTGAGTCATAGTGGGGGTGATATTAATTGTTTGTGCTTCAAATTTAAAAGTACTACATTTTCATTTATAAATAACAAACATTTTATTCCTATTTAGTACCTTATAAATAACAAACACTTTATTCTTAATTAGTATTACCTCCGTCTCATTTTTTGTGTCAGATTCAGTTAACGAGACTTGACTAAAGTTATTTAAGATTTAATTTTTTATAATATTAAATTTAGATTTAATATATAAAATTTATATATTTGGAAAACTATATTAAAAGTACTATTAAACACAAAAAAATTTAAATTTAAAAATTATTAAAAATGCTAAAAGAAATTAAAAAAAAAAAAAGAAATTGTTAGTTTGACTATGAATAATATATATGACAGATAAAATGAGATCGTATATTATATTTTTCGCATAAGCATTACATATTTTCATATTGACTCGACCTCTCGTAGATAAGGATGGCGTCTAAAATTAGCATATATGAATAGATAACGGTCTAAAATTTCCATTTCCAATAGCGACATTTTTTTTATCAAGATTGGAAGGGGATCCAATAGCGACATTACGTGATTGAATATTACACAAAAAATGAGAGAACATTTTTCTTTTAAAAATTTCCTTTTACGGAGTATTATGTGATTGAAATGTAACGTCATACCAGATGGCTACCTATCAGCCTATCACCATAAATTTGGTGTTGCAGGTAGCGAGACTACCCATGCACTTTTGACTTCGCCTTTTTTTTCATTTTTTCTCTTCACATTTTCACAGCTTCAGTGCCTCGGAGTCAATCATTGTCCACTTTTGTAAATCATGGCGGTTACGAATATTTGCATACCGATCCGACAGCTGTTCATCGACGGCGAATGGAGAGAGCCGGCGAAGAAGAATCGTCTTCCGATCATCAACCCCGCTACCGAAGAAACTATAGGTATATGTGTCTTCTGTGTAGAAGAAATGGATTTGATTTCTGAAGTTAGGAGATGATTTGCTAATATATTGAAGGAAAACGGGTTGATTTCTGAAGTTATTTGAGCATTTTACTTAGAGAATTGAGGAATGATTTGTGTTATTGAATTTAGTGGTGAAATTGGAATCTGTTAGGGGATATTCCGGCAGCGACGGCGGAAGATGTGGATATAGCGGTCGAAGCCGCTCGGAGAGCTCTTGCCGGAGAGTGGGGATCAAAGACAGGGGCACAGCGGGCAAAATATTTGCGTGCAATTGCTTCTAAGGTTTGCTTCTAAGGTTTGCTTCTAGATAGCTTTTCGTAGTAGTTGTAACGGTAGCAACGGAAGTATGGAGTAGTATTTTTAATAGCACAGTATGATTAGTAGCAAGATCTTTATAATTTGTATTTTTGAAGAATTGCTTATTTTTTTAATTTAGAATTCAATCTGGATTGTGTTTTACTGTTTTTTATTTGATATTTTAACTTCTGTAAGATAGTAGATTTTGGCATTTTGCTGCAGTAGGGTCAGTTCTGACTTAAACAGTTCGCCATATTTTATATAATAATGTTTTGATTTTGTGTTTATGCGGTTTCATGGAAACACCAGGTGAATTTGTTTTGTTGTCAAATATACACTCCGCGACATAAGATTTCTGTCTGTTTTTTTTTTTTATTGCCTGAAGGTTAAGGAGAGGAAACCTGAACTTGGAACACTTGAAACCTTTGATTCTGGAAAGCCATGGGCAGAAGCCGATGCAGATATGGTATGTTCTAAATCCCTAGATGAATAGGGTATTAGGGTTAATGAGGGGAATCACAATGCTCTTTTTTTTTTTTGAAAACGAATCACAATACTCTTTGAAATGGTGAAAGGGACTAATAATCCCCATTTGGTCCAATCAACTCCTAAAGAATATCTTTGCCAGTTTGTCTTGAATAGGATACCCAGCATCCGTACATGTGTTTTTTTGGTACCTTGCAGGATGATGTTGCAGCATGTTTTGAGTACTATGCAGACCTTGCTGAAGCTTTGGATTCTAAACAGAAGACTCCTATTCCTCTTCATCTTGACCAATTTAAGTCATATGTTCTTAAAGAACCACTTGGGGTTGTTGGGTTGATTACTCCATGGTATGTGATAACACTCATTCATAATCTGGCTTTGCTCTCATTAATCTGTCCTTATTCATAACTATGTGCCAGTTTTCAAAAGCTTGCAAAGGAAAACTAGTGATGATTAAAATAAATAGTAATATATAAAGCCATTTATTAGACAATAAAAACTGCTGCTTTCTGTGACAGAGCCATACAAACCACTATATTTGTCCTTCATCACTGAATATATAAACATGAATTATCCCTATTTACTGGCTCAGAAGTGAGCCATAAGATCCCGTTCTATGCTTCTTCTGATTTGATGCTTATATTATAGACTTTCTTTGAGGTATGTGATAGGAAATATGTAAATTGACTTCTGCACTTTTTGCTTTCAAATTGAAGGAATTATCCTCTGTTGATGGCTACCTGGAAAGTTGCTCCTGCACTTGCAGCTGGGTGTGCAGCAATACTTAAGCCATCTGAATTAGCTTCTATGTGAGTACTAATCCTATTTTCTTCCTGGATACCTATTCTTGGAATATAGTTTTGTCCTAAATTATTATGTTTTTCAATTTTAGTACCTGTTTGGAGTTGGGTGAGATCTGTAGAGATGTGGGTCTTCCCCCTGGTGCCCTTAACATTCTAACTGGTTTGGGTCCAGAAGCTGGCTCACCATTGGCATCTCATCCTCATGTTGACAAGGTTTGGTGCTTTATAGTTTATTATTTTCATTAGTAGTTATCATTTATTACATATTCTGCCATGTGATGTTTGTGGGGATTAATAACTTTATTATTGAATTGTGCAAAGATTGCATTTACAGGAAGCGCTGCCACAGGGGTCAAAGTCATGACTGCTGCTGCTCAACTTGTCAAAGTATGCTAATATGCTATATGATTTAGAATTACTTTGGTGTTATTTGGCAAAGACTAATGCTTATTACTTGATTTTGTATAGTGATCTTTTCTTTTCTCTCTTTTCTTTTCATTTTTTTCTTCTGTAATCACAGCCTGTTTCACTTGAACTTGGTGGAAAAAGTCCTATCGTTATATTTGAGGATGTGGGGAACCTTGATATAGGTTTGTCCTTATTCTTTGATAGTAGAAAGAACATTATACATCTTTTGGTGAGATTATGAAATCCAAAAATTCAAATCAAAATAGTGAGTGTGTGTTTTTTATTGGTGAGAGAAACTATAAAGTGCAAGTAGTGCTACCTTGAATCTCTAAGTCTAGCTTTGAAGAGATAACGAAGTTATATGGTTGATCTGTGTATTGAATCAGCTGCTGAGTGGACTATTTTTGGATGCTTTTTCAATGGTGGTCAAGTTTGTAGTGCCACATCCCGCCTTATATTGCAGGTATATCTCCCCTTATCCTGTAGATTCATCTTTCTCTTCCATCTTGTTGTCTTGTTTTAGTTTCAATGTATAATCTTTTAAGCCACTACGCCAGGAATTTCCTTAGAAAGGCGCCAAATCTTAGGCCTGCAAACACAATGGGGTATTTCTTGGTCAAACCTTAACAAATATTGGTATAGCTTAATAAATGGAGCAGTATATATATGCTTATCCTCATGGTATACTGTGCATGTTACTCTTGCTGGCATAGATTCAATCAATAGCCTCACTAAAGTATTTTGAAAAGGTTTGTCATTGACAGGCTCTTAATTGGTACACGTGAGCAGAATTAAACCATGCTTATGCTACAAATATCAAATCATATTGCTAGCTTGCTTAATTTTTTCCAATTCCATGGTGACTTCTTTTTCATTTTCCCTTTTGCTTCTGCCTCAATAGACTAATTGCCTTCGTCATTCTAAATGTTTCAGGAAAGCATCGCTGCAGAATTTTTGGACACACTTCTGAAATGGACAAAAAATATTAAAATATCAGATCCCTTAGAGGAGGATTGTAGACTGGGTTCTCTTGTTAGTCGTGGACAGGTAATAAAGCTACTTTCAATTGCTAGAGGTTACTTAAAATGAGAATTTTTAAGAGAAGGCAACTACTACATAGATAATGTCTCTCAACGGAATGCTAGAAAACTAAACTTGGTAGAACAAAATTACCCCTATTATTATTTTGGTAACTTATCAAGGGACTAAACCTTCAGCCCTTGGCACAAATAGGAAAAGGGGTGTACACTTGTACATGAAAAAAGGGTTTAGGAAAGGAACAGTGTGCATCAGATACTAGAAGCCAAGTAATAGTAAGGAAACAAAGGAATACATTTAAAATTTTCACTTTTATTTGTTAAGATTAAGAAAATGAAAGCAGAAAAAATTTTACAAGCTGCCTGTCATTCCTGTAAGTGGCCACCATGGGCAGTGGGCTGGACCTACATTTTTGCATTAGAATAAGCACCATCCTTAACTGACATTATGTTAATGGTTTTTATGTAATAAAATTGATTATGGAATAGTTCTGTTTACATGCTGTCCAGGCATCAGCTAAAGGTTGATGTGATTGAAATATTGAATTATAGGTGACCTGGTCATTTATACTTCAGTAATACAGTCCAGGTTTTTAAAAATATGGCTGCCAATTACAAGAAAAATCTCATCTTATGTGGTAGGCCATGGGCTATGGCTATGCTCTAACATTATATTTATGTTTTCATTGCTTTATCATTTCTGAGTTACAGTACGTGGATATTTACACTTAGTCTTGAACTTTAGACGAGGAATATTTTGGCATTTCTTTACTGAAAGGATTGTAAATATTTCAGTATGAAAAGGTGTTGAAGTTCATATCAACTGCCAAAAGTGAAGGTGCAACCATTTTGTACGGTGGCCAGCGACCTGAGGTAAATTATTTTGTTAAAATAGTTTTCAATATGCTTAGATACAATCATATATAAAACATACATTGTAATTGATTTGCAGCACTTGAAAAAAGGGTATTTTATTGAACCAACCATTATCACTGACGTAAATACCTCCATGCAAGTCTGGAAAGAGGAAATATTTGGACCTGTTATTTGTGTGAAAACATTTAAAACTGAAGAGGAAGCCATTGAACTAGCAAATGACACCCAGTAAGTTAACTCTCCCTCCTTTCTCTCCTTCATTGGTAATAATAATATGGGTTAAACTCCATATTTTACAGTTTGGAACCACTTCTATTCCATTTACTTGTTTAATTTTCCCCAGCTACGGTTTGGGTGCTGCTGTTTTATCAAAAGATCCCAAAAGATGTGAGCGTCTGACAAAGGTAAGCTTTGTTTCTCATCTGCAATTATAAGCAGTGGTCATTTATTCTGTAGAAAAATCACATTGCTGAGATAGGTTTTTTTTTTTGTTTTTTTTGTTTTTTTTGTTTGAGTACTGGCTCTATTACATTGTAGTTACCGAGTCTATTACATTGTAGTACCTGTTCATACCTACTTTCACTGAGATAGGTTATTAATCGTTGGCAATAATAATTCTTTCAACTCTAAATTAAAATTTCAGGCCTTTCAGTCAGGAATCGTCTGGATCAACTGCTCACAGCCAACCTTCTGCCAGCCACCTTGGGGAGGAAAGAAGCGCAGTGGTTTTGGACGCGAATTAGGGGAATGGTAACGCAAAGATTAACCCCCTTTTTTTTAATTAAAAATAAAAAGATTAACCCTTATTTGAATAATTAAAAGTGTGTTCTGTTTCAAGTTTCAACTAACAGTCTAAACTAATAATTAGATTATACCTTTATATTTTATATGTTATATGCTCAGCAATCTGCACTAAAATAAAATGGCGAACTCATATTTGCAAGGCAAATTCTCCTGTGAGACTACTGTCTTATTGGTCTTAGGTCAGGAGAATTTGGATCTTATGGTATATGAGTTTAGTAATATTATTTCTTACAAGCTGTTTATTACAGTTTTACAAGTAATACATTTACACTATAAAATATATTATATATAAGATTGATGATATGTACAATTATGTTATGTTATTAATTTATTTCCTACAAATTGTCTATTATAATTTTACTATAAAGTACTACATTTATGATATAAAGTATATTATATATAAAGTTCGAAATATTGATTATATTCATAATTTTGTTATGACTTATTTTTATTAGATCTGAGTTTACGGGAGACTTAGCCATATTTGCAAATGTTCTCTGAATCTGCCAACATCTACTGACAAATATTCTGGCTGTTTTCTACTCAATATTTCTGCAGGGGACTAGAAAACTACTTGAATATCAAGCAAGTTACGCAATATGATTCCGAGGATCCGTGGGGTTGGTACAAGTCTCCCGTTCCTTCAAAGATGTGAAAGTTCCCTAAGATCTGGAGCCTAAACGTATGCTGTTGTGCAAATCTTTTACACTTGTTTGTGTGAAAGATGATGCACCTACTCGTGTAGTCGTGTATTACATAATATATCCTAGCGGTGATGGAACTTGGAATAAGCCTATCTCTGTATGAGAATGTATGAATTTGTTTGTACTGTTGCAACCTTCTCAAATAAAATGAATGTCAAACTTTCAAGTTTATCACTTTTGTTCTTTTCATTATAATAGCTTCTATGTATGGTATTCGTTTTTCTTTTCTTTCTTCTTTTTTAAAAAAAAAAAGATTATTTTTAGACTTGACTTTTTTTTTTGAAAACATTTAGACTTGACTTTTAAAACATTCTATCTCTACTCCAAAAATTATTTTTGAGCAACCACACTTTTTTTTAGGGTGTTTTCATAGACTTTTATTAAATACTTTTATTAACTTTAAAAGTTTGGAGGTATTCAATTCAAACTTTTGGAAGAACTCAGATAGTATTCAATAAAGATTTGTAGAGTCTTTAAAAGTCGGGTGGTATTCGATTAAGATTTTTAAAAAGTGTTTAAAAGTCATGCTTTATTAAAAAAATTATAAATTTGTGTAGACTTTTTAATTTAGAACTTTTGTAGATTTTTCCTTCTCAAATATAAATAGTTGAAAACTCAACCCCCAGATTTCAATATTTTCTTTCTACCATCTCAATTTTCTATCTCTATTTAAACTCTATTTTTTCTCCCTATTTAAACTTTATAAACCTTATATCTAAATTTAATAAATTATTTTTTTCTTCATTATCCAATATTTTCTTCATACTTAAACTCTACAAATATTTTCTCTCTCTTTTAACTTTACAATCTTCCTCTAAAATTTGAAATAATATTATCTTTACTTTATTATTACTTGTATATTTTGATTTTTTATTTTTTTCTACAAACTTTTTATTCCTAACCTCTAAACTTTCTCTACGAATTTTTCTCCCTAACTTCTAGTCCTTGACTTTAAAAAATTATATAATTTGATCCTTTGAAATTAAAAATCGCACTCAATTTGGTCTTCCGTTACAAAATTCATCCAAAAGCTGTTAAATTGAAGGGTAAAATGGTCCATCAGCTATGTTTCACCACTTTCTCATGCTTGTCTTGTTCATCCCCTTATCAAGTGTTGTCTCTCAAATCTACTCTAATTCAAAGACAAGATTATTGAAGGCCAAAGGAATTTATAAAATGGTAGGATGCCGAGACCCCATTGAAGGAATGTAAAGTTTGAGATTTTAAGGATTTAAGGAAGAAATGATGAAGTTTACTTGTTAAACATGGCACCCTAATCACAGTAATAAATTTTGGTACTGCAATTCTTCGTGTGCACTCTGATGTTAGACTGGAGGACGTATTTCTTGCCGCAGCGATGGCAACGGAACTTCTTCTCAATTTCCGACGGAAATGTTTATCAATTTCGGAGATAAGAGGGTTGGGCAAACGTATACATCTATATTTCTCCTCAATTATATCTAGAGTGACTATTTTTATTTAAACCTAATGGAGTCGTTAAACATTCACAAGCAATCTGAAACCCTAATTTCAAGAGCACAAAAGTTACTTTGAGAGGTTGCTCCCAGACTGTCGAGACTCAATCCATGATCTCTTATCCCAAACTTTATCATGTGACCAATTGAACTACCCATGCAAGAAATGATTCTATAATCTTTAGTACAAGAGTTTTGATGCCGTTGTGGTCATTTGGCATTTTGGCACTCACAAAATGTCATGGAGTTTTAAATCTTGATAAATAGTACTCCTTCTGTCCCATTTTACCTGTGTCTTATTTACTATTCATTTGTCAAATCAACCCTTTTTTCATTGCTTATTTTCTTTAGTAATTTTTTTTTTATTTTTAAATTTATTTTTTTTGTGTTTAATAGTACTTTTAATGTAGTTTCTAAATATATAAATTTTATATATTAATGCTAAACTTTGCCGATTAGGGTCAAAATGCTTCATCCAAAGTACACTTTCGGATAGTAACGACAAGTTTTTCTGTAAATCAAAAGGTATATTTAGCTGTTTTCAAAAGGAAAAGGTATATTTAGCCGTTTTCAAAAAAGAAAAGGTATATTTAGCTTGGAAGTTTGATGCAAAAGAATCACAAGTATAATATAATAATAAGGTTGTATTTGGTTTGAAGAATAGTGTACTGAAACGAATCACAACTATAATAATGAGAAACATGTAAAAAGGAGTTACGTTAATGATTGAGAGAAATTTTAATTTAAAAAATGAAACATAACTCACTATGAGGCAATCATTCCATTTTGAAGGTGTTGGACAACACAGATTTGTCCTAAGGGATTTTGTCAAATTATGTATTTGCACTTCAAATATTATAATTAGATTAGGGACACAATAAAGAAATTGTGTACTAAAAAAAAAAAAAAAAAAAAAAAAAAAAAACAAACAAACAAAAAAAAAAACAAAAACAAACCCCAACTTGGTCTTTATATTTTAAAGTTGTAGACACCAACATTTTAAAGCTTTGATGGAAGGCAAGTCCAAAATGAGTGGCATTAGCCTTGGAACCTAAAAGCATTAACAATGAAAGAGAAATAAATGGTAATTAAACTAAATAACTATAATTATTAGTCTCGCAACACACACACACACATATATTGCATTACGCAACTACATTTCAAGAAAGAAAAATAACTAAGCACTAAACAAAAATTTATTATCAAGATAAGTAGAAGGAGAAAGAAAAGGCATGCATCCTTGTTCCATAAAAGTGCAAATAAATATAGAAACATAAACATATTTTTGTTCTTAAAGAAATTTCAAACTCTCATGAAAATCTCGAGCATATGGATTTAGTCCATGACAATACCAAGTAATATTCTTATCATGCCATTCTTCATCTTTATAAATATTCCTTTCATTGAAAATTTGAGCATTCCCACCTGCATTGAAACCAATATTAAATGCACTCTTCTTCACTTCACTTGTACAAATAATCTTCTTTTCTTGAGTTACCAAATCAATAGAAATTAGATCTGGTCCACAACCATCCTTGAAAGAAGGCACATCCCCTTGTAATTCCATATCACTTGAAAACACTAGCAATTGGCCACCCAAATTCCAAATTCCTACTGGGGTCCAATAGCTAGTTATGCTACAATCAAAGTGTATACTTGAATGTTTTTGCCAATTAATATTATTATTATTTTCATCCATTAACCAAATGTTGATGAAATCCTCATCATCCACAAACATATGCGGAAGACTAATTACAGCAATAGTATCATTCATAACCGTAATGAAATGAGTATCCAATCCTGATGGAATCTTAATATTACCAAAAGTCTCATCATCCATGTCAAACCAAATCAAATGATCGGTGGAACACAACCAATAATATTTTCCTTTCAAATAGCAGTCTCGGGTGTAGTTTAGGTAAGGAATATGTTCAAGACCATGAACTGCATCTATTTGCCTCCACTTCCACGAATCCTCTACTTGGCTACAAACCATTACAATTTGGTGACTATATTCACTTTCAGAATCCATATCTTCAAATCTCAAAAGCATGATGATCTTCCAGGCCTTGCTTTTAGACAGCCCAAATCCAAACCCTATACGTAACATATATTCACTAGGTGGTTTAGTAGGCACCTTAATTGAAGGTAAGGCCTTCATTTCCCTAGTGGATGGATTCAATGCGTAAGCATCAAAAATCATGCCGTAAGAACGGATTCTTTCTGTATCATCGCCATCGAGGCTTGAATAACTCTGGGCAAGAATCAAGCATAGCACACCATGGCAACTCTTGGCGTGCCTGATTGGCATGTCTAGGTATATGCATCTAGTCTGAGAGTCTGATTCTTTGTAAAGCAAGTAATATAGCACATCATTAAACGGGAAATATGAAGCATTAAACTCTAGGAGAGCACAATTGTTTTTAGCTCGACTAAATTCATAGTGCTTGTCCATGAAGAGATGATCGTTTTTTATTAAATCATAAAAAAATCTACAAACACACTTAAATCGCAGCAGAGTCTTCACCGATAACCTAACCAAAATTTCAATCAACAAATCCCTCGGTAATTTGCAGTTTTCCATTTTCAAATCTAACAAACAATTCAATCCAAAATGAAGAATCCGAAACCTTACCCTCAATTTAATGCGATTTTCAAGCAATAGATTGAGGATAATGTACCTTTAATCCATAATGTGCAGTAATCTCCTTCGTCACCGTCACGATCAACGAATTTTTAAACGAGAAACTTGTATGGACGATAAGGATGACGACGAGGCCGGAGACTGAATCAAACCAATTTGAGAATTGAGCTCAAATACGATGGAGTTTTGAGGTAAAGAGAAGAATAAAGCCTAAGAAGGAGAAAAGATGGATCTGAATTTTCAATTGCCACTCATTTATCATTTACACTTGTTTTATAATTATAAGTGTGCGTCTTTTTCGAAATATTCCAACGAAAACTCAAAATAATATTCAAATATTGTTTTTCTTAAATTTGACCCAAAATCGAAATCAACAATCGTTATAATGTTGTTCAAAAAAAAAACACAATAGTTATAATGAATTTCATAATCTAACTGAAAAAATTGTAATTGAGCTCCTGAATAACTCAAAATCATGTAATTATATATAAAATGACATATTTATCGAGTTTTTGCTTATGTAATAGTTATAATATTAAAAAAAAAAAAAAACATATTTTAATAATTTTAAATAAAATAAAATTTAAAAAATAAAGCGAAAATCCGCCCCCATCCCACCTACGTTTGTGTCTCCGGGCTGATGACGAATTGGGGGAGTTAGGGGTGGGTTTTTGGGTTATTTAATTTTAAAAGTTAACTAGTATTTTCGCCCGTGCGTTGCACGGAATTGATTTGTTATAATATTTTAAGAATATTTGTATCGATATACAATTATATAAATTATAACATTGAATATTATATAGCGCAATTGATGAAATTGGTTGGATCAAATGATGTTTTTCTTGCTTGAATTATAACAAATAATTGTCCAATTACCCGTGCGATGCATGGATAATTTTTTTTAAAAAAATTATATATTGAGATAATAAAAATAAAGATGAAATTATAAAAAATTCTAATATTGAACATGTACATTTATTTGATTATAAGATTAGTGCAAAAGTATTACTCAATTAATTGAATACTATATGATTTGTGTCTACAATTATCTTAAGAAGATCTATAAGTAATACTCCCTCCGTCCCATTTTACCTGTCTTACTTTCCTTTTTAGTTTGTCCCAAAATAATGTCATCTTTCTAAAATTGAACATAACTATCATTCTACATTTCCCAATTTACCCTTTTGACTTTTCAACTTTTTAGACCATTAATGAGACAAGTACAATTGTACTTTGTACAAATTACATATATTTTTGAAGGGCAAAATTGGAAAGTTAGTATCATTTGTTATGTTGCATTAAAACACGTGCAAAAAGTAAATGAGACACACAATTAGGGACGGAGGGAGTATGACTTATGCAATTATATTATTACTAAAATAAATATGGGAAAAATGAGAAAATAATTTAATTATGGTTATTATAAAAATAAAGTCAACGATCAATGTTTAGCTTAATTACCATAATAATTATTAGCTAATTATTATTAGTCAATTACACTTATATATGTGTAATTATACTTTTATACTTTAAGTATATTCATTTTCACCATATTGCATTTAGTTTTATCTTCCTCCCCCATATTTGAATGAATTAATTTTGATTATTATAAAAATCTAACAACCCATGTCAAATTAATTTTTTTAAAGTTTAAATAACTTAAAGTTTTCAGGAAAGTATAATTATTTTTTATTAAATTTTAAAATAATTTTTAGTCAATTAGTAATATCATTTTCCTTTTCCGATAAATGATTTTACTTTTTTTTTTTTTTTGAAGGGAAAAACAAATGATTTTACTTTTATTAATAGTGTTGATACGTGAATATAACAACGATATTACCAATTAATAGATATTAGTTAATTTCCATTTTACATTTTCTTACCAAATAAGCTTTATTAATTATTTGACCAATAAAATATTTAATTAATTGACTACAAAAGCTTGGGCGGGAAAAATGAAATAGGGGGATTTTACTTTTATATATAGTATAGATAGCATAGATAATACGTGTAAGTTTAATTTTGTTTAATTATTGATGTAATATGTGTACCTTTAATCTCCTTTAATTATGTCGTAATATGTGTACCACTAATTTCAATTCCTTAATTGATTACATAAAATCTATAGTATGGCAAGCTATATTTTGGCAAGTATAAAAATAGTTTAATAAAAGTATAATGTGTGAATTAATTTCTTAATTACTATAGTTAAAGATTTTATTCAAAAGTAACTATTAGCATAACTTTATGTGTAATAATCTATAAATTTGAATAATTTGCATAATTGTATGGACACAATAGTTTGTAAATTAGCGTAATAATCTGTGAATTGGAACAATTATCATAATTTTTTAAATATCCTTTAATTATGATGGACTTAATAGGTGTATTATCAATTTCCTTAATTGATTATATAAAAATATAAAATTTAAATAACGGAAAATATTAATTCATTGATTTCTATAATTTTTCAAAAGTAATAAAAGGAAGTGAATGAGCAATTGATATTATTTGAAGTGAAAAAAAAAATCATCATAGGAAGGAATTCTCAATGTTTAATTATACCATAATAAATTTAGATGTTAAATACAATTGGTAATTACCATGGGTTATTTAGATGGTATGGTAATTACCTATATATATTACCTAAATAAACAGATTAACATATGGATCAACATTATAAAAAATTGATGAAGCGTTAAGATATATTAGGAAAAGTATCAATTAATTAAAATATAATATATAGTACTAAAAAATTAAAATATGACAAAAGAAATTATATTAGAAAATTAATTAGATAGTATCAATCTTGCTAATTTTTCGTAATACTATATTTGTAATTATCGTTATAAACATATTTAATAGAAAAATTTAATTTGGAACTTATATTAAGCATTTTGGATTATTATTATATTATTATTAATATTAGGAAAATTATATTAGAAAAACTATATTCGGAAATTATATTAAGAATTCTGAATTATTTAGTATTATTATTATTATTATTATTATTATTATTATTATTATGATCTTAACAGCATCAGTATTATATCAATGTATAAATTTTATATTATTATTATTCATGTAATAGATCCACTTCATTATACCAAGAGGATTATTATTTTTATCCTATCTCAAAACCATAATAATATGCAAGAGTATAAGATAAACTTTTCAAAAGAAACACAACTAAGGGATATAAATAGCAAGTAATTTTAATACAATATATTTATAACAACAACCAAACCAAATTAAAAAAGAAAATACATAGAAACTTCTCCATAAAAAAATAACTTTTAGAGATAAAAAAAATGTAATTTTACCACTGCATAATTGTAACAACAACTGAATTGAACCTTTGCATGCCATTTGCTCCTCATCCATTGCCCTTCCTGATCTAATTGCTGATACGGGTGGTAAAAGCACTCAACAATCTTCATCAGTTATTCTACACCCAAAACCCCCAATATATAATTCAAGGTATTGAATCACGTTTACCTTTTTCCAATCCACTCTCTCGTAGTCAACAAAATCTTTCTTCGGCTTCACTTGCGGGGAACAATATGGTATGCTCTTTCTCCTCTTCCTCCGCTAGCCCCTCTCATTTACCCTAGATGACACCGGTGAATGTTTGCGGTTTACCGGTGCCAGCGACTACGCATAAAAAATAATCTTTTTTCAACCGATTCAAGTAGGTCGGTACAATTCTTGGTGCATGCACCACCGTAGCTTTCTCAGAGAAGCTAGATGGGGCTTCGTTATCGCTAGGAAATGGTATATCATCACCAAATTGTTAACACGAAATCATAAACTAAACAATGAAATGAAGAACAACAAAGCATAACCATGAATCTAAAGAAAGAAATCAAAAGATTTTCACTTACTCTTGAGTCTTGAGCTTGTCCATCAGAGTTGTGATCGGAAACCTACGAAACGAATGCCAACTTTGCCGAGTTCAGAAGTTGTGAGGGAGCAATCTCTCATGCTCGTAACTTATATGAAAGAAATTGGGATTATGACAATAAATTTTATAGAAATATATAAATGATTAATTAATAAAATAACCATATATATATATATATATATTGTTTTACTAAAATAATTCCCGTGGTATTATGGAATAAAATTCGGAAGAATGCTATTGGAGTAGAGGTTTTAATTTTCTTGGGATTATGGCAATAAATTTTATGGAAATATATATAGTTAATTAATAAAATAACCATATATATATTTGGCTTTACTAAAATAATTCTCCGTGTGATTATGGCATATAATTTTACTAAAATAATTCTCGTGTGATTATGGCATATATATCACACCAATTATATAATCAATTATTCAATCAGCAATTAATATATTACAATTATTCAATCACCAACATTTAACCATAATAAATTAATAATTAATAAATTAAATAAATAAATAAATAAAATAATTGAATTTACATATATGCCACTAACTTTGGGCGGGAAACTTTAGGAGGATAATGTTATTATATATAGATAGATTTTTTAAAAGGGCAATCTTCACATCAAATAATGTCATTTTATATTCAATTGAATGATTTACAATGTTCAGAAATTCAATTGCATTTCAAGTTGGATGACTTAATTGCATTTTCTTATGTAACTCAATGACTTATTGACTTTTATTCATATTTATATCATAGACATTGAGTTAATACTCAATTTAACCATCAACTGTATTGATTATTTTTGTTTTTTTAATCTTAAATGACTTTTTATTCTTAATTAATGGCATGGACTTCAATGATTTTACCTAATTAATTAATTAAGTTCGATCTCTGTTAGGATAGTTTGGTAATTTCTCATCTATTAAGTATTAATACCTAATTTAGTCATAAACTATATTAGTTTTATCCAATTTAGTCATCAACTATAGTGATTTTACTCAATTTAGTTATCGATTATAGTAATTTTTCTCAAGTTAGTCCTTGATTCTAAGGGGCTGGCCAAAAGATGCATGAAAGGTCTAACAAATGACTTAATTAGTTAAGATCAACAAAATCTAGGATCCAATTAAGCACAAAAATCATTTAGAACTAAATTGAAAAAAATCACTATAGTTAATGGCTAAATTAGGTTAAACACAAAGTTATTTAGAACTAAATTGATAAAAGATTCACTAAACTAAGAACTAAATTGGATGCCAAAGGCCTTGTGATCAAGCGGCATGAAGTGATTCTCCCTAGTGGGAGGTCATGGGTTCGAGCCTTAGTGGGGGCAATGTCACCTGCTTCTTAATATGTTATTTTTAGTTTCTTTCATTTCTGTTACTATAGTGTTAAAACATGATATTGATAGAGTAAAGTTTGCTGAAGCAAAAAATAATAGACTTTGAATCATAAACGAGCTATTTCATTAAAACACAAGGTGAAACGATTACAATAAAATTAGATGGAATAGTAATCCATTCCTTACAATCTGATATAGAAACAATTGATTAGATGGAATAGTAATCCATTCCTTACAATCTGATATAGAAACAATTGTCCTATGCTACGGAGAACTTGGTTCGCAGATTGTTGTTCCACCACTCGAAAGCTAGGATCCTTGAAGGAACTTGTAGCTTATTTAAAGCCAATATTGATCTGGCCAAACATAAACAAGACTGACTTTGAATGAGAAGTCTTGCACATCATCTGGGTCTTCAATCTCTTGCGCATTGACAATATTTCAATCTGACAAAACACACCGAGTCTAAGATCATTGAAAGATTTGATCTGTTTATCATATGAAAGCCTCCCAAGGTAAAGAGGCGCTCTATCTTTATCATCTTCGTCGCCGCCCAGAATGAGGTTAATATTTGCCATGACGATATAGTCAATTCACGTTTCAATCAAATATCGATAAATACGAGAGGAAAATAACTCGTCAAAGGAACAAGAGGAAGACAGCTCGTCAAAAATACGAGAGAGAATATAAAAACTACCGAGAATCAGCAAAATACAGAAAGCAAAAGGCACCAGAAAAGATGTGAAAATATGGGCAAAAGCAAAAGTGGGTTGACAACCTAATGCCACAAAACCCAATCTCCAAAGCTGCAAACCTCAAAACCAAAGCACAAACCACAAGCTGACAAACTAAATATATATTATTTTATTTAATAAGAAGTTGGAGCTTGACAGTGGTTTCCTGTGAGAATGTTGTTAGATTTGTGACAAAAAGGAGCCGAAGGATGGTAAAAAAAAAAGGTTGTTGCAGAGTTAGGAGGCGGAGATGTAGCGTCTGGTGAGGCGAATGGCAAAAGACGAAGGGGGAAGCACGCTGGTGGGGATGGGGGAAAAGGTAGATTGCGGTGGACGGAGGTGGATGGCAGTGGACGGCGGTGGTTCACAGGCAGAGGGAGACGGAAGGTGAAGGAGTGGAGGAGGTAGAACAAGGTAGCAGGCACCGCCTCCACTAAAGCAAGCGGAGGCGGCGCATCCCGGAAGAAAAAAAAGAAGACCTGCAGCAATGGGGAAGAGTTTTCGAGGGAAGGAGGAGAAAATTTTTAGGGTTTTATACTAATTCAAACTTAAAAATTAAATTATCAATAAAATGGAACAATACTCTTTTTAATAACTAGTATTTTCACCCGACGGAATTGATTTGATATAATATAATATATTAAGAATATTTGGATCGATGTATTTGTTGTTATAGATTGCATTGTAGGAAAATATATGTATTGTATTATTACGATTAGTAATTTTAATCTAGAATTGTATTACGAATAGGAACGTAAGGAAAAATATATTCCATTAGGAATTGTATTACCATATTTTAATGTACAATTGTATTACGATTTACGAATAGTAATTTTAATCTAGAATTGTATTACGAATAAGAACGTAGGGAAAAAATATATTTTATTATGAATTGTATTATCATATGTACAATTGTATTACGAATAAGAATTCTTTTACCATATTTTACAATATTGAGGGAAATATATTTACTGTAATATTATGATTATTAATATTAATCTATAATTGTATTACGAATAAGAATGTAGGGAAGAATATATTTTATTAGGAATTGTATTACCATATTATACTATTGTATTACGAATAGAATTGTATTACCATATTTTATACTATTACGCAAATCTTATACTATTAAAATTATCAATAAAATAGAACAATACTCTTTTTAATAATTAGAGAATGAGATTTTTAATCGAAGCTGCAATCAAATCTCATAATTATAATTTAAAATTTAAAATGTTATCAATCAAACATTATAGTTTAATTCTCATTTTTAATGTGTAAATTGTGAACTCATAAACCAAACAGAATCGTGATAAATTTTTTATAAGGTTCAAGAGTTTGATAAGGTTTAAGGTTCAAGAGTTTGATCCTTATCAGTGTTTTGTTTGTTTTGGGATACCGTTTCTTAAGGTAAGCCGTTAATTCATAATTATATATATATAACAAAAAATCAATCGTCACTTTTATCTTAGCTTAAGGCTGTCAGTTCTGAGTTCTTACTGAGAGGAAACACTCTGAACTGAACTGTGATAACTCCGCAATCGCGATCGAATCAGGGAGATATGGCGGCTACGAATATCCGCATACCGAGTCGCCTGCTGTTCATCGACGGCGAATGGAGAGAACCTGTCAAGAAGAATCGCCTTCCGATTATTAATCCCGCTACTGAACAAGTCATTGGTTTGTGATTGAAGTTCGATGATCTGATTTTTATGAAATACTTCGGTGGCTTAGCAATTATTTTGTTTTATTGAGTTTACTTTTGATGGAACTCTTTTAGGCGACATTCCGGGAGCTACAGCCGAAGATGTGAATATTGCGGTGGAAGCTGCTCGGAGAGCTCTCGCCGGAGAGTGGGGCTCAACCACAGGGGCACAACGCGCGAAATATTTGCGTTCTATTGCTGCAAAGGTTTGTTTCTTGAAATTAATACTTGTGTTTTCTGAGATAGTATTCTAGACTAGAAGCAACAATAGGAATGATTATCATATTTGGATTTTTAAATTAGTATTGATTTTGATGAATTGCTACGTTTTGAATATACTGTATTCAATCTGGACTATAGTTTGTGTCTTTTGAAATTCTTGAATTTTGGTAGATTTGCTTCACTAGAAAAGTCAGGTCTGACCGTCTGAGAAATTGTGGGCCTTTCATGTACAATGTGTTGACTTTTGAGTTCTTTTCGTTTGTTTGGTGAATTTGTTTAGTATGTCACTGTCTTAAGTATACTTTGCTCTTTTCTACCCAGTGAATCTGAAATAGCCAGCATTTAAGCTTTAATTTATTCCTTGAGAATTCTTTTGACGGCTAGTTGTTTGATTCTTCTCCCTTGCATTAATTTGTCAACTCCTTTATGTACTATGAGTAATATAGAAACACACAAAAAATTTAAAAATAATAATAATAATAAAACCAGAAGCTAGTTTTGCACCTGTGTCCTAGTAGTGTTTGCTCCATCAGCTTACACTTTACGTTTTGCATGAAGGTTAAGGAGAGGAAGCCTGAGCTAGTACCACTTGAAGCCATTGATAGTGGAAAGCCATTGGTCGAAGCAGATGCAGATATGGTACGTTTCATGTCACTGGATGAATAGCTTCCTATTCACAGGATATCCAAAGCCCTTATATGTGTTTCATATCTTTCAGGATGATGTATCATCAACGATTGAGTACTATGCAGGCCTTGCCGAGGCTTTGGATTCAAGACAGAAGACTCCTGTTCCTCTTCATTTGGAGTCAATTAAGAGTTGTGTTCTTAGAGAACCCATTGGGGTTGTTGGGTTGATTACTCCATGGTACATGATTCCACTACATAAGTTCATATTGCTTCTCTTTACTATACACAAGTCTTTGCTCAGATCTTTTCTGCCTGCACCATTTTTGGTTCTGTAATCACTCATTAACAAAAGTATCTTATATCAGCATCTATGTCCATCGAGTGCTTTTCTTTTTATCACTGTGATAATAGCCTATCTATAAAAGGTCATAGCTAGTCTCTAAGTTTCAAACTCGGCTTCAATTTCATCATGTTTAGTGAAAGGATCTGCCCTCTGTTTATCCTTCTAATGTTTTCAACATAATGTTTGGGATTAACCTTTCAATCATGTTCCAATCTGCTTAACCTGGCTGCTATAGTTAATTGAATTACTTTACTGTGTTACTTGAAAGTAATATTGTCACTCTGGAGTCTGGAGAGTAATATAGGATGTTTGATGATGTCTTGTTATCATGCCACTTACTCCCTGTTTAATGAAGCCCATTACAGTGGGTATATTTTAGAAGTCATGATCTGTAGGAGCTGCTTATTTAATCTTTCCTTGCATAAGGTATACATGTGCATTTAGCTAAGAATTGCAAAGAAACACTGGCACACTGCTCTTAACTTTGTCTTGTCTGATGCTTTTGTGATAGACTTCTTTTGATATGCTGTAAATAAAATGTTTATGGGGTTCAAAATTTTTCGCTTTCAAATTGAAGGAATTATCCTTTGTTGATGGCTATCTGGAAAGTCGCTCCTGCACTGGCAGCTGGTTGTGCTGCTATACTTAAGCCATCTGAACTAGCTTCTATGTGAGTTTTTTTTTTTTTTCAAATCTTAGTTACATCGTGGCTATCTAATTTTGGTACATTTTGTCCGGAGTCCTAACTTTATGTAGTTTTCAATTTTAGTACCTGTTTAGAATTGGGTGAAATTTGTAGAGAGGTGGGTCTCCCCCGTGGAGCCCTTAACATTCTAACTGGTTTGGGGCCAGAAGCTGGTGCTCCATTGGCGACTCATCGTCAAGTTGACAAGGTTATCCCCTGTACATTTTAATTTTTTTTTTTCATTATTTATCAATTTTATTTCATTGAGCCCCATACTCTATCTTGCCAATGTATCACAGCTAAATTCTTTGTTCTTGTTGCAAAGGTTTCATTTACCGGAAGCTTGGCCACAGGAGTCAAAATCATGACTGCTGCAGCTCAACTTGTCAAAGTATGCTAATCATAATCATTAAGAACTGTTTAGTGGCTCTTTCATTACGCATGATGTGATTTTTTTCTTACTTAATTTTTTTTGATAATTGTCAGCCAGTAACACTTGAACTCGGTGGAAAAAGTCCAATTGTCATATTTGAGGATGTTGGGGACCTTGATAAAGGTTTGTCCTACTTGTTTGATATTAGGAAAAAGGAATTCGAATTCATTTATCTTAAAATTAGAATATTACATACCAGTTAGTATTATTGTTTTCCAAAAGGCAAATCAAGATTAAGTGATCCATTGTTGATGAAGTATCTAAGTATTTTGGTTGGTCTGTGTATTGAATCAGCTGTTGAGTGGACGCTTTTTGGTTGCTTCTGGACAAATGGCCAAATTTGTAGTGCCACATCTCGTCTTATATTGCAGGTATGGCTTAACCAATGCCTACTTACTATCCTTTGTTTGCATTATGTTCCTTCTTTGAATTTAGTCCCATTGATGAGAATAATTTGTCAAAATGGTGAAAGATCCTCAACTTACTACTCTACTGTTCTTCTTTACTGTTATCAACAATCAATTTTACCTAATTAATGAATAATTGAGAGAGAGAAAAGAATTAACAGAAGAAGAGTAGATTGAGAGAGAGACTGCTAGATTTTGATGTGTTTTTTCCCCTAGGGTTAGGTAGGATATGGATGGTTAATAACTGAAGTGGATGGGTTACCAAGTTTCTGGGTTAATTTGATGGGTTCTAAGTGGCTCAGTAAAAAGGTGTAGCAAATTTTCCTGCAAGTAGCAGTTCAAAAAGATGGTAGGAACCAAATTGACAGTTTTTGCAAAACATAGGGCCACATTGATCATTCTGTCAATTTCGAATCATATTGTTAGCTTGCTTCATTTTGCAAATTTCATGAAGATTTGTTTTATGGAGTATGATTTTTACTTATGGTTCGGACTCAATAGATTAATTGGGTTAATCATTCTCAATGTCTCAGGAAAGCATTGCTGCTGAATTCGTGAACAAGCTTTTGGCATGGACCAAAAATATTAAAATATCAGATCCCTTAGAGGAGGGCTGTAAGCTTGGTCCTATTGTTAGTCAGGCACAGGTACCTATGGTCCTATTAAAATATCGGATCCCTTAGTGTTTCATTTTCTGAGCCAAGTTCATGGTTAAAAACTCTATAGCACTCATGATGAGCAGTTTTGTATTTATTAGTATTCACTAAAAATGTTGTTATAACTTCAGTATGAGAAGGTGATGAAGTGCATATCAACTGCCAAAACTGAAGGTGCTACCATTTTGTATGGTGGAAAGCGCCCTGAGGTATATTTTCTTTCTCTTTTGTTTTTTTTGGATAAATTGTTAAAAATAATGTTCTAGGTTTTTCAATCTGCTTTGGTGAAAACTTAAAAGTGTAATTGAATTGCAGCACTTGCAAAAAGGCTATTATGTTGAACCAACCATCATTACTGATGTGAATACCTCCATGCAAATCTGGAAAGAAGAAGTATTCGGACCTGTTCTTTGCATCAAGACATTTAAGACAGAAAAGGAAGCCATTGAACTAGCCAATGACACCGAGTTAAAATCCTACCTTCTCTTACATTGGTGATAATAATATGGGTTTAACAACTCCACTCATTTCAATTCTGAACTTTTTTCCCCTCTATATTGGTAATTTTCCATAGGTATGGTTTAGCTGCTGCTGTCTTGTCAAAAGATCTTGAAAGATGCGAGCGTATGGCAAAGGTGAGTTGTTTCTTATTCACAATATAAGCGATCATTTATTCCGAGGAAATTCCATATTGCTGCAAAAGCTTAATCTCTACATAATCATCATCCATCTCGAATTTGCAGGCTTTTCAGACCGGGGCAGTCTGGGTCAACTGCTCACAGCCATGCTTTTGGCAGCCACCATGGGGAGGCAAGAAGCGGAGTGGTTTTGGACGTGAATTAGGGGAATGGTAATGCAAAGCTTAATCCTTGTTTACACATGAACTTATATTCATCATTCTCTACTTATGTTCGTAAGTTTATCCATATCGTGATTTCTTAAAGAGAAATATATGGTATATTTTACGAGGAATTTCACAACCCTGGAATTGTAAGTCCACATATTTTATGACATTATTGACCATTAATTGTACTTCACTTGCAGGGGACTAGAAAACTACTTCAATATCAAGCAGATTACACAATATGTTTCCGAAGAACCTTGGGGTTGGTACAAGCCTCCTTCGAAGTAAAAAAACGAAGCTGATAGTGAAGCATCTTAGAGAAGAATAAGGCATTTATTTAGACTACTGCACAACTTGAACAATGGCTTGTAACTAGTCGAACCATATTACTTATCCCCTGGAGAAAAGATTAATGATTCCATTACTATTTCTCGTTTACATTCTTTGTTAATTGCGTTCCATTATGTCTAATAGCTGATAATTGACCTCTTATTACAAGAGGCTAGAGTCTGGCGCGAACCGTCGTTGGTCGCATTCTCCGGCGGAAGGCAACCACTCCAGTGGTCACCTTCTCCATGAGAGGCAACCAGATTTTGGTCGCCCTCCATGGAAGGCAAACCACTGGTGTGGTTACCTTCCGTCGGAGAATGCAATCGGCGGCGATTCGACAGTTGTCGGACTCTCGCTTGAGATGATGTCGAAATGGGAATGAGCTGAGTTGCACTTTTTAAAAGTTTATGGACCTAATTGACTTTTTAGGTAAAATTTAGAGACTTATTTGATTCTTTTCTAAAAAAAAAAAAAAGGATGGGTGACTTACTTAAATAAAATTTAATGCAAGTAATATTATTTATGAAAGATAATACTTTTGGCCCCTGAATTGTTTCAATTTGAGAAATTTGGTCCTTGTAAATTAATTTAAAGAAATTTAACCCCCCAATTGTTTAAAATGTTGCATTTTTAGTCCTAGTATTATGTAATTGTCAAACTCCATTAACATATATGGTTATTTTTATTAATTAGAATTAATATTCATCATTAAAAATAATATTTCCATGGAGAGAGTGAAACTTTAACCATTGATATTCATTCTAAACGACAAAATTAACCTCATAAAAATAGAGTTTGATAACGAAATTTGATAATCAACAATTAAGAGACTAAATCTGTTCAAAATTAAAATTAATTAACAGGGACCAAAATAATTCAGGAACAAAAGTATTGGTTTCCCTATTATCTATATATATATATATATATATATATATATATATATATATATATATATAACATGAAATTATATCTGCCCTAATGTAAATTTAAATTAGGCCGGCCAACAAAAAATGAAATCAGGGGTGGAGGCATGTGTATGTCGTAGGGGGCATCTTCCCCCTCTCTCCCACTCGAGAGAATTTTGAATCAGAGCTCTGGTTATCCTTGGACGTAATAATATCTCGGGGTTTTGTAATATCATGAAACAATTTGAAGTATGTCTGATGCCTAATTCTTGCTCTCAAGGATATCTCTTGAAGGAGTGGCTTGTCCAGGCGTTGCAGCTGCTATTGCAGAGGTAGGTAGCATTTATTAGGACTCCGTCGTCTATGTCATCGGTTCATCACTTCGTATCAATCAAACCACCTCGCGGAACTACCTGGGCTCAGCAGGATCAATCGATCCTTTCAATGCTTGTTGCGTCTCTGTCTGAAGAGGCGATGTGCTTGCTCTTGGTCACACAACATCGAAGGCGGTCTGGACGACGATGGAACAAGCCTTCAGTTGTTCTACGCGTGCTCGTGCCCTTCTGCATATCTCGGGCAAGCGCAAGTTCTGGTTGAGGAGCTGGCAATGGCTGGCAAACCTATCTCGCTGGACGAACATGTATGTTTTCAGGGGGTTGCGTCCAGAATTTCGGTTATCCTGTCGAGCTTGATTACCACTGGAACGTCTGTGACCTTTGAAGAGCTCTCGGATTTTCTGGTGGCGCAATAGTCCATCTGCGGTGACGATCTCTTACCTGCTGCGGATTCGACGATGCTTCTGATCCTCTCGTCCCTAATTGATTGTCACATTTATTTTTTGCACCATTTTTAATGTAACAAAATAAATATTACTAACTTTTCAATTTTGTCCCTAAAAAATAAGTGGCATTTTTAAGTACAATTATACTTCATTAATTGTCTAAAAATTTTAAAAAGTCAAAAGGGTAAATTTGAGAAATGTAGAATGATTGTTTTTTTGAGGAGTAGAATGATTGTTAATTTTAGAAAAAAAACTCTATTTTAAGACACTAAAAGGAAAGCAAGACAGGTTAAATGAGACTGGGAGAGTAATAATAATAATAATAATAATAATAATAATAATAATAATAATAATAATATTGTCCCATGCGATGAACTGATACGTATTATAACTATTGTTGTAATACTATAGTAAAAATCATTAGACAATTAAATTGTACTAGTTTCATAGCTTCCTAGTTATGAAACAGTCTGCGATTCAAGAAAAGTTGTTTCTATGTCTGACTGTAAGGAATGGTTTACCGTTTACCATTTCATTGATCGCGTTTCATGTTATGAATTAATGAAATAGCTACGTTTACCTTCAAAAAAAGTTCCTTAACTAATTACCTGATTTAAATAAATATTGGAATGAACTTAATTTTGTATAATATAAGACTCATAAAATAGAATGTTATACATTATTGAACACTTCATGGTACACTACGTTAGTGTTTGAAGTACTAACATTATTAAGGTCATTGCATATTAATATTTTCAACCCATTTGGATTGCTCACTCTGGAAGTAGCAACATACAATTGACCATAAACAAATACTGATTTTTTAAAAGTAACCCAACATGTGAAAGTGTTACTACCAGACATTATGGTATACGAAACTATAAGTACAACCATACAAAATAAAGAAGTATTATTGAGTGGTGTATATTTGTATACATAGTGGTGCGACCGCACTGACCGCATGTTAAGGCGCGGCCACACTTGATTATGACCATATATATATATATATATATATATATATATATAAAAGTTTAAAAGTAACTTTGTGCCATGGAACTTGTAATCTAGTGGCATCAAGTTGTTCTCTCATGTGTGGGATGCAATTTGAATTCGGAAAAAGTGGGGGACTACAATACAAAATAGTGTGTGACTGTGTTAACATTGGAAATAAAAAAAATAAAAATAAAATAAAATAAATACACTGTGTAATAGGAAGGGGAGACAATTTGAATTTTCGGAAAAAGTGATTGTATTCACATTGGAAATCAAAAAACGTCTAAGAGCATCCCATCAGCTCTACACATCTCACGGAGTCTCGGTTGAGAGCTGCAACAATACCCCTGGCCTGCCCTTCTTCTTCTACCTGCCAATCTCAATCTACGCAATTAACCCTCATTTCTAAACCCACCTGATGGAGAACTCTTCCCTCTGCAGAAAGAAAAAGGGCGCCGCCCGTTCTCTCATCATCTTCACTCTCATCCTCATGGCCCTGGCGGCACTTTTCTTTGTCGACAGCTTTGGAATCCATCATCGTCGATTACTAATCGACGCTGAAGCAAGTGCGAGCCCCCCAGCTCATGGATACCGACGCCTGCTAGCTTCTGTGACTCATCGCAGCCGTGTATTGATTGAAGCTCAACCAAGTGAAAGCCCCTCTAGCCCCGGACACTGAGGTATACCAGTTTACATGTATGAACTACTTTTCGCAGCTGTTCTTGGTGTTTAGGGTGAGACTCTACTCTTATGGATCGTCTTTACCTTATATTTTACAATACAAGGTGTATCTGTATCTAGATCTGTTTATATGATACTTGCACTAAGTCCATAAGTATTCTGTGGAGTAATTTAGAACACTATAAAACGACTTGTTGTAATTAGCTTAGCAAATTTTATATTGCACAAATCGAAATCATGTGATGACAAGGAGAGTAATGATAAATTACAGACATAAAACTACTATATCTAAATAATGGATGAAACAGGGTTGATGCAATTGACCAATTTGCATTCAACACCAGTTCATCCCTCCTGTGTTAGATGTGTTACAAGTTGTAAGCATTAGGATAGCATTTGAATTGGTTTCTTCCCAGCAATTTCCATATACCAAGACTTCCATGCTTCCATGTAATGAGAAAAGAGATCCCTTAATGCTGAAACACCAAAAAACAGAAAGTCCATTAGCAGAGCTTTGAAGTGAGACAACAGAGATAGTTGGAAATTTCTTCTCTGCATTCTAATTTCTAAAACATGGACTGTTTTCCCTTTCTCCTAAATGCCCCTGATGATATCTTCATATTTAATGCAATTTTCTACAAAATTTTGAGTATATTGTAGCTGCATAATAGTTTATCTAACATTCAGAGAAAACCATTAAGTTGAAATATGCATGAACCCAGTAACAGGAATGTAGTGTGATTTTCCTGATTCTTTATTTCAGTCATCTTTATATTATATACATGAAGTTGATTACTTTCACACAGTAAGTCACACTGTTTCCACTCCTGTAAGTCTGTAACTAGTTAGGGAGTATTTAAAATGATTTGTGGAAAGTTGAAATCAATACCTTGGTTGTGATACTGAGGGTGATAGGTTGATGCTAAGCTTTCCAATTCACGAATCACCTTTGTTCTCTCACCACTCTCTGAAGCTTCAAATTTAGGCACAGTTACAGGAGCAAAAGGGCCAAATTGATAACTCTTTCTGTTTGTTCTTGAACCAAGGTCCTGCTTTGGTCTATCAAACTCATTTTCCAAATTCTCACATTTGACTTGTGCTGCTAGCTTTGATTTCATTGACTCACCAAAAGCATCCTTTGATTTATCCAATTTGCATCTCTTTGTAGTTGTATTTGTGAGCTCAGTTCCAAATACCCTCTTCCTGGACTGGTTGCAACCCAGATTGTCCTCTGATGCATTTGCTGCTTGGTTTTCTGATTTTCCTTTCAACCCTAACCATCTAAATGCAGGTTTTCTTGTTTCAGGGTGATGAGTCTGCATGCAACACCATCATTGCAAAAATCAAAAGGCCAAGGTTGTGTTAGTCTATGTGAAGCTAAATGTGAAGTTCATAGTTAAATAAGTCCTGTCTAAATAGACTTGGCAGATGAAATTTAAATCTGCAATGTATCGAATTTAAGTACAGGTTTATTACCTTCTCGATGAATTTCATTGAAGACAGAACGTTAGCAATATCATACAATCTTCTAACTTTAGCTGCACAAATTTACAAAATACATGACTTGTCAAAAAAAAAATGCAAAATAATCCTCCAAACTCAGTTTTAAATTTAAGACCATTACTTCTATTTATTGATGGAGGTCTTCCATCTCCCAGTAATATCTTTGCAGCTTCATCAAGGCAAAGCATATCTACCTGAGGAAAGAGCAACAACCATAGCATAAGAAATTACTTCCTTTACTGAAAAGTTTCCCACAGAACAGAAAGCTTTGAAATCAAAACTCAACTTACATTAGTGCAGAGGAAGAGCTTAATAAAATTTTGTGTAAGAAGCCCCAAAGATTTCTCCCTTCTATTGTCTGCTGAAAGCACTCAATGTATCAGACAATTTGGTAAAAGATAAAGGTCGCCTTACAAAAAAGAATTACAGCTGAAAATACCAGGCTTAGGAGCAGAAATGGAGTCAGATTTCTCATTCTGACTTGAAACATTAGGGTTTGAGTGTCTGTCATCTTCTTCGTCATCTGAAACCTGTAGACATGGAAATCAGGAAACAGTAAATATGTTGTATTGCAAAAATAAAGAAAGAATTAGGAACAATTATTCTGCATATATACAAAGATTGCATTCAGAGTTCAAATTAAAGAGGCATACTTGGACAGAGACATCTCCACTATATGCACTAAAGCTCTCTTTTAGACCTTCCTCCTGTCCCATTATCAAATTTATTGAATTGATGAGATGAGAAAAGAAAACAGAATTGATAATTTCTTGCTAAGTTTAAGCTGCTAGCTAAGCTAACATGTCTTGTTACCTTCAGTTCTTGAAAAGCTCTAGGAATTGCTTCAAACCCTTTCCATGTATACCTATTCTTTGCCTTCCTCGAAAGAACCTGAGCAATCGAGGTCAAGCAAGAAGAAGAAGACACCCTCAGTAATCCAAGTAATTAACTGGATCCAAAGATGAAATTAATGCCAAATTAGAAGATCTTACACCAACACTTTCAAGAACATTCACAATGTCATAGATCCTCCTCCTTTCAACCCCTAAACCACAACCAAAAATAACTCAAGTTCAGCACATACACTTTCAAAAAAAAAAAAAGATGTTTAAAATTAAACCATATGCAATAAAAACAAAAAAAAAAATGAAAAATTAGATCAGTACCTAGCTGCTTTGCTGCATCATCAAGCCCAATAGTTTCTACGCCCTCACGGTTATACAAGCTCAAAAAACTGCATAAACACACAACAATAAGCACAAACTTGGCTTACATCAACAAATATAGATACAGAATTTAACATTTTCGCATGAAACACTTAAATTTTCAGATCCAAACAAATTACTGAGCTGAAGATATAGATATATTCATGTACATAAACAAAACTAACCGAATAAGATTATATACAAACCTTAATTTTTATACACCTTTAAACAAAACTGAATTGTCTTTATCAATGTCACTGTAACTAGTCAAAATATTGCTTAATATTTGGCATTTATGAGCACAACATCAAACCAACTTCAACTTTGTACACAAATTATAATAAACATTGAAAGAAATACACATATATGTAGAGAGAGTACTTGGAACACAGGAGGCCGAGAGATTTCTGTTTACGGCAATAAACAGATCCAGAATCCTTGGAAGCAGAAGAAACTAAAGCCATTGCTACAGATCTAAATCTAAACCCTCTCTCCACGAATTCAGCTTCCACTATTTCGAATGCCTGTAGATCTGAGATTTGAACGATGAAGCAGAGAGAGAAACAGCTTGAATTTGGGGCCGTTAAGAAAGGGTTGGGCTGTTGACAATGGCGGGGTGGAATAACAGGAAAAAAGGAGGGTTTTGAAAATTTGAATTCTATTGTTCGTTACTTCGAGCGGGAGTTTGAATACGAATTTTCCTGATGTGCCGCGCGTGTTCTTAATGAATTTACTATTTTAGCCTCGTGGATTGTTTGAAGTTTGGGAATTCGCCGCTTGCTTAGGAAGGGCTAGCATGGGAAATCATGGTACATTACTACATTATTAACTTATGCCGTCACGTGTCAGGTTTGCTTTAAACAAGGCTACTCGCAGCCTCGCAATTGAGCCAATTTCAATCTGATGTGGAGTTTCTTTTTCATTTATTTTTAATGCCACCCGTTGAAATTGCCATTCGAGTATTCGACTATTCATAACCCATCAAATTTCTCACTTTTTAAAATGATTTTCACTTTCAAATCATCAAATTTGTAAATTCTCTACTATTTATTCTACATCCCGACAAATCTCTCTTACTTTTAACAAATGGGTGATACTTTATATATATATATATATATATATATATATATATATATATATATATATATATATATATATATATATATATATATATATATATATATATATATATATATATATAAAAGAAACTAAAAAAAAAATTTATGGCAACTTTTGTTGCTTTAAAGCTGTCTTTTAAAGTACACAAAGGCTACCGAATGACAGTCTTTTATGTACTTAGCAAGCTTGCTAAACACATAGGATAATTTAAAAAAAAAAAAAAAAACAAAAAAAGAAGAAGAAGAAATCCACGTGGCATGCCAAATCATCTTGCAAATGAGTACAATTGCTAGGTTGAGGACAATTTTAGACCCTCCTCAATACAAGTTTTTTCACGATTTTTAAGTTGGAGAGAGAAAAAAAGATTCCGACAAATTTGGGATTTTTGCAAATCTGGAGGGGCCCATTGGGAATAACGAGAGCACGTTGGGCGCGTAAATCTATTTATTTATTTTTAAATTTTGATTTTTTTTTTTACTTTACTCTCATTTTCTCTTTTCTAGTCACACCTGCAAAATCTCCTCAAAACCTCACACTATTGAGCATGGCCTTAGGCTATTAGAGCAATCACATCAAATACATTTTTTTTTTGTTTTTAGGTCAGTGCAATATGATATGAAAGAAAGAGAATGAGATATATTGGATTTTGTCTTCTTGCAAGAACATGGTTTTTGTGGACCCCAAGGAGAGAGAGCATCTTATGAAAGAGAAGCGCGGCTAGCCAGCCGTGTGTATTGCACGTGTCGATTGGCGCGTTTATGCTGGTCTTTTTTTTTTTTTTTTGGCATCAAACATCAGTTTTTTTTTCTTTTTTTCTTCTTCTCTTATCATCACCTCTCTCCTAAGTTGCTACTCAAAAACCGTGAAAAAAAAAACTAAATTGGTGTGATTGCTCTTATGGCTTGTGTCACAGTTACAAAATAATGAAATATACAAAAGTTATATTACCTGTACTTTCAAATTTTACTCCATCACGTTTATTTCTTTACGTGACAAGCAATGATATGTTATTTTCATTATGTGGATTCCAAGAAAAATTTCTATATCAAAAATTTGAGAGTGAAGTAGAATTTGGGAGTCCACATAATAATTTCCAAGAGTTAATTACCGATTTGGTCCCTCGACTATGAGGATTTCACCACTTTGGTCCTTGACTTTCAAAATTGTCCAATTGCATCCTCGACTATGAAATTTTTGACCGAGTTAGTCCTCGTTCTAAACAGCCGTCTTGCAAACGTCAAAATTGAGGATACAAATGTAATTTCACTTTCTGGGTGGGTATTTCCGGGTGGGTATTTGCAGCATTCTTCCAAATTTTGAGTAATGAATACAGACCAGTTAACATACATCAAAATGCATAATCTGATATCAATCACAAAGCATAATCTAATACAGACTAGTTAACAGACATCATTCTTCGAGATTTCAAGTGATGAACACATAACAACAAACAGTTAACAAACATCAAAACGCATAATCCGATATCCATTATAATGCAGCATTCTTCGAGGTTTTGAGCAATGAACACAGAACAGGAAATAGTCGAAGAACAAGAGAGAAGAGGAATGATGTTTTACCATGTAAAGAATTGTGCAGGCTTCCATTGCAGATGAAATCAGTAACCAGAAGCTTCTCATTACTTCATAGTAATATGCTCTGAGTCTAAGAATGCTTGGATGGTGGACTCTTCCAATGGCTTCAACCTCTACTTTGAACTCTTTGAACCTCCACATGGCGTCTCCTTTGCTTAGGCGTCTCACTGCGACAACGGTGGCGCCGCCACTCACCGCCGAGGCCCTCCCACCACAAGAAAGCAATCCATTTCCGCATCATATTTCCCCACAACGTATATACACATACTTTAAACCCTATAAGACAAACCATTCTTCTTCAAAAATAGAGAGATTCACAAAATCTGTAGAGATAGAGAGAGAGAAGCAATGTGCTGCAACTCCCATGGATTAACACTCTCAAGAAGCGACCCTCGCTTCTCCTACCTCTCCATCATTCCCTCTACCCGACCCGACCCACGTCGCGCTGTGTTCTTCCCCGTCCGCCTCCGAGCCCGGATTGGCAGAATCAGGTCCAAGCTCAACGACGTCGTTTCGGTGGCCGAGCCCAAGTCCTTCTACGACCTTCTAGGCATACTCGAGACGCGATATTTGTCGCCTCCATATCGGGTCAAGGAGTACACGCAGAGGTTCATCCAGATCCAGGAGGCTTATGAGACCCTGTCGGATCCTAGAACGAGAGCTTTGCACGACAGTGATATGGCTAAAGGCCTCCACTTTGCCTTCTTCGCGAATGGGAATCCGCAGAGATATGGATTGCCGGAGAACGCGGTGGGTCCCTGGTTCAACAGCGACCCTTCTGCCAGTGTCTTCCCGGTGACGGCGGTGAGATTGTTTTGCCGGAGGTCCAAGCTCAATGATACTAAGCGTCGAACTGAGGAGCAAACACACACCAGAAAGTGAAATTACATTTGTATCCTCAATTTTAACGTTTGCTAAACGGCTGTTTAGGATGAGGACTAACTCGGTCAGAAATTCCATAGTCGAGGACTCAATTGGACAATTTTGAAAGTCAAGGACCAAAGTGGTGAAATCCTCATAGTCGAGGGACCAAATCGGTAATTAACTCTAATTTCCAATATACAATTTTGGAGTTAGAATTGCAATTGGCAAAGGTGGGTTCATTTATATATTTTATTAGGCAAAAACTTGTGTGTGACCTTCTCACCATGAGACGGGTTGGGTCAAGATACAAATGTAACACTTATATGCACAAACGCCATACTTATATCCTCAAATGTAATACTAATCAGGAATAAATTTTTTGTTACTTATAAGGGTAAATGTAATACTTTTAAGGGAAAATACAATACTTTTACATTTCGATTTAAAAGTATTACATTTATCCTCAAAAGTATTATATTTGCCCTTATAAGTAAGGGGCACTTGTCAACATTACTTATTATGAAAATTGTATTACTTTTTCTCTTAAAAGTAACAAAAATTGTATTATTGATTAGTGTTATATTTGAGCATATAAGTATGACATTTGCATGGTGCTTTGACCCGACCCGACACGTCTCACAAAACAAGGATCCGTGAGACGGTCTCACACAAGTGTGACCCATTTTATTAATATTAGTATTATTTTATTGATAAAAGAAATAAAATTTTATAAGGTGATATAATAGTGGATCATTTTTAAAAATGAGATAGAATTGTATAGATGGAGAGTGAATAGTAAATAATTACAAATTTAGTGATATGACATTTTGAAAACAAAAGAAGATTGCATAAGTGAAGATAGTCTAATAATACATACGAGTAAGTATATAGATAATGTCTGCTAGGTTGCTACAGTATTTGATACCATTCGATTTTTTTTCTTCGAGCAACTAGATTAAAAAATACTAGTAAGAATAAAACTTATTATCTTTTGACTAGTTTTATACGCGCATTGCGCGAATGAGTTAATGACTAGACACATAATTATAAATTATAGAAATACATATGTATTATTTTTTGTTGTAGCTACTAATTTATTTAATTTAATAAGAGTAAAATAGAGTGAGAAACTTAATTATGTCAAATTTGATTGAGATGAAGTTTGAACCTACGACCTTTCTTATAGAAATTAATGGTTAAGTTAAAAGTTAACGGAATATTAACAGGCCAAGAACCTTGTAGTCCAGTAACATCAAACTCAGCAATGCTGACTCTTGTGCTTCAATAGGTTGAAAAAGTAGTTATAAACAGATACTGCATTGTAATAGAGTTAGTAGTATTCAAAAAAAAAAACGGAATATTATATTAACATAGAAGAGAATATTTAACGGATAATCATAAAAGTAAGGTTAAATTAGGTAATCTCTATTAATAATATTAATCTGAATTATCTTAACCATCTATTTGATTAAATAATTCATCTGAACCATCCATTTGATTAAATAATTTGACCGCCATTTTTTCATATATATATATATATATATATATATAGTAGATATGAGATTTAAACTTCACCCACTAAATTACTTTTCTCAGAGCTTCATTATAGTTTTTATCATTGTTTTAGTAAATGGTGAGACCCTTTATAGGATTTCCTCCACAACTCCTCGTCTCCTCCCCCACCCTCACTAAGAGCATCCACACCAGTGGTGAATGGGAGGTTCATAGTACAAAAGTATCTGATATGGAGGAGAGATGACCCAAGAGAGAAGAAAAAATAACTCCTGCAAATTCGAGTTCTTAGCACAGTAAAATTGTAGAGGAAAATCCTAGAAGTGTTGTGCCTAACGCGCGTCAGGTGCAACAATGGCGCCCAGCGGGAGCGTGCTGGGCGCGTCAGGCGCGCTTAACATCAGTTTTCTTTTTATTCATTTTTTTGTTATTTCATATTTGTTTTTTGTTTTTTTTCATCCCCTTCTATTTTTTCATTCCTAATCACACTTACAAAAATTCCTAAAAAACCGTGAAAAACTCCATTAATAAGGATGCTCTAAGAGCATCAATATCAATGGTTTTTATTTGGATTTTTATTGACATGGAAGAGAGAGAGTGTGATTTGGAGGAAAGATGAGAGAGAAGTGAGAAATAAAATGTATTTGAGTAAGATGAGTTTATTGTGGGGCCCAAAGGAGAGAAAAAAAATTAAAACAATGAAGGGATGCGTGCAAAATGAACCGAATCCCGAAATGCTACCCCTACTTAGGCTATCTACATTAGTAGATTTTGCAAAGTTTTTATACAGTTTTTAAGAAAAATAATATGATGGGGAGGAGTGAGAATGTGGAGAGAGAAAAGAAAAAGACCTCCGGCAAGGCATTGGGCTTTTGCAGGTTTGTGGGTCCCATCAGTTGAATTGAGAGAGCATTTATTCTCACGCGAAGACAAAAGTCGCGCCCCAGCTTGGCGCGTTAAACAACTAATCGAACTTTTTTAAAAAAAATTTAAATTTCATCATTGTTTTATTTTTTTCTTCTTCTTTCATCTCATTTTCTCTTTCGTAATCACATATCTAAAAAACTTCTAAAAAATTACAATAAAAACCTCACTATTGAAGATGTCCGAAGCATAGCATTTCTCACATGGCCACATCACTTTTTTTTTTTTTTTTTTTTTTTTTATAATAAATTTCATTTCTCAAAAGTCAAAATTCCTTTTCGTCAAGTGACACTGACAACTATGCTTAGTTTTGACCATAGTGGACTTGGCCCTTGGGTACGGGTAGTCGGGTACCAGTCATAAACTCATAAATCATAATCGCCTTTCTCACTTGTGTTTTTGAACATCCTGAAGCGCGGTTTCCGGCACAAGCACCACTGCAGGGGAGCCCTCGCCTGAAACCCTACAAATTTCTACTTTAAGATATACATACACATATCTACTGCTTATATACGTATGTAATTCTCCATCGAAGTTTGTAAAAAAATCCTTTAAATTTGAATGGGCACCAAAGAGAATTGCAGAAACGAGCTCCGTGCTGCCTTCCGTCAGCTTAGCGATCGCTGCCTCTACTCCGCCTCCAAATGGTACCTTCCTTCGCATAAACCCTAAAATCCCCCAAAATCTCTATAATTCTTTTGTTGTTGTAAAAAATTCTGAATTTTTGGCACAGGGCAGCGGAGCAACTAACGGGAATTGAGCAAGACACGACAGAGTACCCCGCATCTCTCACCCGGTTCCAGCGCGGCAGTTCCAGTATTCTTCACCGCTTCCGCACCGGCACCGGAGAGGCTACCTTTTCTAGCACCCCTTCCGCCGGCGTGTCCTACGTGGCCACGCCGCCGGTGCTCGATGATGAATACGAGGCCGGGGAAAACGACTTTTACCTGCTTGCTAAGTCTTATTTTGATTGCAGGGAGTACCGGAGAGCCGCGCATGTGCTCCGCAATCAGACCAGCAAGAAAGCCATTTTCTTGCGGTGTTACGCCCTTTTCGTGGTTTGTGCTTTTAATTATAGTTTCCAATTTCATTGCTTTTCCGGCCTTTATGCTCTTTTATTTGCCAGTTGCATATAATATTCATTAACATACATATGATTCATTAACTATGAGTGCTGATTTGGTAGATGCCCCTTAGAAAGTATTTCACTTTTGGTATAATTGCAAATTGTTTAAGCACACCGGAGGAATTAAGTCTTCTGCTAATTAAATTAGATGGAATTTGATCATAGAACTGACTAGGCGAGTGACGATTTAACTCCTACCGCACCCTTGGGTAGTGGTTGGTACGCTTAGGATTAGTATAACGTAAGCTGTGAAACCTAATGTATAATAAAAAACATGAAATTTGTTTCAAATTATTACTCCGTTCACCTCTATATGCATTTTTTTGAATACTACTGACTCTATTACATTGTAGTATCTGTTCATCTATACTTTCTCAACCTGTTGAAGCACAAAATAAATTATTACTCCTTTCACCTCTATATGCATTTAAGTCGAGCAAATAGTGTTTGCTGATGGTTACTTTTGTGAGCATTTATGAAACTAGTTGTCTTTTTCACTCCTTGTATTTGCATCCATAAATAGTTTATATTAATTGCAAGATAAAGTCTTTTAAAACGAATTAACTTGGATGGACTTGATTCCGCAACAATGATTAATTATTACCTAGTTAGTCTTTTGCAGTTATAATTAGGCCTTAGGTCAGTTAGGTGGTACAAGATGTTTTCTCTTAAATTGGGGAATCAAATCTGTCTCGTTTCATCAAATTTGAAGAAATGATTTGTTTCTTGCATATGCAATATGTGTTGTGCGATTCAATTATTATAGTTTACGCGATTCCTTTAAACCTTCATTAATCTGTTTAGCAAAGCCCAGAAAGATCATGCTCAGGAATCTGTATGAATTCTGTGCACTCTTGTTACTGTCTTCAGATTGAAATGTTGAACAGATATCTTCTTTGTAACATGCACTTAAATGTTGCTGTGATGCATATTGGCCTGCCATGCCATTTGAGACTATGTTATTATGGTTGGGGAGATTTATATGAATTAATATCATTTTTGGTCCCACGACTTTTGAGGTCTTATCACTTTTGGTGCACAACTTTAAATTCTTTTAATTTTGGTGTCTAACTTTGTAATTTCTATCAGTTTTAGTCCTTCTGGCCAAATTGACGATGAATTGTTGCCGGATTCTATATTTTAAGGGGAAAATCATTATCCAAAGAAAGATCTTTAATATCTAAACAAAAGAAAAATCATATTAAGAAAAAAAAAGGTTTGTCCATCGTCGATGCTAAAAATTTCATAGATCTCTGTATAGTTTCTGCATGTCTTCTTCATTATTTGCATCGATCAAACACCTATAAATATGATTTTACAGCGAGTTTGTTTAGATATTGAAGATACTTCCTTGACATAACGATTTTACCCTTAAAAATATAAAAATCGGCAACATTTCGTCGTCAATTTAGCCAGAAGGACCAAAATTGATAAAAATAACTAAGTTAGGCACCAAAATTGAAAAAATTTAAAGTTGTGCACCAAAATTTATAAAGCTCAAAAGTCGTGGGATCAAAAGTGATATTAATTCGATTTAAATTAACTTTTAATATTGTTTTAAGCAAATTTTGTATGAAACAGCTATGTGGATTTACTTTGCACCAGACACATATCATAGTTGATATTTTGATCTCGATTCAAAAAGCCAAAAGATGACTGATGTTTTGATGGATACTATGTGTACAATGACTAATGTGGTATTGTTTATTACTATATGGCTTGAAAGATACTTGGTGGTATTTTTTTGATTCCTATTTTTGTTCCTTGAAGGCTGGTGAGAAGCGAAAAGATGAAGAGATAATAGAACTTGAAGGGCCCTTAGGCAAGAGTGACGTTGTGAACCTAGAACTAGTTTCTCTTGAGAGGGAGTTGTCAACACTTCGCAAAAATGGAACAATTGACTCCTTTGGTCTTTACTTGTACGGTCTTGTTCTCAAACAAAAAGGAAATGACAATCTTGCTCGGACAGTGCTTGTGGAGTCTGTGAGTAGCTATCCATGGAACTGGAGTGCTTGGACTGAGCTACAATCCCTGTGCACCACGATCGAGACACTGAACAACCTTAATCTTAGTTATCACTGGATGAATGAATTCTTTCTTGCTAGTGCTTTCCAAGAACTTCGAATGCATAATGAGTCTTTGGCAAAGTACGAACATCTACAGGGAACTTTCAGTCTTAGCAATTACATTCAGGCTCAGATTGCTAAAGCTAAATACAGCATGAGGGAATTTGAACAAGTGGAAGTAATATTCGATGAGCTTCTAAGAAATGATCCGTATAGAATTGATGAAATGGATATGTATTCCAATGTGCTGTATGCGAAGGAGTGTTCTTCTGCTTTAAGTCACCTTGCCCACCGGGTAATTTTGATAGATAAATACAGGCCAGAGTCTTGCTGCATCATTGGGAACTACTACAGTTTGAAGGGGCAGCATGAGAAGTCGGTTATGTATTTTAGGAGGGCACTGAAATTGAATAAAAATTATTTGTCAGCATGGACACTAATGGGCCATGAGTACATTGAAATGAAAAACATCCCAGCAGCGGTTGATGCATATAGGAGAGCTGTGGACATAAACACATGTGATTACCGAGCCTGGTATGGATTAGGGCAAGCTTATGAGATGTTGGGAATGCCCTTGTATGCTCTTCATTATTTTAAGAAGTCAGTGTTCTTGCAGCCAAATGATTCTCGGTTGTGGGTTGCCATGGCGGAATGTTACAAAACGGAGCAGGTTAATATGCTCGAGGAGGCAATCAAATGTTACGGAAGGGCAGCTAACTTAAATGACCGAGAAGCAATCGCACTTGACCAGCTAGCGAAATTACATTCTCAACTAGGTCGTTCTGATGAGGCAGCGTTTTACTACAAGAAGCATTTAGAGAGGATGGAATCTGAGGAGAGGGAAGAATCCAACATAGTTGAAGCCTTACTGTTTCTTGTCAAATATTACAAAGCTCAAAGGAGATTTGAAGAAGCAGAGATTTATTGTACCCGCCTTCTTGACTGCCAGGGTCCTGTAAGTTATATCCACCTTTTCACATTTATAGATGGCAAATACACATAGTTGTGTTGCTTATAACTCTTGACCATATAATATATATAACCGTGTAGTTGAGATGGAGTAAATGCTTCAGGGGTAAAGACAGTAATAAGACGAAAACCAAAACAATGGACAAAAATAGGACATTTTAAAAATTGGGACAAAAATGGGAAAAACTCATTTCCCAAATGTGTTCCTTGTCAGAGCCGGTCAAGTCCCATTTGCGTTTATGTTTGACCGGTTCTGACCAAGAACGCATTTGGGAAATGAGTTTTTCCCATTTTTGTCCCAATTTTTAAAATGTCCTATTTTTGTCCATTGTTTTGGTTTTCGTCCTATTACTGTCTTTTACCCAATGCTTCAATCCCCATGTCAAAAGTCATGGGTTTTGAATCTCTACTTCACCCAATAAAAAGAGACTATGGTCCACATGTTGCTTGGAGCTCGTCAAATGTAACCGGCTCACACATGTGAGGGGGCATGTTGAGCATAACTTAAGCTTTTTTAGTTGAGACGGAACCATGTTTCAATTATAACATTTTGGCAATTAATACAGGAGAAGGAAGCGGCCAAAAGTCTTCTTCGAGGAATAAGGCATGCAATGAAAGTCCAGCATTTTCCACCCTAAGATTTGTACTCCTGTCACCAAGTACTGAGGGAAGTTTACTTGGAGATGATTCTGTTATTTGTGTTAATGCATGTCATCTACTAGTTGGCAAGCCCAGGGAGGTCAACTTGGTCTCAAGCAATCCTAGAGTGGCTCAAAAACTGTACTAATGTAGTCATGTTATGTTCCCTAATTCCCATCAATTTATGTAATTATGGGCACTAAACGCTCATCGGACAACCATCATGCCTAGGGAAAAAAACAGTCAAAGTAGTGGTCAAAACTAGTATTCTTCTACCTTTCCATACATTTAGAATTGTTAAAAACAGTTTAGAAACATTCTCAAAAAAAAAAAAAAAAAAACAGTTTAGAAACATATGGCCTTGTTTGGTAAATGGTTGTAAGCTGATAACTGTTAGTTGATTAGATTAGAGGGTATAATTAATTGATAGCATTAGTTGATTGTAGAAATGTGTTTAGTAAATTAGTTGTTAGTTGTTTGGTTAATTTCTTTTTTCAAAAAGTTAATTGAAAAAGTTGTTTTGATTAACTTTTTAAATTTTAGCATTTTAGAATTACAAAAAGCTTATTAAACAAACACTTATATTGATTTTTTTTAACTAAATCAAACAGATAATAGTGGTCAAATAAGTCAAAATTGACTGATAATATTTTAACCATAACATATACAATCCATCATATTTGTCAAAAACACATTGAGCGCACACAACACATAATAAAGGAACTAATAAGTCCAAGTATCCAAATACAAACAAGCAATCAAACACACTTCAAGTCTTCAGCCCTCAACCCCTCTTTAAAAAAATACATGCAAAATTGCTAATATGGGCAACTCAACTGGTCATAGGGGTGAAATTTGGGAACAAAGACCGGAGATCGAGTCTCACCAGCGACAGTGTAGGATTCAACCTTCTGGGAGCAAAAATACATGCAAAAGAATGACAAAATTTTTAATGGGAAGAGCATTCCAGTAAGCCAATAGATGGATGGTCGGTTTGATGATAATTGGGATGGATGAGTGAAGCTTAAGCTTAATGTAGATGGCAGAGGTAAAGCAGGCTGTGGGGGTGTTTTGAGAGATAATAATGGACGCAAGCTCATTGTGGAAAGCGACTCAATAACAACAGTTAACCAATTACGGGGTCTCACTCGAACAAAGGGGTAAATGGGTAATATAGTAATATCAAGGGGTAAATGGGTAATATAGTAATATCATTAACAGATGCCTTGATGAGATGGCATGCTTTTGCAGTATTGAATTCACGCACGTTTATAGAGAGCAAAATAGGCTTGATGATGCATTGGCTAAGCAAGCTCTCGCGAGGCACAATGGGCTCATTATGCTGGATGAAGCCCCGTGTGGGCTGCGAGTAATGATTCACGAGGATCAAATTGGAACTAGATTTCATAGGAGAGTCCCTATCAACGGGGGTGTGTGAATTTCGCGTAATTAGTTTTCTTGGGTGTTCCCCTCTCATTTTGATAACAAAAAAAAAATGAACAAATACAAGCAAGCAACCAAGTTCCAAGGTTCAAGGCCCAAGCACATTCATACCAATGTTAAAAATGAAATTCAAATTATGTACTTGCAAGGCCAAGCACATTTATACCAGTTGTTATATCGTGGACCATGGTCCAAAAACGACACCATTTCTTTAAGTAAAGAAATGGTTGCCGTCACATAATTAACGGAACTCCGTAAATAAAACTACATAAGAATGGGATTTAGCATGAAATTGGTAGTCCTTGAACCTTGCTAATCCATTACATGATGACTCATGATCCCCAATCCCTAGACTTTCTTTAACATCTTAAAAGATTAAGCCAAGTATATGTCCATTCTT
>CP025645.1:15694582-15710234 GCA_003576665.1 Ipomoea trifida
AAACGTGAATGTACCCCCACTTAGAGTAATGTGATATTTACCTTATTCTCTTGTTTTTCTAATGACAGTTACCCTTAGTTCATTATTAGTTGATACTAGAAGCGTTTCAAATAGAGAGTTGGCTAAACACAACATGCCAAGTGATTGAGAGCTAGCTCTAACAAGTTGGTTGGAAACATGATTGGAACAATCAATTAACAATCAACTAACAAAGTAATAATAAGCAAAGAGCAATTGAAGTAATATGCAAATGTAAATAATGGACATGTACTTGGCTTAATCTTTCAAGATGTTAAAGAAAGTCTAGGGATTGGGGATCATGAGTCATCATGTAATGGATTAGCAAGGTTCAAGGACTACCAATTTCATGCTAAATCCCACTCTTCATGTAGTTTTATTTACGGAGTTCCGTTAATTATATGACGTCAGCCATTAATGAGCCCATTCTGCCTCGCGAGAGCTTGCTTAGCCAACGCATCATCAAGCCTATTTTGCTCTCTATAAACGTGCGTGAATTCAATACTGCAAAAGCACGCCATCTCAGCAAGGCATATGTTAATGATATTATTATATTAGCTATTTGCCCCTTTGTTCGAGATTCTATCAGAACATGAAAGTTAAGACCGTTAATCAAGTGCCCGTGCTCACTTCGATAGTGAAGGGCGTAAGAATTTCGTTTGACCCGCCCAAGTTGGCTAAGTTGCTCAATTTACCGTTGGGAGGTGTCAGTGAGTATGAGCGTAGTGCATGGGTTGAGACACAGGATGTGGGTTTCCGTGATTATCTGAGGTACATGTTGGGGCAGAATGAGGACATCGCTTTAGACACTCGCCCTGATAAGCATAATCTGACGGGTGAGCAGAGGATTCTGACTTTGTTGGTTGGGGAAAGTTTGTTGCCCAACCGGAACAACAGCCGGAGGTTACGGCCATCGAGTGTGCTTTTGCATACTTTCTGAAGCACCGGGTGAAGTTTGACTTGCCTACTATGATGATCTTACATATGGATTTCTGCAAGACAGTTAAGAGGCGCAACCGGCCTTATGGGATGGTTCAGAGTTGGATATTCCAAAAGAGGAGGGTTAATGTCACTGGGGAGTTGGCGAGGCAGCCGGTTCACAGCACGTTCAATGCGCCGAGTCTACAGTTTTCTGGGCTGTTTCAGGTGGAAGGGAATGAGTATATCACCGCTCACGAGCTGAGTAGGATGCCAGCCGAGGAGAGCAGGGAGCTGATTGAGCGCTATCAGAAAAAAATTAAAACAATGAAGGGATGCGTGCAAAATGAACCGAATCCCGAAATGCTACCCCTACTTAGGCTATCTACATTAGTAGATTTTGCAAAGTTTTTATACAGTTTTTAAGAAAAATAATGGGGAGGAGTGAGAATGTGGAGAGAGAAAAGAAAAAGACCTCCGGCAAGGCATTGGGCTTTTGCAGGTTTGTGGGTCCCATCAGTTGAATTGAGAGAGCATTTATTCTCACGCGAAGACAAAAGTCGCGCCCCAGCTTGGCGCGTTAAACAACTAATCGAACTTTTTTAAAAAAAATTTAAATTTCATCATTGTTTTATTTTTTTCTTCTTCTTTCATCTCATTTTCTCTTTCGTAATCACATATCTAAAAAACTTCTAAAAAATTACAATAAAAACCTCACTATTGAAGATGTCCGAAGCATAGCATTTCTCACATGGCACATCACTTTTTTTTTTTTTTTTTTTTTTTATAATAAATTTCATTTCTCAAAAGTCAAAATTCCTTTTCGTCAAGTGACACTGACAACTATGCTTAGTTTGACCATAGTGGACTTGGCCCTTGGGTACGGGTAGTCGGGTACCAGTCATAAACTCATAAATCATAATCGCCTTTCTCACTTGTGTTTTTGAACATCCTGAAGCGCGGTTTCCGGCACAAGCACCACTGCAGGGAGCCCTCGCCTGAAACCCTACAAATTTCTACTTTAAGATATACATACACATATCTACTGCGTATATACGTATGTAATTCTCCATCGAAGTTTGTAAAAAAATCCTTTAAATTTGAATGGGCACCAAAGAGAATTGCAGAAACGAGCTCCGTGCTGCCTTCCGTCAGCTTAGCGATCGCTGCCTCTACTCCGCCTCCAAATGGTACCTTCCTTCGCATAAACCCTAAAATCCCCCAAAATCTCTATAATTCTTTTGTTGTTGTAAAAAATTCTGAATTTTTGGCACAGGGCAGCGGAGCAACTAACGGGAATTGAGCAAGACACGACAGAGTACCCCGCATCTCTCACCCGGTTCCAGCTCGGCAGTTCCAGTATTCTCCGCCGCTTCCGCACCGGCACCGGAGAGGCTACCTTTTCTAGCACCCCTTCCGCCGGCGTGTCCTACGTGGCCACGCCGCCGGTGCTCGATGATGAATACGAGGCCGAGGACAGCGACTTTTACCTGCTTGCTAAGTCTTATTTTGATTGCAGGGAGTACCGGAGAGCCGCGCATGTGCTCCGCAATCAGACCAGCAAGAAAGCCATTTTCTTGCGGTGTTATGCCCTTTTCGTGGTTTGTGCTTTTTATTATAGTTTCCAATTTCATTGCTTTTCCGGCCTTTATGCTCTTTTATTTGCCAGTTGCATATAATATTCATTAACATACATATGATTCATTAACTATGAGTGCTGATTTGGTAGATGCCCTTAGAAAGTATTTCACTTTTGGTATAATTGCAAATTGTTTAAGCACACCGGAGGAATTAAGTCTTCTGCTAATTAAATTAGATGGAATTTGATCATAGAACTGACTAGGCTACTGACGATTTAACTCCTACCGCACACTTGGGTAGTGGTTGGTACGCTTAGGATTAGTATAGCGTAAGCTGTGAAACCTAATGTATAATAAAAAACATGAAATTTGTTTCAAATTATTACTCTGTTCACCTCTATATGCATTTTTTTGAATACTACTGACTCTATTACATTGTAGTATCTGTTCATCTATACTTTCTCAACCTGTTGAAGCACAAAATAAATTATTACTCCTTTCACCTCTATATGCATTTAAGTCGAGCAAATAGTGTTTGCTGATGGTTACTTTTGTGAGCATTTATGAAACTAGTTGTCTTTTTCACTCCTTGTATTTGCATCCATAAATAGTTTATATTAATTGCAAGATAAAGTCTTTTAAAACGAATTAACTTGGATGGACTTGATTCCGCAACAATGATTAATTATTACCTAGTTAGTCTTTTGCAGTTATAATTAGGCCTTAGGTCAGTTAGGTGGTACAAGATGTTTTCTCTTAAATTGGGAATCAAATCTGTCTCGTTTCATCAAATTTGAAGAAATGATTTGTTTCTTGCATATGCAATATGTGTTGTGCGATTCAATTATTATAGTGTACGCGATTCCTTTAAACCTTCATTAATCTGTTTAGCAAAGCCCAGAAAGATCATGCTCAGGAATCTGTATGAATTCTGTGCACTCTTGTTACTGTCTTCAGATTGAAATGTTGAACAGATATCTTCTTTGTAACATGCACTTAAATGTTGCTGTGATGCATATTGGCCTGCCATTTGAGACTATGTTATTATGGTTGGGGAGATTTATATGAATTAATATCATTTTTGGTCCCACGACTTTTGAGGTCTTATCACTTTTGGTGCACAACTTTAAATTCTTTTAATTTTGGTGTCTAACTTTGTAATTTCTATCAGTTTTAGTCCTTCTGGCCAAATTGACGATGAATTGTTGCCGGATTCTATATTTTAAGGGGAAAATCATTATCCAAAGAAAGATCTTTAATATCTAAACAAAAGAAAAATCATATTAAGAAAAAAAAGGTTTGTCTATCATCGATGCTAAAAATTTCATAGATCTCTGTATAGTTTCTGCATGTCTTCTTCATTATTTGCATCGATCAAACACCTATAAATATGATTTACAGCGAGTTTGTTTAGATATTGAAGATACTTCCTTGAGATAACGATTTTACCCTTAAAAATATAAAAATCGGCAACATTTCGCCGTCAATTTAGCCAGAAAGACCAAAATTGATAAAAATAACTAAGTTAGGCACCAAAATTGAAAAAATTTAAAGTTGTGCACCAAAATTTATAAAGCTCAAAAGTCGTGGGATCAAAAGTGATATTAATTCGATTTAAATTAACTTTTAATATTGTTTTAAGGAAATTTTGTATGAAACAGCTATGTGGATTTACTTTGCACCAGACACATATCATAGTTGATATTTTGATCTCGATTCAAAAAGCCAAAAGATGACTGATGTTTTGATGGATACTATGTGTACAATGACTAATGTGGTATTGTTTATTACTATATGGCTTGAAAGATACTTGGTGGTATTTGATTCCTATTTTTGTTCCTTGAAGGCTGGTGAGAAGCGAAAGATGAAGAGATAATAGAACTTGAAGGGCCTTAGGCAAGAGTGACGTTGTGAACAAGAACTAGTTTCTCTTGAGAGGGAGTTGTCAACGCTTCGCAAAAATGGAACAATTGACTCCTTTGGTCTTTACTTGTACGGTCTTGTTCTTAAACAGAAAGGAAATGACAATCTTGCTCGGACAGTGCTTGTGGAGTCTGTGAGTAGCTATCCATGGAACTGGAGTGCTTGGACTGAGCTACAATCCCTGTGCACCACGATCGAGACACTGAACAACCTTAATCTTAGTTATCACTGGATGAATGAATTCTTTCTTGCTAGTGCTTTCCAAGAACTTCGAATGCATAATGAGTCTTTGGCAAAGTACGAGCATCTACAGGGAACTTTCAGTCTTAGCAATTACATTCAGGCTCAGATTGCTAAAGCTAAATACAGCATGAGGGAATTTGAACAAGTGGAAGTAATATTCGATGAGCTTCTAAGAAATGATCCGTATAGAATTGATGAAATGGATATGTATTCCAATGTGCTGTATGCGAAGGAGTGTTCTTCTGCTTTAAGTCACCTTGCCCACCGGGTAATTTTGATAGATAAATACAGGCCAGAGTCCTGCTGCATCATTGGGAACTACTACAGTTTGAAGGGGCAGCATGAGAAGTCAGTTATGTATTTTAGGAGGGCGCTCAAATTGAATAAAAATTATTTGTCAGCATGGACACTAATGGGCCATGAGTACATTGAAATGAAAAACATCCCAGCAGCGGTTGATGCCTATAGGAGAGCTGTGGACATAAACACATGTGATTACCGAGCCTGGTATGGATTAGGGCAAGCTTACGAGATGTTGGGAATGCCCTTGTATGCTCTTCATTATTTTAAGAAGTCAGTGTTCTTGCAGCCAAATGATTCTCGGTTGTGGATTGCCATGGCGGAATGTTACAAAACGGAGCAGGTTAATATGCTTGAGGAGGCAATCAAATGTTACGGAAGGGCAGCAAACTTAAATGACAGAGAAGCAATCGCACTTGACCAGCTAGCGAAATTACATTCTCAACTAGGTCGTTCTGATGAGGCAGCGTTTTACTACAAGAAGCATTTAGAGAGGATGGAATCTGAGGAGAGGGAAGAATCCAACATAGTTGAAGCCTTACTGTTTCTTGTCAAATATTACAAAGCTCAAAGGAGATTTGAAGAAGCAGAGATTTATTGTACCCGCCTTCTTGACTGCCAGGGTCCTGTAAGTTATATCCACCTTTTCACATTTATAGATGGCAAATACACATAGTTGTGTTGCTTATAACTCTTGACCATATAATATATATAACCATATAGTTGAGATGGAGTAAATGCTTCAGGGGTAAAGACAGTAATAAGACGAAAACCAAAACAATGGACAAAAATAGGACATTTTAAAAATTGGGACAAAAATGGGAAAAACTCATTTCCCAAATGCGTTCCTGGTCAGAACCGTCAAACATAAACGCAAATGGGACTTGACCGGCTCTGACAAGGAACACATTTGGGAAATGAGTTTTTCCCTTTTTTGTCCCAATTTTTAAAATGTCCTATTTTTATCCATTGTTTTGGTTTTCGTCCTATTACTGTCTTTTACCCAATGCTTCAATCCCCATGTCAAAAGTCATGGGTTTTGAATCTCTACGTCACCCAATAAAAAGAGACTATGGTCCACATGTTGCTTGGAGCTCGTCAAATGTAATCGGCTCGCACATGTGAGGGGGCGTGTTGAGCATAGCTTAAGTTTTTTTTAGTTGAGATGGAACCATGTTTCTATTATAACATTTTGGCAATTAATACAGGAGAAGGAAGCGGCCAAAAGTCTTCTTCGAGGAATAAGGCATGCAATGAAAGTCCAGCATTTTCCACCCTAAGATTTGTACTCCTGTCACCAAGTACTGAGGGAAGTTTACTTGGAGATGATTCTGTTATTTGTGTTAATGCATGTCATCTACTAGTTGGCAAGCCCAGGGAGGTCAACTTGGTCTCAAGCAATCCTAGAGTGGCTCAAAAACTGTACTAATGTAGTCATGTTATGTTCCCTAATTCCCATCTATTTATGTAATTATGGGCACTAAACGCTCATCGGACAACCATCATGCCTAGGGAAAAAAACAGTCAAATATAGTGTCAAAACTAGTATTCTTCAACCTTTCCATACATTTAGAATTGTTAAAAACTGTTTAGAAACATTCTCAAAAAAAAAAAAAAAAAAAAACAGTTTAGAAACATATGTCCTTGTTTGGTAAATGACTAAATGGTTGTAAGCTGATAGTTGTTAGCTGATTGGGTTAGAGGGTATAATTAATTGATAGCATTAGTTGATTGTAAAAATGTGTTTAGTAAATTAGATGTTAGTTGTTTGGTTAATTTCTTTTTTCAAAAAGCTAATTGAGAGCAACTTTTTGAACTAAACGAACACTTATATTGATTTTTTTCAACTAAATCAAACAGATAATAGTGGTCAAATAAGTCAAAATTGACTGATAATATTTTAACTATAGCATATACAATCCATCATATTTGTCAAAAACACATTGAGCGCACACAACACATAATAAAGCAAGTAATAAGTCCAAGTATCCAAATTCAAACAAGCAATCAAACACACTTCAAGTCTTCAGCCCTCAATCCCTCTTTAAAAAAATACATGCAAAATTGCTAACATGGGCAACTCAACTGGATAGGGATAAAGTTTGAGAGCAAAGACCTGAGATCGAGTCTCACCAGCGATAGTGTGGGATTCAACCTTCTGGGAGCAAAAATACATGCAAAAGAATGACAAAATTTTTAATGGGAAGAGCGTTCCAGTCAGCCAAAAGATGGATGGTCGGTTTGCTGATAATTGGGATGGATGGGTGAAGCTTAAGCTTAATGTAGATGGCAGAGGTAAAGCAGGCTGCGGGGGTGTTTTGAGAGATAATAATGGCCACAAGCTCATTGTGGAAAGCGACTCAATAACAACGGTTAACCAACTCGAACAAAGGGGCAAATAGCTAATATAATAATATCATTAACATATGCCTTGCTGAGATGGCGTGCTTTTGCAGTATTGAATTCACGCACGTTTATAGAGAGCAAAATAGGCTTGATGATGCGTTGGCTAAGCAAGCTCTCGCGAGGCAGAATGGGCTCATTAATGGCTGACGTCATATAATTAACGGAACTCCGTAAATAAAACTACATGAAGAGTGGGATTTAGCATGAAATTGGTAGTCCTTGAACCTTGCTAATCCATTACATGATGACTCATGATCCCCAATCCCTAGACTTTCTTTAACATCTTGAAAGATTAAGCCAAGTACATGTCCATTATTTACATTTGCATATTACTTCAATTGCTCTTTGCTTATTATTACTTTGTTAGTTGATTGTTAATTGATTGTTCCAATCATGTTTCCCAACCAACTTGTTAGAGCTAGCTCTCAATCACTTGGCATGTTGTGTTTAGCCAACTCTCTATTTGAAACGCTTCTAGTATCAACTAATAATGAACTAAGGGTAACTGTCATCTAGAAAAACAAGAGAATAAGGTAAATATCACATTACTCTAGTGGGGGTACATTCACGTTTTTCATGTTTTACAGAACCCAAATTCAGTAGATGAAGATCAGTTCTTAGTACATTACCTTAATCCACCCTGTTCTTAGGGGCAACCATTCAAACACAAACGTTTATAAGACAAACACAATTATTATCCCAGCAGAAATGACAGGAGTTCAAATCCCATAACTTGGTAGTTATGCTTACAGTTCCAGGCAATTAATTGCGCTGAGGGTCACTGAAGAAACGGTTGAGGGATGGCATTATTTCTGGGCTCTTGTTGCGGACAAACTTTCTAAGAGAGTGCTCAGCGTACTTCTTCCCCTCCTCATAGTTCTCCAACACTCCCGCAGCTCTTCCCTCCTTGTTAACCCTGTCAAAATGCATAATAAGATGGTAGGTAAAGTCTGCTGTCTAAGTCCAAAAGTGATGAAGATCATTATTCCCAGTTCAATGGAAAAAGCAAGTTGAGATCACTGCACATTAGTGCATAGTTGTTGCCTAGGCACCCTTAGTACTTAGGAATAGAATCAAAATTTCTCACCTTCAAATTATATATTCTTCCCCACGTAGCAATGATTTTGACCCAAGAAGGAAAAACAATGCATTTATTTTTAAAAATTAAGAACGACTAAATTTTTCTTAGTGGGTCAAATTAATTATAATGAAGCAATAAAAATTTGATCATTTGTAGTGTACCAAATGGACCAAGCTCCCAATCTTGTAACTTAGCCACATGTGCCATTATTTTTCATACCCATTGGTTACTTGTCTGATCAACAGCACTTTGATACATTCATTTAATCAAATGAAGGGACATTATGCAATGCAAAGTCTCTAGCATTACACTAACTTTAGAGTATTAGTGTTATGTTGCTGAATGAATAAGAAGAAAACAATGACATTTGGGTTAGTAGAATGACATCATTTGGCGTCTTAGAGGCATCTTGGGGTTGGCTGGCTATTACAGGAGATTTGTGAGAAGATATGGTGTAATCAGCAAGCCTCTTAACAACTTGCTAAGAAACAGAGTCACTTGTTGAAGGCCAAAAACAGAATGAAACAATATGCCAGCAAAAGGAGTGAAAGAATTCCTTGTGGGAGATTGGGTTTATCGCAAGCTACAGCCTTAAAGGCAGAGTGGCAGACTTCTGCTGGTATCAGGAAAAATGTTAAGCTAGGTTCCAAATACTACGGGCCTTCTGGATAGCTCATTATCCATTTTCCATGTCTCTGAGCTAAACACCATCCAGCTCAGGTTCAACCTCCCCTCACTAGTCCGATGGGCAGCTCCTTACAGAACCTAAAGCTATAATCAAAAGGAAATTGTGAAGAAGAACAGTGCTGCCAGTGCTGAGGTGTTAGTTCAGTGGGAATATTTAAGTCCTGAGGAGGCTACATGGGAAGATTATACCCATCTCAAGACTCAATTCCCTCATTTTAATCCTTAAGGACAAGGATGAGCTTGCGCCTTGCGGGGGCATGAGTGTTACATTCCCGAATGAATAAGAGGAAAATGGTGGTGTTTGGGTTAGTAGAACAACATCGTTGGAAAGCTTTCATTTTGACCATTGCTGGAGTATGAATTGAGAGTGTGCATCAACAGCAGGAGGGAAGGGACAGTGCCGGCTTATGATCCGGAAATTCAGCTAGAGTTTGTTAGTTGTTTTTCATTTCATCTTCCTATAAAAGTAGGTTGTATCATTATTGAAGTATGTAATGAACTCTCGTTTTCCTTTCCAATCTCTTATCAGTTTCCTTCTATATTCTGTGCATTTCCCCCCTATTTATGGTTTCTTAGCACACTGTTTCCCAGAGTTAACTTTGGAATTCCCAGAGACATTGCATTATATTGATTATTTGCAGTGATTTAGACATACCTTTTAAGTCCAACGATTCGTAGCTTAAAATCATACGCAGATGTTATTTAGTTTCAATTTCAAAAATCTAAAAAATAAATAAATTTTGTAATAAATCTTTTCAAAAAAATAGAAACCTAAATAATCGGAGATATACATCCCATGGAAACTGAACACAGATCATATAGATATACCACTCTCAGAGGTTATTCAAATGAAATCAATCAATCAATATATCAATATAATTAACAACAAAATTTATAAACTGAAAGTTGTATATAGGAAAGAGAGAGGGAGACCTGACTTCAGGATTGGTGGTGAGATTCCGGATCAACTGAAATCCACAGATTCCGACGGCTACGCTCATGGCCGCAAACAGTGGATAAACCTGAAAGGCGCACACATATCCATATCACAAATCACATAAATTCCGGCGAAAACACACACATACTCCGATTCAAGTGTGTATATATACAAAGGGAGAAAGAGAGTAGGAACCTCGGGCCTGATCCAGCGGCTAGTAGCCATTGAAGAGAGCTGTGTTGCCTGATGGAGTACCAAACACCAAAAAAGAAACAGAAAGAAAATGAAGCGAGAGATTTCAACGCTATCGCCCTGCTGCTGTTTTAACAATTGTTCGATGGGGACGCGAACATCGAGGCAAGCCTGTCGTCCAATAATTGATTGCCACGTACACAAATGTGGCCTAGTGGGGCATCTACTTTCGAATATTCTTAAATCAACCCAAAAATTTAAAATAAAAAAGTAAATATCACTTTTGGTCCTTGACTATCAGATGAATCAAATTTAGTCCTTGACTATTGGATTTTTCTAATTAGATGCATGACTTTCAAATAAGTATCACATTTGGTCCTCCGATCTAACTTTCCGGCCAAATGTTGCCTGAATTCCTACCGGAGAAATAATGGGTCATAATTAAAAGGGTATTCTTGTCATTTCAAATTTAATTTATTTTCCTATTTTTATTTTTATTTTTATTTTTATTTTTCTTTCCCCTTTCTAAGACTAAGACTAAGAGGGATTACCAGTTCATGAAAGCAAATTATACTGCAGGCCATGAACAAGAGCTCGCATTGCAAAATGAATCATTGATAAATGTTTATTTTTAATATACAATACATTCATTTTTAGATAGTAAAATAAACTTGTGGTACACTGAAATTTGAAAATGAAACTTCAATATACGAAAATGAACTTGTATGTCCGTGTTCCACCTTATAATGTAGATCATAGTTCACGATATTATTGATTCATGACTTCATGGGCTCATTGTGCACAACAAAATATTTCCCAGTTGCGGGCCCAATTACGTATTGGATCTAGGCCCAATAGAACATGATATGCTCTAATCCACTTATATGATAGCTTCAAATTTGGGCCCCCTTATTGGGTCAGGAATTAGGCCACAATGAAGCATTTAAGGACCAATTATTTTGCCATTATAAATTATATATCTTGAGGTCCCCAATGCATTCATATACTAAAATCACTTTATTTTTACGCGCACACATATCTATTGGTAGCCCACGGGTTAACTCGTGTAACCCGTCAATCCACATGGCCTAAGCCTGTGAGAACCATATTTTCGCGAGTTAGGTCTTATTCTGTGGGTTTCGGCCCATTTTGACATTCTAAATAGAATATCATGCACCTAATCATTATTGGATGGACTACAAATATTAAAATACTGAAAGTAAATTATTTTGTATACATTTAGTACACGAATAATGTACTTTAGTAAATTAAAAATGTATCTTATGTTCGGGGGAAGTAAATTATTTAAGTAGTTAAATAAAAGAAAAATAAAATTTAAAATCTAGCCGTTGAGGGAGTCGAAGTCGGAACCTTCCTTTCATCTCAGCCCGCATTAAATAGACTAACGGCTCTCTCGACTCTCGTTCTTAATCCTTTCCTCATCCGCTTCAAGATCGCCGCTCGCACTTCGCCTTTCTTCTCTCTTCGGTCGCCGCCGTCGCACAGCCTCGCAGAAAGGTCTCCAGTCGCCGTTCTCGCAGGCCGCCCGCCCTTCGCCGTCGCGTCTTCGGTCGCTTTCGCACACCGCCCTCGCCGGTCGCCGTTCTCGCAGGCCGCCCGCCCTTCGCCGTCGTGTCTTCGGTCGCTTTCGCACACCGCCCTCGCCGGTCGCCGTTCTCGCAGGCCGCCCGCCCTTCGCCGTCGTGTCTTCGGTCGCTTTCGCACACCGCCCTCGCCGGTCGCCGTTCGCACAGGTATGTACGTTATACATACGTTTATACATATGCGTTTATATTTTAATTTCGGTTTTTATTTTAAATTTTTTATTTGTAAAAGATTGGTGCAAAGATTGCATTTCAATAAAGAAATTAAAGAAAGCAGGATTAGGGCCACATCAAAGGTTTGATTTTCCATTTTCTTAATCAATTTTTAACTAAAGAACATAAAACAGTTAATTTGCTATGAGTTGTCCTTGGCTATTATGGTATACAACCCCGGTTTAATATTAAATTATTAGTTTGATTTCTTAAATTATAGAAGGCCACAATGTTTGAGGTAATCCCCTGAAATTTTAACATAAATTGATGAATATGTGATTCTATTTAAGTGAAAACTGAGAGGTTTATGTTGACTAACATGTTCTTTGATACTTGTATCTCTTTTTAATTGTTTAAGTATTGGAAGTGAAGTGGGTAATTGCAACCTAAGTTATTTTTACCCTGGGAAGAGCTTAGGTACTTCTATACTATACTGGAGCCTTACTTTGGATTGGCAGATCTCTTGATCTTTAGAGGATTATTTTGTTTGGTTATTTCCAATGAAACAAGTTACTATATATGTTGTGCAAATCTTTAATTTAAAATGAAGTCAGGCAATTAACTTTGATTTTCTCTTTAAAACAGTGCATAATTTGCAGTTTTCTGTACTATGTGGAATGATGCTTGGCAACTCTGTATTTTTCCAATCTGCTATCTTTATTATTGACTTGTTACTTTTTTATTTTCAGCACCTCTAAGTATTAGTTTAGTGATATATCTGTTTTACAATTCATTTAGTTGGCTTTCTAGATGTATATATGTTTTTGTTGTTGTTAAACTATCCTAGTAAAATCCTTTTGCTTATCCTTGGAAAGCCAAGGAAAGCTATGACAAATTTGTTTTGTGTGTCAGGTTCAGAGTTTAAGAAGCTTATTATTGTTTATCTGCTATTAGAAGTCTTGGTGGTTGTTAGGAGAGGAAGTGAGAAGCTTAGAGTATATTTTAATAACTAATGAGAAAGAATGTTTTGATAAATTGTTACTCTTTTATATTTATATATATTGCGAAGGATCCATTGTACTCATCTGCACAAATTGGCATTGTCCGAGTTTTTGAGAGATGCATGGAGGTTGGTGTTGACCAAGGGTTAATACCAGGGGCATGGGAGAAATTGTAACTGCCAAGATTCTAGTTGCGTCTGATGAACTCAATTGCCTTGTTGATGAAGAAGGAAATGCTGGTTCTGGTATTTTAGTTTCAACCTCTGGTGTGGAAATACAGCTATTGCAAATGGACCTCCATCCCAGTTGTGCTACAGAGAATGATAGGGTAGTTCAGGTGTGTGTGTATGATACAACTTTAATCTCCATCTTTACAATTATTTGAAAGCTCTGGCCTCTGGTAATGCAACTCCCTTTACACTTGAGAGTTAAATATGTTCGTAGTCATTTGATCACCTCTAGCTGTTGTTTGAAAAGAATGTAGTTATTTACTGTTCATTGACGTGCTGCTTCTGTTCTGTCTTTGCATTTTTCTTCTTTTCTGGTGGTTGAAAATATTGGCTAGGAGTTTAAGTAACTTGAAATTGGTCTGCTTGGGTGAGTTTGAAATGATTTGCTTGTAGGTTAAAATTTCCATATTATCATGACGACATGAGAAACTTAAGATGATGCACATCTTTAATGTGTTTGGAGTTTTCTGTTGACTTGTTCTATTTTATGGTGAGGTGCTAGCAGTCTGTTGTATTCCATCTTATGACTTGGAAAGTTTTCAGTTTATCAGATGCTGAAAGATAACTTTAACTTCCTACAGATTGTTGGAGAGTATGTAAATGTAAAAACCGCTCTTTATCAAGTTACTGGTAAGCTGAGGGAGAACTTCTTCTTCAGTTTGGCCTCTAAGGGTGTATCCTTTCTCTTCAATGCCTGAAAACAGCCTCAGTGAAATATGGAGAAATTCATCTGCTGTCCAAACAGATCTTGTGCCCAAGCCAGGTGGTCCTCATATATGGCTGCATAAAAAACAGGTTACACTATATGCTCTATGAAACAAATTACAAATAAACAGTTTACTATGTATTATCTTATATTATATTCATTATAATTTGTGTAGATGGATGGCCTGAGTGAATCCGAGTTCAATCAAGTGTTGAATATTGAGTTGAAAGAGATTATTGAGGTTTTGTCTTTATAACTTGTTGTAACTTATATTGTCTTTTAACCCTTATGATTATCATCAAACACTTGATATTCTATGCAGGCTTGAAGAATTAAACAGGGAAGCTGATAAGAAATTAACAGGTAAATCACCTTCAGTCATTTATACTCTTTGATTAATGAATTTTGAGTTTCTCTAAATCTTGGATGTGTTTACCGTATAGGGTTAGGTTCTATGTTTGATTGGTTTATTAATCACCATTAGCTGTTGTTGAAAATGATTGTCACCAATGGCAATATTCTTTGGGGGAGGTGTGTTGTCTGAATTTCAATGCATGCTTCTTCTTGATTATTGTGTGTATTAAATTTTGTTCTGCTTTCCAAAAGATCTTGCCATGTATTTATTGGTGCTCTTTGCCTACATGTGCTATACTAATATCAGTAGTAAATCTTTTTCTAGTCTGCAAAATGTTGAGTAAATCTATTATTCTTTTTTTTTTTTAAAATGAAAATCTATTATTCTTTATGTGCCACTTATATGCATATTTCACCCTTGTTTGGTAGCATATTTATTGGTGCTCTTTGCCTACATGTGCTATACTAATATCAGTAGTAAATCTTTTTCTAGTCTGCAAAATGTTGAGTAAATCTATTATTCTTTTTTTTTTTAAAAATGAAAATCTATTATTCTTTATGTGCCACTTATATGCATATTTCACCCTTGTTTGGTAGCATATTATTCCCGGTCTATTTGTTAATGGTATGGATTGAGCATCGGTGCAAGGTTTTCGCTAATAGTTAGCTTGCTCGTCATTGTTTTTTTCCCTATCTTCTACCCAATTATTAAGGTCTTTTGATCTTTTTCAATTTCCATATGTGTGCTTGCATATAATATTTATGGTGTTTTTCCTTCTTAAAGTCTCAAGAGTTGTTTTCTTTGTAGTTGCTATTGCAATCAATGCCAAGGTATTCAATCCATGCAATTCATCAGTGTGATGCGAAAAAAAAAACAAAAAACAAAAAGAAATCGAAGAAATAACTCAAAAGGTATGCTTTATCAATAAACATTTGACTGTTAGAGTGATTTTAAGTTTATTTTTGTCCAAACGTGTTAATTATGTACTAATTTGTTGAAAAATAACTTTGGTTGTATCTATAACAACAAATTTATAGAAATTTATGATATCATAATTGTAGTACATCCCTGATTTCAAAAATAAAAAATAAAAAATTGTAGTACATTCCTATAATCAAATTATAATAAATAATTTTTTTTTAAAAAAAAAAGTTAAGACAATAAGATTTAGCAAAGATGCATCTTTAATTAGTATAGACACATATATCAAAATTAATTATTTTAGGCGTAAAGTTGACATTTATTGAGTCTGGAGCAATAAGTATGCCTATTGTCATTTACTTTGTAGTAGTGTTTTTTCTATTAAATTGATTTTAAT
>CP025645.1:15718433-15756202 GCA_003576665.1 Ipomoea trifida
TCTTGTATGAATGAAATTGTTATTTTGTTATTTTCCTAATAATAAATGTATTATTATTATTATTACCCACATCAATTATTGAATCATTTTATTAGTACACTTAAATTGGCAAAAAAAAAAACCAATCAACAGAGGAAAAATCATAAGATATTGTTATTCGCTTACGCTTCTTGTAGCAAGACTGCAAATTTGTCAAGACACAACATCAATAAAATTTTCAAGCTTCTTGCGCTTGCGTCTTTCTTTAACAACTTCATCATGCTCGTCCTCCTCAGCTTCATCAACCATCTGACCATGCTCCTCGCCAACATGGTCATCATCCTCCTCACTCTCAAGGTTCTTATTGACGTCTTCAACCTCCTCCTCAACCATATCACCTTCTCCCTCATCACCAATATATTCCTCCTCATGTTCTTCTATTTCTTCTCCCTCTTCCTGCACTTCCTCACGTTCAATTCCCCTATCATCATAATCAGGGCCACCATACTCTTCGGTTTCATATTCAGGATCATTATCCTCCAAATCTAATCTTTCACCTTTTTCATATTCATCAACAGACCTTTTCTATTCATATTCTTATGCCATGAAAAAAGATACACATCCAGGACCATCAACAAGCTACCTTGGAATTTAGTCTGAATAGCTGGAGACTAAATTCCTATACCCAAAAAAAAAGGCAGTTTAAGTAATACTGTAACATAATATATTTAATATATTCTCAACTGCAAAATCTGAGGACAAAAAACAATGGACACCAGTCATGCTGCTTGTTAGCCTGCTACCTTTATTGCACCAATTTCATCAATTTTTGAGCTCTTGTGCTGCAGCATGTCAGTGCATAATACGACAACATAATTAGTTTTTAAAATAAAAAATAAAATACTCCGTAAAAGGCAATAAAAATAAATAAATAAAAAGTAGAGCATGGAAGTATAAAAATAATAAAAAATAGTAATAAAAAAAACAACTATCTGCATAAGCTCACGTTACAGAATTCAGGATATTACAATAAGAAGGTACAAAAACTAAAAGAATTTATTCTTGTCCAGATTACCTTGCTTTTCTTGTGCTTGTGATCATTGATATCTTCCTCTCCATCATGCTTCCTTTTCTGGAGTAATTAAAAAATATAAATCAGCTGTTGAATCAATTAAAGAGAAACACAACTTCAACTCAAACTTTGAAGATAGCTTTCTTTCTGGGCTGTAGTGAGCTCAGTACCTCTCAACCACTAAACTGAGATATTTCAAGCCACAGAGTGTACAATCAACTCAAAGAGGAAAGTTCTACTCAACCATGTGTAGCTTGAAGTAGGTAAATAAAATAATATCCTAATAACATTGATTGTAAATAATTTAAAAAAAAAAAAAACAAGCAGTAGTAAAATTCATCTAATTCAAGATACTGAAATATCTTTAAGAAGCTAAAGTTAATATCCATAAATCACCTTCAGATGGAATTCCTAAACTTACACAAAAAATGATAGCCTATAATGAATTCATGTGGATCTTACAATTCAAATGACCGAGCAAAATGTCGCCAAGGAAATCAAAATTTTTATCCTTATATGCATTTCTTGTTTTGACAGTATCACAAGTTGATAGCATAAAATAACTTTTTTTCAACACCAGTGGATATAATTCTACAGAATTAAATCATAGCAACATGCTTACCGACATGGCATCTAGAGCATTTAAAAATTGGGTTACAGCCTTACAGGGCTTAAAGCTTTTTGAAGGGAAAGAAGATGAAATTAAAATATTTTTTATCAGACCTTCTCATGATGCTTCTTTGAATGGTCGGCACCAGAATCATGATGGCCACTTTTATCTTTCTTTTTATCTTTATCCTTGTCTTTACTTCGATCCTTGTGACTATGTTTATGCTTCTTATGTTCTTTATCTTTATCCTTGTCCTTATCTTTGTCCTTGTCCTTGTGCTTTTTATGCTTCTTCTCTTTGTCTTTGGACTCACTCTTAGATTTCCCCACCATAGTTGGAATACCCTTTTCAGACTAAAAAACAAAACCAAAGATAATCAGTAAATCTTTAATGACACACACAAATGATACAATGTCAAAGCAGACAGGTTGATAGAACCACAGCAAATCTAAGAAGGAAGAGGGGAACATTGTTTCCAAAAGAACGATCACAAAAACACATCAGCTAAATTCTTACAGAGGACAGATCAATTGGAGATGTTTCCCTCAGTTGAAAAGCTTCTCCCAAAACATCTAGATCAAATGGCTTTATTGATGCATTCATCTCTCTTGAAAAGGAAGCATCCTCAATAAGCTGATCCAATTGCATTCCTTCGCCTTTCCTAATTTCTGTATCTCCAACCACATTGTGCAGATAGTCCGTATCTGAAATTGATAGTGGAAGTTGCCTCTTGCAGAAATACTCATGATGAGGCAACAACTTGAACTGACTAATAAGATCAACAACACCTGTAAGTTCTCTAGGACATGATATTTTCACAGAACCAAGTTAACTTCAGGTATCAAACTAAAGGCTCTAAAAAGCATAATATTATAAACAAGTAGAAGATGGAATAGCTCAGTTTCAAAATAAAATCATAATTAAAAATATATATATTGAACTGCTAACAAACCTAGAGAGATCCATGGATAATTAAATCAGAAACTCACCGGATTAGCAGAGGAGCTAGACCAAGCCCTGGTATAATAATTGACGGAAATCTGAGCGTGAAATCGTATTGGCAAAGCGAGAGGAATCGAATGCTGAGTTGACGGTGAGGCGACTCCTTCGATTTGGAAAAGCGGGAGGAATCGACGCGGAGTAAAATCCGGTTGACCCAAAGGGAGAGCGAGCGAGGATCCGGTTGATTCAAATGGCGAGCGAGCGAGGCGGGTCATAAATCGTTTTGGCGAAGAGCAGAGGGTTAACGGTGATGTTAACAGAGGAGGAAAATAATTAACGGAATTTTTGACGGAAAATCATAATAGTAAGGGTAAATTAGATAATCTTTATGAGTAATATTAATCTGAATTATCTTAGCCATCTATTTGATTAAATAATGCATCTGAACCATCCATTTGATTACCGCCATTTTTTCTACCCATTTTAGACCTAACCTTCTTTGGCTCTTATTAGTATAGTAGATAGTCTTGGACAAATTCACAAAATCACCAAAGACGGGAGGCTAATTGCGGAATTAATCCAAAATCCAAATATGGGGATCAAATGGGTTTGGCCCAAGATACATTCTGATTGAAACTTCAAGTCCAATTTAGTAATCAAAATTTTAAGCCCAATCTTTACCCAGATTTGTTTAACCCATTATCTAAGACCCATTGTACATTTGTACCCATTCTCCGGCCTAAACATTTTCCCCTTAACCTTCTCATTTGATCATAAGCTGGAACAGTAGGGTAGAGCAAGGGTTTTGCAGAGTATAACCTGGTAGGGTCGTAGGGGTTTTTTTCGCGGCTTGCAGCGAACCAGAGAGGGTTGTGAGCTACGAGTCAGTCTTTCAGAGAAGGTGAAAGCCGCTGGTTTGGTTATTGCCATGGCAACTAGTAAGAAAAAAATACGATTATGTGAATAATTTGTTATTTGTTCTATAAAGTTCAAACATTCATATCGAAATTGATTTTGGTGCAGGGTTGCAGTTCGAGAATTCATGTGAAATTGGGGTCTTCTCCAAGCTCACAAATGCTTATTGCTTGGTCGCCATCGGTGGATCAGAAAACTTTTACAGGTTCCTTTGATTCTTTTATAGCTATATAATAATAAATAGTTTCTAGTCTGTATTTTGATTGTTGGGAAGGGATTGATTCGATGTTGTTTAGTAAAATACTATGTGTACTTCCATTTTATACTCCCAATATATACTTGCATTGGGACCTACATGAAAAAATTAGTACCCTTAAATTTAAGGAGTAAGATTTGGGAGTAAATGTAGTAGAACTCTGTTGTTTATTACATGTTTATGTTGTTTGTAGCACGTTCGAAGCTGAGCTAGCAGATGTCATTCCAGTAATTAAAACCTCCATAGGTGGAACCCGGATAGTTGGACGGCTTTGTGCTGGCAAGTCTTGTAATGGCTTTTAGAATGATATGCAGGAACGCTAGCTAGGTTATTAGCTCTTATTATTCTGTTTTTAACTTTGCAGGAAACAAAAATGGGCTTATTTTGCCTCATACTACTACTGACCAAGGTAACTTCATAATTACAAATATTTGTTTTTTTATGTCAGTGTGTGTGCGTGAGTGTCATGTTAACACTCAAATTAGGATGTTTATCTTTAAATATTTGATTTTAAAAAATTTCCTCTCATGTAACCTGTACAATTTTGCAACTCTGCAAGTGTGTAGCCATTCTATGAAGTTATAGTACATCATGTAGGTTTGATATTTATTGGTTGTCAGGACTTGGGACTTGACTAGGTTGAGTGTCTGAATGGCCCATACCACACTGCTTAATTTCTGGTACGCTTAAACATATAAGCGAGGCCTAACACTAAAGCTTTTAAATAAGGCTAGATAAGATTTAATAAAAGAAGCCTCCTTTTCATGAACCTCAAGAGTTGAGGCATCTTGAAGAAGAGGCTTTTTTAAGAAGCTCAAGTTGGGCAAAGAAGTTCTATTCATCACACATTGATGGCGTTTTCAGTAAATGAATGAGAAGATTTAAAGATGATCGGATATGGTATGTGGGTGCTTAGAGGAATTTTATTGAGCCTATGCATTGTTCAAATTTAACACTTATTCTTAAATTAAAAAAAAATCAGGATTAAAGATGTTCAAATTTAGTATATGGGTGTTTTGAGAAATTGTATTAAGCTCATTCATTGTTTAAGGTCCTAAATGTAACTTTTTTTTCTAGAAAATATATTTCCTAAATATAAAACTAATGACTGCTGTTAAGTACTGTGTATATTTATTTACATTTTTCTCGTGTTAAAATAATTTTTTCATAGGATTAAACACCATGTGATAAGTTCCTTTTTCATGATTGAAAGATTTATCTGACTTGTATTGCATGGTTCTGTGTTTTCTTTCTGTTGGAAGAGCTTCAACACTTGAGAAACAGTTTGCCAGATGGTGTTGTTGTTCAGCGTGTTGAGGAGAGATTGTCTGCTCTGGGCAACTGCATTGCTTGCAATGACCATGTTGCTCTTACACACACAGATCTTGATAGGGTAATATCATCTATTTCTTTTAGTTGGAAGAGTTTGTAAGGATCAAATTTCATTTATTTCTTTAGGTTGGGAAACTTTGTTGTGAAAGATTTTTTTTTTTTTTTGGTCAATGTGTTTCACTTTTTCAAAAACCTTTCAAGAAACCTTTACTGTTTCCCTATGGCATTGGGTGCCTCCTTGTCACTATGGGATACTAACAAAACATTGAGTTTGCTGTCTGAGATGTGTAATTTGTTAACTCTGGAAAAATATTTTGTTTGTGGGGAGTGTGACCAAATTCATGGAGGAGTTTTTCAACCAACCAATTTCAATGTCAATAGATCACTCCTACCACATGAATATTCTGTATTGGTAGTGCACGTTGTATCCAACTATCTGTATCATTATTTTATTTCTGCAATGCGTTTATTTTATGGGTTTTTGATTAGGAAACTGAAGAGTTGATCGCTGATGTTCTTGGAGTTGAAGTCTTTAGGCAGACAATTGCCGGAAACATCCTTGTTGGCAGCTATTGTGCTTTTTCTAATAGAGGTGGCTTGGTAAGTACGGTATTTCCTTTTGTGGAAATAATTCCTGTCCTCTAATCATTCTTCTTAATACGAAATAGTTAATTTGAATGGCATCGGATATAGATGAAGTTTGAACCGTCTACCCGATTTCACTATTGCCCTTGTTTTGAGCAGGTACATCCTCATACATCCATTGAAGACTTGGACGAGCTTTCAACCCTTCTCCAGGTTCCTCTGGTGGCTGGAACTGTGAATCGTGGGAGTGACGTGATTGCTGCCGGATTGACAGTCAATGACTGGACAGCGTTCTGTGGCTCTGATACCACCGCAACAGAGTTGTCTGTCATTGAGAGCGTGTTCAAGTTGAGAGAGGCTCAGCCTAGTGCTATTGTCGATGAAATGCGAAAATCATTGATTGACAGCTATGTCTAAAGTTTTGTAGTTCACATTTAAGCCTCCTTGGCACCAAGCCACCAATACTATATAGAAGGGGATTGATTCTTCTGCTCTTTGCTTTGTTCTGTTGTGTTCATTTGTAATGTTGAAATGTTGTCGTCAACTTGTCATGGTAATCAAATACATTTGTTGTTAAGTGTTACATTGTTATTTTGTCGATGAACTTATTACTAATAGTCTTATAGTATAATATACTTTTGTCATTCTGGGGTGTTAACACTGGACGAAATATTAATGTGAAGCACCCAAATATATATATATATATATATATATATATAGGGTCATGTTCAGGTGTGGCCGCGTCTTAACGTGTGAACAGTGCGGCCTCACCACTATGTATACAGATATACACCACTCAATGTTAGAAAATGCACCACATAAATATGCATCGTTAAGTATGGAAATATACACCACACAGTGTCAGCAAATGCACCACACAGTGTCAGCAAATGCACCATTAGGGGCAAGGGAGTTATGGATTTTGGGTGTGTGGTGTGTTTTATGTATTTTCATTGTGGTGCATTTTCTAATATTGAGTGGTGCATTTTCTAACATTGAGTGGTGTGAATCGCACCGACCGCACGGGAATGCGCGGCCACATTTGAACAGATTTCTATATATATATATATATATATATATTTTGGTTTAGTGTACATAGGAAAAAGAAGCAAAAAGTCACACGTTAACCTGAATCTGTAGTAGTTTCTAGCTATCATATTATATATTAGCAACTATTAATTGTAGGTATAGAATGTGTTGGTCAAATTTTATTGGGAAAAAATTTGAACACATGATTAGTTATGATCTGGTTTTTTGAGACATGGATATGAAGTCCAAAGAGGGCTTTCGAAATTCTTCTCAACAAAAAGGAGTTCACTTATCATTTGAGCTACGTAATTGTGTTTGATTAATTATTTTAATTATTTAGGTTTTAATGATTAGTTATTTTTATCATTTAGGTTCCATGAAAATGTCAATATATTTTGTAAGAGAAGTAAAAGTTGGGGAATATAATTTGGCTAGGACTCTTTTCACCACCACGTTCCTCTCGGCCTCTCTGTTTCGTTGGCCTTTTCTACCGTCTGTGTTATTTTCACCGCAAATATAAGGCTATGGTGAGTGGTGAATGGCTTTTGATGCGTGAAGGATAATGGGGTGCATCTCTAGGGTAATTGGGTCTCGAGTGAGGAGTTCAGAGATGAGAATACGGGCGGTGATGAAGAAGACTCCGCCGGAAGGAGTGAGTGGTGGAGAGGATGAGGGTCATTTTCTGTCATTATTTAGATTGAATTCCTTATGGCAGGACTAGAGTTTCGCTTTAAATTTGGTGGAATTAATCAGGTCACATGGTGCCTAACATCCTCAAACCAGTGAAAGGTAAACATTCTTGCCGTGTTAGTTTTTACAAAGCATGGCACTATCTTTATATATATATGTTGTGTGCACAATTGCTTGTGATCATTCTAGCAGGCAATGCAAAATCTGGGGTGAAGGGAGTAGTAACTCCCTCATCTTTGTTCTTATAGAACATGAAATACTAACAAAAATGAGTAGCTTTAATATTCAACTGTAATGCTTCTCAATAGGATTTAAAGACTATAATAAATAAGAGGGAAAGGAAAATCACTTCAAAAATATTATTTTTAAATTGTTGATTGCTAATGTTCCAACTTGTCTGATTGTAGTATCAAACCACTTGTATCAGACTCTACTTGATGTTTCTTATGCAGGGAAGTTGATACTTGGGAAGGGTTGCTTTACTAAATGGACTTAGAGAGTTAGAGATGGTGTACATTTATCCAACTTTTAGTAATTATATGAAGGGGGTGGTGTGTCTTGGAGGCTATAGAAAAACAAAGTTTTCTTTGAGTTATGAGAAGTATAATCAGCTTTAAAAGATGGTACTTGGGGGTATTGGGAGTTCAGATAAATGCATGATGAAAAACATATATCATTAGAACTGTAGAAGGGAAAGAATGGCTGTGGGAGTGATAGGTTTGAGTGAAAATGAAGTAGAAGAGGAAACAAGAGTACAGGAATGAGGTCTAAGAACTCTTCTGGTATTACCCTTAGTTTAGTTGAGTAAATCGTGGGGAAATTGATGACTGAGAATGTTAGACAAAGCATAAAGCTTGTTGGAAATTCCTTGGTATGGGGACAGTTCTTGGATACAAATATATAAAGCAATAGAGGGAAATAAAGGCCTCAAGGAAATTGCAGTATTGGAGACACTGGAGACTGGTGTTAGTTACAATGTAGGATCTGGTCTTTGAACTTTACCTTCTACCATGTGCATTTTGGAAAGTTAACCCTACTTGGGAATCAAAGGGGCATTTTATTTATTTATTTATTTATTTTTTAATCTAGCACGACGCATACAGAAAAGTATCCTGTAATAAATGTAGCAGTTCATACATATAACACCTAGAGTTTCCTTTTAACTTTATATTCTTAAATTTAGCTGGTTTCTTGGTCTCCAAATTTTGTGTTATATCTTCTCGTATTGTAGCACGGCACTCTATACTAAGGTACATAAAGATGTTTGTTTGGAGGTACAAAAAGATGAATAGGTAGAGAACTACCTGCCCAGTTACGAGCCAAATTTGTATCTCCAAGTTGGTTGATGATTGACACCCTTTGAGCCTACCAACTATCACCGTAAATTGCACGTAAAATTCACCGCACTACTCCACTGACAAATATAGTCCACCCATTTATTAATGATTAGTCTTTACACTTCTGAAATTTTAGCATTAGAAAGACTGAACAAATAGTAACTGTGTATTACACGATGAACAAGAAATGATTTTGAACGATCCTGTTTTTTTTTTGTTTTTTTTTTTTTTTTTTAAATAAATCTTATCAAATGAAAGAAATAGTTTTTTTTTTCTTCTTATGATAATTATCTATTAAGAAAAGTTTCTTCCTTCCACTCTTCATTTTGTAAAAACTATCAATTAGGATACTCAAGTTTTACAAATTCAATATGCCAAAGTTTCAAACAAAATGTTCAAATTATAAGAACAATAGCTTCTTTATTACCTGCTTGAAAAAGGAAAGACGGAAGTAAAGATCTGAACAATCATCTTCCAAGCCATAGAAAGGTCACTTGTAGAGTGTTAGTAAATCTTAAGTATAAATATAAAGGTTTAATTCTAATCTACTATGCTATATGGGTCATTGGATTTTGCACTGAGATTGCGTTATCCTTCTATTATTTAGTCATTAATTCCTATTTAAATTGTATGTGTATTTCCCCCCTTTTGTGAATTCTAGTAATTCTTTATAACATTAAGAATAACTCATGGCTGTCATCCATTTGTTTGTAAGTTGACAAGGCTATCTTCACTTTTATTTTACACTTCCTTTGATTTCCTTTGATTTAACTTATTCTCCATTTTAGTTAGTTAAATTCTCCTTTCTGCATCTTGTACTTGAAGGCCCATTTTCTTCTTCTATGAAATATGCATTGGTGGTTTAGAATTGATTCAAAATTTCAACATGTTTTTCATTGGCCTGTAGTAGTATGTCATAATATTAAATTCACATATTGAATTTTGTTGATTTCTTTTGCAATTTTATAATACTGACTTGAATTGAGGTGTTTGAATTTTAATATTCAAATTTCAAAGTTTCAAACACGAGGAGCAGAGCTTGGCTATTATAGTAGACTTCTGTTATAAACATTTATAGCCATTCAGTGAAGTTCTTGGAAAGTTTCTGACTCTGTATTTTCATATTTATGACAGTAAGCCATGTGATTAATATGTACAAATAAGTAAATTGCTGGTTGGTGATTCTTCTATAAGATTTGAATAAAATCTTGATTGGATTTATAATTAATGAAACAATTGTTTTTTCACACTTGTATCTTAAATCATCATATGTAAAATATACTAGTGAGCTTAGCTTGCCATCTTTTCAGGCACTGTTTTCATATGTAATTATGCTTGAATCCTGTATATTTCTTGTTAGAAAATTGTTAAATTAAACATGAACTCATTTTGGAATTGATCTTTGTATCTTTTCTACAGGTCTGATATATTAACTTTCTGTTTTGGGATATATGGATTTGGACTAAATTTAACAGGCCAAAATCTATCAAATCCAAGTATCCAACTAATGGCACATATGATGGAAGGTATGGATAGGGATTATTTATTTTGAGGCCTAATTGTTACCCAAAAAACTATAGCTGTGCTGTAATTTGTGTTAACTTATGAATATTAAATCGATACGGCACTGCCAATACAATGTTGCCTAACTTTTCAATTTGATTATGAGAATTTCCAATATCATTGAATAAATATCCGCATTAAATTTAATCTCTTGTTTCTAACCCTAGCCGCACTCACCTTCCTCGTGTTTCTCTTTTGATCCCTTTTTCGCTTTCTTCTCTGCCTCCGCCGCCACCGTCTTTTCCCTCTTGTGGCGCTCTCCGTTCCTTTTCTCTTTCCTTGTCGCCGCATGGTAAGTCTTTTTTTGAGTTTTTTCCCTAGTAGTAATATATCATCGGAGTCCTTGACAATTGCACTTCTCATTTCTAATAATTTTTATACCATCTCTTTCATTGTATATCTGACAGTTTCTTTTGCGTTTATTTTGCAGCATCAAATGGATGGTGAATTCAATCAGCTACCAGACTCTTCAAGCTCTAACCACGTGGTGTAAGTCAATCTCTTTTTGCCAACAAAGATTTTGTTGGTATGTTTGTGGAAATATTAGAATTAATATGCATATACAATATATTTTAGTGTCTGGAATTAGTGATGCTGATTTTATTTTTTCCTAGTTTAGCTATCATTTTATTTACCTTCCTAGATTATTGGATTTTCTTCCCTGTAATCAATCTTTCTTTATGTATAAATTAGTGTTTGTATTTTACAATTAGGTAATAAGAACTATCTAGAATTTCTTACTCTAAACTTCTAGTTCTTCTCTGGTGTCCCTCACCAAATCTCTCTAGTAGCTATGTCTAAACTTGATGAAACCCTTCCAGTAGATTCCTCACCTTCGGATGATGCATCCAATTCATCACATCATTCTCACTCGACTGTCACAAATCATCCTAACCTTCCTCAAGTCCTCAACAACTCTCCTCTCCCAATGACCTGTCATAAACTCAACTGCCACAACTACCTTCAATGGTCTCAGTCACTTCTCATGTATGTCTCTAGCAGAGGGAAAGACGAATATCTCACTGGTGAAATTGTGAAGCCTAAGGAAATTGATGCTACCTATTGGCAATGGAAATATGAAAACCATATGGCAATGTCTTGGTTAATCAACTCCATGCTTTATGAGATTGGAGAAAATTTTCTCCTCTATTGTATAGCCAAAGAAATTTGGGATGGAGCCCATGACGCCTATTCCAGTTCTTAAAACACTTCAGAACTACTTGAAATTGAATTGAAACCAAGCTCTTCGAATTAAAGCAAGGGGACTCCAATGTAACACAGTATTACAACACCATAACAAGGTATTGGCAACACCTTGATATGTTTGAAGTATACTCTTCGAAGGTTCCTGCTGATTTTGCACTTTACAAGAATATTGTTGAGCAAGAGAACCTTTAGATTTTTATTAGGTTTGAACAAGGACCTTGATCAGGTCAGGGGGAAAATCATGAGTGTCAGACATTTTCCTTCCTCCCATTCACAAAGTTTTGTTTTGTTTTGTTTTTTTTGTTTTTTTGTTTTTTTGTTTTTTTTGTTTTTTTTTTGAAGTTAGAAGGGAGGAAAGCCAACAACAATTTATGATGGCCGACACAACTTCACACTCAAAAGGCTTTGCGATGCTCACTCATACTTCCTCTCAGGATAACAGGCCTCGGAAGGGGAGCAAACCATGGTGTGAGCACTGCAAAAAGGATGGACATTTTTTGTGAAACTTGCTGGAAAATTCATGGCACGATTGGAAACCCAAACCCTGTATTGAACAAGGCCATGCTAATATGGCTGCAACCTCTGAAGCATCACCCAATGAAGTCAGTCCTTTCTAAAAAATTCAACTTGAGGCACTGCAAAAGCTTTTTGGGCAGATATCTGTTGCACAACAATCAATTCCACCTTCAACGGAAACTCTTTTAGTATGATGAGTCATCAAAGGTACCACCTCTCACACATTTGCTACAAATTCCAATAACACAGGTCTTTGGATTGTGGATTCTAAAGCATTCGACCATATGTCAGGTGATTTAAAGGCATTCCATACATTCAAACCGTTTTTTAATCCCACCATGGTCAAAATTGCTGATGGATCCCTCTCCAAAATGATAGGAATAAGATCTGTCAAATTGTTGGGTTGGCCGGTAAAGGCTAAGTCTAGCACCCGGTGGCTGGGGATTGTTGGGCGGAGGCTGGTAAAAGGTAAAAGGCCAAGTCTAGCACCCAGCGTCTCGAAAATGTGTAGTGGTATAAGGAAAATGTGTGGCGGTATAAGGCTAACTGATGAACTTCTCCTTTCATCCGTTCTCTTTGCTCCTAAATTAAATCGCAACAATGCAACCTACTCTCCATCATTAAACTCACTAGAGACTTGAATTGTGTGACTAAATTCTATCCTAATCTTTGTGAATTTTAGGTTGTGGGCTTGGGGAAGGTGATTAATAGTGCTGAAGTTTGTGGTGGTCTCTATATTCTCAAAAAACACTCCTGAAAATAAATAAGTTCCTAAGTCGAGTTATGTTTTCAATCCTGGTTTTAGTTATGGTTTCAATTATGTTTTTGTTTCCAATGAGAGTCTAGTTATGTTGTGGCATTTTCGCCTTGGACATCCAATTTTGCCCAAGTTTTTTCATTGCGAAGTGTGTCAACTTGCAAAACATACTCGAAGCATTTACTCAAGCAATCTTTACAAACCTTCTCAGCGTTTACGTAGTGATATTTGGGGACCTTCAAGGGTGAAAAATGTTAATGGTTCTAGATGGTATGTATCATTCATTGATCACCACACTAGGACCACATGGACATTCCTCATGAAAGAGAAATTAGAAACTGCATCAATTTTTGAAGTTCTTCATTCCACGATTCAAAATTAGTTCAAACAAAAAGTTCAAGTTTTGAAAACTTATAATGGGTAGAATACTACAACACAATTCTTGGCCCAAAGTTTTTTAGATCAGGGAATTGTCCATATTAGTTCATGTGTTATACCCCTCAGCAAAATGGGGTGGCTGAGAGAATAGGCACTCCCGTGAAGTCTTTTGATCCATCATGTTTTCAAATCATGTGCCTAAACACTTTTGAGGGAAAACTGTACTTGCCACTTACCTCATAAACCGTATGCCTAGTCGTGTCTTAAGGTTCACAAAACCACAAACTTTGTTACTACAAGCATTCCATCATCTCTTAAGTTTTTCCTCAGAATTGCCACTCAAAATCTTTGGTTGTATTGTTTTTGTCCATATCTATGATCACAAAAGAACAAAACTTGACCCCAAATCACAAAAATGCATCTTTATTGGGTATTCTAGTATTCAAGGGAGCATTTGAGGGAATATCAACTTTAGAAAGCACTTCAATTGGTTGTATTGTTTTTGTCCATATCTATGATCACAAAAGAACAAAACTTGACCCCAAATCACAAAAATGCATCTTTATTGGGTATTCTAGTATTCAAGGGAGCATTTGAGGGAATATCAACTTTAGAAAGCACTTCAAGGACAATCATTAGTTTGCCTTTCTGCCCCTAATGTCCTACCATACCAGAATCAAACTACTCCAACTAAACCTAATTTATCACCTACATCATCTAGTTCTCTATTACCTTCTCAAGAAGATGTGAGTCTAGAAAACATGATGAACTACCCTTTATCCTCTCTTCCTACAGTAAACTCATCTTCACCTCTAATAATCAACCACCCATCCTTATAAAACACTCCACCAAATTCACCTCCTCGAGCACCACTTGAAGACAGAAACAAAGAACTTCGTGTTTATAGAAGCAAGGACTGTTCAAACACACATCTGAGCTCACTTGACCTTGAAAATCATGAAGGCAATGACTCTATGATCCATGAGTTGGTGCCTACTACTATTGATGATCTTAATTTGCCTATTGGTCATCGGAAGGGTGCTAGAACATGCACTAGTCACCCTATAGAAAGGTATGTTGCTTATGGGAAATCAACTCCTATGTATCGAGCCTTTGTCTATTCTCTTGATCTTGTCCAGATTCCCACAAGCATTTACGGGGCACTAAGAGATCCGAAATGGAAGGTTGTTGTCGATTAGGAAATCAATGCTTTTGAGAAAAATGGCACATGATTTCTTGCTGAGTTGCCTCAAGGAAAACATGCAGTTGGATGTAAGTGGATTTTCATTGTCAAGTACATCCAAATAGGAGTATCAACAAATTCAAGGCTCAGTTGGTTGCCTAGGGGTTCACTCAATCATATGTTGTTGACTATCAAGAGACCTTTGCTCCTGTCGCCAAACTCAATACAGTAAGAGTTCTGTTATCACTTGTTGTGAATTGCAATTGGCATTCTTAAATGGAGAATTGGAAAAAGTCTATATGGAAATTCCACCAGGTTTGAAGAACTCCAGTGGTCGACTGGTATGCAAACTACAAATATCTCTCTATAGCTTGAAACAATCACTTCGGTCATGGTTTGATAGGTTTGCAAAGTCAATTTTAAAAGTTGGATACACTCAGTGCCTAGCTGATCATACCTTGTTTGTGAAAATCTTTTCAACAGGAAAGTTAGCAACTCTCATTGTCTATGTGGATGACATAATCCTAGTTGGAGATGGTTTAGGTGAGATTTCAAACCGCAAGAGATTTATTGCATCATAATTTGAGATCAAAGAGCTAGGATCCCTCAAATACTTTCTTGGGATGGAGGTAGCTTGATCTAAAGAAGAGATTGTTATATCTCAACGAAAGCATCCTTGATCTTCTAAGTGAAACTGCAATGCTTGGGAGTAAGCCAGCAGATACTCTAATAGACTCTAACTTGAAAACAAATCGGAGTGGGGAACCAATTCCAGTAGAGAGGGGGAGTTATCAAAGATTAGTGGGAAAACTAATTAATCTCTCCAATACCAAGCCTGATATTGCTTTCTCTGTCAATGTTTTAAGTCAACATATGCACACCCCTAATGAGGAGCATTTGGAAGCTGTTTATCGTATTCTAATTTCTAGGTACCTCAAAATGACACCAGGTCTTGGGTTGTACTTTAGAAAACATGACAATTGAGACCTAGAAGTCTACACGGATTGAAAGCTACTCCACTGCTTCCAACTTCTTCACGAGATTTGTCCATCAAACCTTCTCTTCACTAGGCCTGTTCTTGTCCAAAAATAGAATCCCAGTTCTCTAAGAACTGAACTTCCAACTCCATGAGTTGACTTTTCGCCAACAAATGGTAATTTCTTTTGTGTGAGGAACTTTCGCTATTTTGGCATAGAGAGTTTCTGGTTTTTTTTTTTTGCATTTTTCTTTAAAGGGGGTGAGCTTTTGCACTTGAAATTTTCTTGGTTCACCTCATTTTCTCTTACTTTGTCAACCTTCTCCGTGTTTATTAGGTCTTTTTATAGTCGCATTCGAAATTATCCATTGAAGAGATAGATAATGGCCCTGTTTGGTAAATGGTTGTTAGCTGATTGGGTTGGCTGTTTGGGTTAGAAGGTATGATTTGTTGATAATATTAGCTGATTGTAGAAAGTTGTTTGATAATAATAGCTGTTTGGTATAATTTCTTTTCTCAAAAAGCTAATTGAAAAGGCTGCTTTGAGTAGCCTTTTGAATTTTAGCATTTTGGAGTTACAAAAAGCTTATTAACCAAACAACTAATAGTGGTCAAATAAGCTAAAATTGGTTGATAGGCTGATTATTTACCAAACAGGGCTAATGGCCCTGTTTGGTAAATGGATGTTGGCTGTTTGGGTTAGAAGGTATAATTTGTTGATACTATTAGTTGATTGTAGAAAGTTGTTTGATAAATTGGCTGTTAGCTGATAGCTATTAGGTATAATTTCTTTTCTCAAAAAGCTAATTGAAAAGGCTACTTTGAGTAGCCTTTTGAATTTTAGCATTTTGGAGTTACAAAAAGCTATTAACCAAACAACTAATAGTGGTCAAATAAGCCAAAATTGGCTGATAGGCTGATTATTTACCAAACAGGGCCAATATCTAATGTTTCAGTTGCCAATTCATCCCTCTTTGTTTGTTGGACAAAAGCTTTTCCCTAGAAGCTTTCCAGACATTTTGTTGCTTCATTGTACTTCAGTTGCATTATTAGCGCTTTTTGTGGCTTCTCAAAAAGTACCACTTAATTCGTTGATTTTTCTTTGGATGTTAGGATATTCCAGTTGAGTCTTGTTGTGCACACCTAACAACTCTTTTTCTAGTAGATACGAGGAATGTTTTGCTTAAACATTTTCTGAGACTTAGTAACTTCATATCTTCTGACTAGTCTTTCTTCCTCAGGTTTATCTCTTTTGCATATTTGACTCTAGTGGTTACCGGGACTTTTTCTTCTGATGTCTTCTAGAGGGATCTTTCTGGTCCTAACAAACTGCCACTTTTGAAGTCCTTTGTCTTATGGTTTTTCTCTCTTCTGATTCTTCTATTTTCTACTCCTCTATCTTCTGGTTTTCTTATCTTCTGCTTTTTTCTGAACCTTCATCTCTTTTGATTTCTTCAGAAGTGCTTATCTTCTAGTAAATGTCTTGTCTTTTGGTGAAATTTTCTGCTGTCTGGTATCTTTCTCTTTCGGTTTCTTCTGAAAAATTGGCATGACTTTTACTGCTTGTATATCTTTTGGAATGTCCAATTTTGATTTCTTCTGATTGAGCATGTGTCTTAAACTATGCCTGATTGTTTGGATGCTATTTGATTGTTGGCCTTAACAATTTTACTAAAATAGAAAATCCAATATAATTCCCTTGCATTTTTAATTAGCACAATCAAAATCCCAATAGTACAATTATTCCTAACAATGTTGTGAATAAATATTTCTTCGGTTTCCCTTTTGAATGGGTACTACTTTATTGGCTTGAATAGTTTTCTTGTTCGATGCATAATATTTCATTTTTTTTGGCATATACTTTCTTTTAGTAAGTTGTATTTGTATCATTCAGTTAAACTTCTATCATGGTTATCAATGGAAGCAGGAATCTATGGGGTTTTTCAGATATTAGTACTTATATTCATGAGTGGAAAATAAATTTGAGAATTACTTGTTATGACAAGATTTTTTGAATTTTTCTACAGGCAGCAAGTGTCAGAAGTGGTTACTAATGAGCCCATGGTTGAGACAAATCCAAAGAAGGATGTTAATTTGTTCTTCCAATTGATTGTTAAAGGAGCACTTGGGCAAAACAGTTCAGAGTACAATAAATATATTCAGCTCCTTGAAGATTACCGGGAGAACAGGCAAGTTTAGGGGGCATTTGGTTCAAACATCCGAATAGGAATTGTAATTAGAATTAAATACTTAGTAACTGTAATGAGTTTTAGTAAATGTAACGCATAAACTCACTGCACATGCATTGCACCAAAAATGCACCATTAGGTATGCATCACAACAAAATGCACCATTAGGTACGCATAAATGCACCAAACAGTGTTCGAAAACGCACCATTAGGTGTGGTGAGGTATGGTGCATTTTTTTTTTGGTGTGGTGCGTTTTTTGGTGCATTGATGCATTTTATTGTTGTGCGTTTCCTAACCCTATTGGTGCATTTTTGCATACCTAATGGTGCACACCGACTGCACGTTAAGGCCTGGCAACACATGAACTTGGCCCTACACATACATATATGATATATGTGCATATATATTAAAGTTACATATTGAATGCATTGCCATCTTCTGAATAGTGGTTTATTTTGTGTAGTTGTGTCACTTGCATGTGAATATATCATGATAGATGACCAATTGTGACTGTTGAAAATTGGAAATAAAATTTCTTGCGTTTTTACTTGTTTTGCAGAATTGATATCGTTCAATATGTACTAAAGGGAAAGCAACTCCTATATGACTACCCGGATCTTTTTGCTGGATTTAATATCCTTACAGGTGTTGGAGATTATGCATTGAATCCTTCAAGAAAGTGCTCCGTTCCAAAGGAACTACTTTCTAGAGCAATTGTCTTGTTTGACCTACTGAAGGTACTTTCTTAAGTGAAACCAGATCGAATGATTTTACAATCTGAACACATGTTTCAGTTGAGATTTCGTTTGTTTTGAATGTCATTACAGAGTGTGCAGGATAGGCGATACGCTACCCTTCTAATGGTATATGAGGAATATCAGCAAGGGAGAATATGCCGGGAGGAGATGCTGGGAGAGGTCATATTTATTTATATATATACAGAATAACATATTTATCTAATTGCACTCGTTGGTCACCTAGCCTTATTCATCCTTCAACTTGTGCTTGAAGAAAATCGATCCGATTGTACCCTGGTTTAACCGTTTTCTCATAGAACATCTTAGGTTAACTGGCGAGGCATCACAATCCTATTGCATCGTGTGCCTTCAGTTTCGTTTTGTCTTACTTGTCTGCTTTGGTATCACAGGCAAAGCATGTTTTCCTGTCACATTATGGGGTAGCAGAGCTGGCTGAGGAATTGTAAATGCAAAGCAGGAAAAGAGAGAGATTTGCAGAAGTGAAGAAGGGGATGATTCTGTCTGTGTGTGTGTGCTCTTTTTTTTTTTTTTTTTTTTTTTTATTTTTAAAAAAATCTCTTGTAATCTCTTTTTCCTGTGGCTTTGTTGAAGAGAACTTTTTAGTTATTTGCCTAAGTTGAAAAACATGTACCCTGTAACTCAAATTACTCTGAGGTTATTTGCCAATAGGCTTTTGGTATTTGAATTTGGAGCAGGGTTCATTGATCAGCCGCAGTAAAGTTCTGTACTCTATGCTTTATTTACGATCAATTAGGAAAAATGGAAGTCTTCCTGTAAGGATGGAGATTTTGCAGAAATTGTGGGTCCCACCTTTGATTGCTTTTTCGCTCCATAGGCGCGTTGTGCGCAATTTGTGCGCCCTCTGGGCACGTGCAGTGCCACGCGCCCCTCGGCGCGTAAATACTTTACTGTTTTATTTTTTTTTCTTTCAGTTTTATTCTTTGTTTTATTTTTTTACTTTTCTGTTTTTTCCTCTATCTCATTTTCTCTTTTCTAATCACACTCCTAAAAAATTACACCAAAGTTTAACTATTGTGGTTGGCCTGAGCATCCTTATCAATGGAGTTTTTTCACGGTATTTGAGGAGTTTTTGTAAGTGTGATTAGGAAAGAGAATATGAGAGGAGAAAGAAATAAAAATAGAAAAAGAAAAAAAAAAAAAGAGAAAAAGAAAACAAAAAGGGCTTGAAACTGACGCACTCAGTAAAAGAAGGAAGGTGATTCGCCCATTGCTTGTATTACTGTTCCAAAATCCGGTAGTTGCAGAAGAACTCATTTCTTCTCTTTCTTGGCTTCTCTCTTCCAAGTCACAATGTATTGTTCCAATAACCCAAATAATCCATTGATATGGATGCTCAATAGATATTGAGGGAATAATAGTACAATTAAAGGTGAGGTGGAGGTGGTTGGCCTGCATCTACACCTGTAGTTTTTTTTTTTGGTTATTTCAGAAGTATAAACTGATGCTTAGTTTTTCAATAGATGTGGATGATAGTTCTTTCTAAGTTCATGTTCCTGCAAGTGCAAAATAATTGTGGGGCCTACAAAATGAAAAGGAAAATAAACAAAGCTGTGGAACATGCGTGTGGCTGACAGCATGCTCCCAGCTGGCACGTGCATTGCACGCACGCGCCAGCTGGGACGTGAACATTTATTTATTTTTTAGTTTCTTTCTTTGCTTTTTCTGATTGTTGTCAGTTTACTTTTATTTTTCCTTTTTTTTTTCTTTTGCTTCCTTTTTTTTCTCAACACTCTCTTTCCTAATGTCACATAAATTACTGTGCAAAATTTACAACAGATAAGGATACTTAGGGGTGATTGGAATAGTGCAAAACCAAATAGATGATCTTGAACTGATGTGGGCTGCAGTTATTTGGAAAAATTCATCCCTGCAAAGTGAGCATCATTATCAGTTGTGAATTATGCACAGTTTTTTAAGTGACACTAGGAGAGAGATGGGAAGGAAACACAAAAAAAAAAAAAAAAAAAAAAAAAAAAAAAAAAAAAAAGAAGCAAAAAAAAAAAAAAAAAGGATAAAAAAACAACTGACACAGAAATCAGAAAAAGGAAGAAAAAAAAACAAAAGGTTCACGCGCCTATTAGCGCATGATGTCACCCAAACTTGGAAACCAGAGTTGTCATCCACACGCACTCTCTCCTGCTCGTCTTGTTTTCCTTTCTAACATTGTGGACCCCACAAATATGTGAGTCTTTGCAGGAAGAATAAATTAACGAAAAAACAACTCTCACGTTAGTTAGAAAATTAAGCAATGGTTCTTATCTCTGAAATAACTATCCAATATCCACACATGTGAAACAACTTTATTTGGCAGTCTTCTGGTTTGTTTTTCTTCTTTTTCTTTTATTTCATTTCTGTTTTGTTTTTTTTTTTTTCACTCCTTCTACTTTTTTTTTTCGTTTAATTTGTTTGTCTTTTATTGTTTTATTATTTTGGTTTCAATTTTTTTTTATAAAATACCAAATTTAATATTTTTAATTAACTTTTGAATGATTTAATTATAATTAAAATTTAAAATGATTAAATGTTTGTAATTATCATTTTAATTAAATGTCGGAATGTTTATTTTAATTAATTTGTATAATTATAAATTTATAATATCAATAAGTAAAGAAATAATTAAAATGTAAGATAGAAAATGGTGGGTCCATAACAAACTGAGAGAAAACTTTAAATTAATGTGGGAAAGAGTTTTTTGATGATGAGGTAGATGTTGGGACCCACAAAAAATGGGGAAAAAACCCCAACTGCAAGGATGCTAGGGAATCATAGTACAATTAAAGGTGAGGTGGAGGGGAGAGAGGGGAGGTGAGAAAAAAAATGGGAGCTTATGCAAATACCCACATATTGGAACAGTAACTTTTTTTTTTTTACTCTCTGTTGTGCGCGCCAGGCGCGTCTGACAAAGCTTTGTTTATTATTATTATTTTTTAAATCAATTTTGTTTTGTTTTGTTTTTTTTTTTTCATCTATCCCCATTTTCTCTTTGCTAATCACACTTACAATAACTCCTAAAAAACTGTGAATAAATTCCATTGATAAGGATGCTCTTAGTGGAGGCGAAAGTTGTGCTTTAATAGGTTGAGAAAGTATAGATGAACAAATACTACAATGTAATAGGGTCAGTTATATTTAAAAAAAAACTTTTAAAAGTTGTAATTAATGTGGTACATCGTCCATTTTTATTGAGACTAAAAAGAATATTATAGTTAAAGAGGAACATTAAAAAGTACTAAAATATTTATGTATTATGTAAAATCTTAATATAGTTTAATTGTTTTATTGATTCAAGGGGTTAAAAATGTAACATTTTTTAAGAGTTAAGAGTGCATATCACAACAAAACATACGGAGTAATTAAAGGACTAAAAATACATTTATTCTTTAGGGCATCCTCAATAGAAGTTCTTGGTGTGGTTTTTAAGGAAGGAAGGCTTATGTGAAGGAGAGAAGGTGAGGAGAAAGAGAAAAAAAAAAATTCTCCTTGCAAAGCATTGTTTTTTATAAGAAATGTGGGATCCACCAAAGAAAACAGAGTTTTGCGCCCGCTTCGCGTAATGCGCAACATAGCGCCTAGCCGGGCGCGTTAATGACTTTTTCTCTTTTTTTTTTTTTAAAAAAAAAAAAAAAATTCTATCTGCTATTTCATAGGCATCACCTATAAAAATTTCTTAAAAACTACAACTATTGGAGATGCTCTTACTATAAATAGAAAAGAATTATGGTACTTTTGTAAATAATATATTAGCACTGCTTTTTATTTATAGTACTCTAATAATAATAGTGTTTTCAAAATCAATATAATAGTACAAGTATTTGGTTGGTGACCTGCTTATTTAAAATGAAGCTTCTGTGAATAGTTTCTGTTTGAACTTGAAATGTTTTTCTTATCTACTCTAAAAGGTATTTTTATGGTATTCTTTTTTATTGATAATACTTTTAATTAAAACAAAGAAGAATAATTTGATATAAGATTTCTCGCATAACTCCTATCCAAGAGGGTTGGAGGAAGTAAATCACGACATCGGACCTCCACCTTCTTACTAGAGCAAGACTTTTAGGGTGACCCTTGAACTATTGAGCTAAGTCTCACAGGGCAGTCAATCATTTACATCTTTCATTATTTAAGATATAAAATAACATGGTATCATAGTAATAATAATCATTTTGAGTATTTTTTTTAAAGCTAAGGATTTTAATCATACTTCAACTTATTATATTTTATTCCAGATCTTCATTATGATGCAATAGGGTTTTACCAATGTTCACTTACATATTGACTTGAACACTAGCAGCAGCAATGTTAGATTGTTAGGTGCAATAGATCAGATAAAAGATATTTGAGGATATTCTATATTTTATAAGCATTTTTTTTACGAGGAAATCCATAATCACTACTGGATGGTTTGCATTGAATAAATCTCGCATTGTAACCCTAGCCGACAAATGACGACTACAATGAGGTAAATCAATCTAAATTGTCCACTAACTCAAACCAAGAAGGCTGCCGTCAAGCTGCTCTTGCTAAGAGTTGACAATTATATAAATTACTTAGGTGATTCTAATTTTGCCGGACTAATTAATCCTAAGCCCACAGATCTTGCTCCTATAGCTATTGCATAGGTAAATCGCGAGTAGCACAATCAACCTATTGGGTTCCAATTGGCAAATTATTGTGTGGACTATATGAATGCAATATACATTTTTAATATACTAAAAAGTACATTATTTGTGCACTGAAGGTACATTATTTGATAATATATAAAAAATCATGTTATTTCAAATGATGTCCTTTAGACATACAAATAATGTACTTTTAATATATTAAAATATACTCCCTCCGTCCCTAATTGTGTGTCTCATTTACTTTTTGCACGGGTTTTAATGCAACATAACAAATGATACTAACTTTACAATTTTGCCCTTCAAAAGTAGATGTAATTTGTACAAAGTACAATTGTACTTGTTTCATTAATGGTCTAAAAAGTTGAAAAGTCAAAAGGGTAAATTGGGAAATGTAGAATGATAGTTATGTTCAATTTTAGAAAGAGGACATTATTTTGGGACAAACTAAAAAGGAAAGTAAGACAGGTAAAATGGGACGGAGGGAGTACTTTTTATTTATAATTTACACAAATGTGTGGACCATGGTCCATGAAATAATGATTTCCTACCAGAGTTCTACTAAATATACTCCCATTTTATACCCCATCACTCTTACTCTCATGACATGTCAAGATATGATAGGTTTTGAGTCTTATGAAAAATGTCTGACATCAAACATTTGTCTGAAGGAGTAAAAGTAGGGAGTAGAACTTGGGAGTCCAAGTAGTATATTTTCCTTCCTACAATTTTATGTATTATATTTATATTTAACTTGAAGGTTACAGGTCAGCGACTGCAAAATGTGAGGATAAAAAAACCCCATTTCTGCACTACATACATACATTCATTGATCATGCATGCAAGTTAAGTACAGTCAAAGCTTGTAGCTGGCCAAACAATGGATATCATTACACTTCTCTCTTCACCTGTATTTATTATCCAATACCGCAAACAATCTGGTTTGTTCAACCTCCTTTCATCAACTCAAACTCCACCTATCTCTCATCTCACCCTCACTTTAAGCCTCTTTCTTCTTCTTCTTCTTCACTCCATCTTTCCACCCATTCTGATGATCATAATGAGCTCCGAAAACCCCCAGATTATGGCTTCGCAGCCTTTCCACAATACTACCCCTGAGGAGGACCCAATCGTCATTTTCTCCACTTCCAATTCCAGCTCCCCCGCCAAAGACTCCACCGCCAGCCAATCCTCCTCCTTCGTCTCCTCGCCGCCGCGTCAGCCCCCCGCCGCCGCCGCTCCGGCCTACGAGCTCCGAGTTCGGAACCTCTCCCACAGCATAGACCCCAACGAATCCCTCATTTTTCGCCGTTTCAAGAAACAGAAACCCATCGTCAAGATTCTGAAATCCGTTTCGTTTGTCGCGCGAAGCTCGGAGATTCTGGCCGTTACGGGGCCCAGCGGGACCGGGAAATCCACGCTCCTCCGCATCATCTCCGGCCGCGTGAGGGACAAAGACTTCGACCCCAAGACTATATTCCTGAACAATTGCCCAGTCTCCAGGCCGGCTCAGCTGAGGAACATATGCGGGTTTGTGGCCCAAGAAGACGATCTTCTTCCCCTGTTAACCGTAAGGGAAAGCCTTATATTTAGTTCAAAATTTCAGCTCAAAAACTCGACCCCGAAGGAGAGGGAAGAGCGAGTGGAGAGGCTAATGCAGGAGCTAGGGCTTGTTCATGTGGGGAATAACTTTGTTGGAGATGAAGAACAGAGAGGGATTTCAGGTGGGGAGAGAAAGAGAGTCTCAATTGGCATAGAATTAATCCATGACCCTTCGATTCTCCTCCTAGATGAACCCACTTCCGGGCTAGACAGCACCTCAGCTCTCCAGGTAATCGAAATGCTCTCATCAATGGCCACAACTAAACACAGAACCATAATCCTATCCATTCACCAGCCCAGCTATAGAATCCTCAACTACATCTCCAATATCCTAATTCTCTCCCACGGCTCTGTTGTCCACTCTGGCTCTCTGGAGCTTCTTGAGGAAACCATAAACCAAATGGGGTTTCAAATTCCCCTGCAGCTAAATGCCCTGGAGTTTTCCATGGAGATTATTTCTGATTTGGAAGCTCATTCGACCGGGGGCTCGGGTGCCCAAAACATTAACTCTGCAGCCTATCTGAGGTGGGAAGAAGCCATAAATCATGACCAGGACAAAGAGATTATTGGAATTGGGGACTATAAACATGGATCATCATCAAATGAGTCATGGTTTACAAGTTTGTTTGAAATAGCAGTGCTCTGTTCAAGGTTTTGGAAGATTATTTACAGAACAAAGCAGCTTTTATTGGCAAGAACTATGCAGGCTATTGTGGGGGGATTAGGGTTAGGAAGTGTGTATATTAAGGTGAAAAATGATGAAGGTGGGGTTGCAGAGAGGTTAGGGCTTTTTGCATTTAGTCTTAGTTTTCTACTCTCCTCCACAGTTGAAGCTCTCCCAATTTACCTCCAAGAACGCAGAGTCATAATGAAAGAAGCCTCAAGAGCATCCTACAAAATCTCATCATACATGATAGCCAACACCCTCATCTTCCTCCCTTTTCTCTTCGCAGTTGCCATTCTTTTCGCCATCCCGGTTTACTGGATGGTGGGCCTCAACCCCTCCCTCCCGGCCTTCGCCTTCTTCACCCTCGTCGTGTGGCTCATCGTGCTCATGGCGAGCTCGTTGGTCCTCTTCCTCAGCGCCATCTCCCCCGACTTCATCTCGGGCAACTCCCTCATCTGCACCGTGCTCGGGGCCTTCTTCCTCTTCTCGGGCTACTTCATACCCAAAGAATGCATCCCCAAGTACTGGATTTTCATGTACTATGTTTCCCTCTATAGGTACCCTTTGGATGCTTTGCTCACCAATGAGTATTGGAGCTTGAGGGACAAGTGTTTTTCTTGGAGTGGGGAGGATAGGTCAAAGTGTTTGCTTACTGGGAATGATGTGTTGAAGAGCAAGGGGCTTGATAAGGATACTAGGTGGGAAAATGTTGGGGTCATGCTTGCATTTTTTGTGTTTTATAGGATCATATGTTGGATTATCCTTGCTAGAAAGGCAGCAAAAACAACAATATAGCAAGCTAGAGTTGTTGTACTTATTGCTTGTTTAGATCTTGGATCAAGAGATTAAGGGTGTCCTTGTGATGTAGTGGAATTCATTATACCTTTGTATGTATTCTTCCAATATCATTTTTACTTTCTTGTGTGTAGATAAAAGGAGTTAATTCAAATATTTTGTTAGTTTATTGTTGTTGTGCATTGCTATGTCAGTTTATGGCCTTTTAAAAATGTTTTTTTTTTTTTTTCATTCTCTTTCTATTTGAGTTAGTTGGTCTTGTGGGTTTAGTTATCCTTGTTAGGACTTTACAGACTACTATACTTAAGTTCTATTTTGTGTATTTATATATGACTTATGTAACTGTATTAAGAATCATGATCTAGTATGGTACCAGCATTTAGGTTCCTGATAACATAGGTAAATGACAGTACTAACCCCAATTGCAATCTTATTTTAAACACCAACTTATTTTGGAAACATTACCAATCTAATAGCTTAAAATAAGCTATAAGTTCATAAATAAACTCAGTCAAACAAAGCCTATAACTCTGTTTGGCAGAGCTTATTTAGGAGGTTATAGCTTATTTTAAGCTACTAATAAGCTATAAGCTCTGTTTGGTAATATTCTCAAAATAAGCTAGTAGCTTAAAATAAGAGCTTATTTTGAAACGCTACTTGGGGTAGCTTTTCAAAATAAGCTAGTAGCTTTTTAATTTTTTTCCATCTTTATTCTTATTATTTTAAATAAATGACATCCTTTACCTCTCTCAATTAAAACCCTTTTGACATTTTATTTTCATTATGTTTAGTTGTAATTTCAGTTTGATATTTATGTTTGAACATTAATTTTTGTATGAACTAATCTTATAAATTATAAATATTTTTTTTTACTTTATATATTTTCAAATATATGTTCTTACTTTATATTTTATTTAAATATATTGATTTCATTATTTTATATTAATATATAGACAAACCTATTTAAATTTAAAATTATTTAAATTGTATGAAGATGTCCTTTTTAGTCTTTTTACATTTTTCAACTTATCAAAAAACTAATTTTACCAAACACTTTTAAGCATAACAACTCTTCAGATTTCAGCTTCGATGTGAGCATAAATATAATATGTGCAGTTCAACTATTAGCTTAGGCTTTTAGTTGGATGGAGCACATGCTTTAATTTGGTATCAGAGCCATGCAAAAGATCATGAGTTCGAATCTCCGCGTCACCCTCAAAAAGAGACTTCCACGTGGTGCGCTCGGAAATCCACCGCACACGTTGAGGGGGCGTGTGAGCATAAATATAATATGTGCAGTCCAACTATTAGCTTAGACTTTTAGTTGAGATGGAGCACATGCTTTAATTTTCGAGCTTATAACTTTTCAGCTTTCAGCTACCTTTTCAGCTAGGTTTGCCAAACATAGCCTATGTTATTTGAAAGACGAAATTTAAGTGCATGTATAATTGAAGGACTTACCACTATATGCATATATAATAATAGGATTAAATATATTATTTTCTCAATTTTAAAATACTTAAACTAACACGATATATTTTGATATGATCATATTGATATTATGTTTCTTTCATAAAAAATAGACATCTAATTTTAAGAATAGAATATCACTATATTTGGAAAATTGAAATTAAAAACTTTCATTCAAATCAATTATCAAGTTTGATTATATTACTTTATACATTTATTTTTTGTTTCAATGACTGTTATGGTTGTATTAGGTTTCACTCCAATTGTCCAAAAAGCCAGGATCACAATGCATAAGTCCAAAAAACAAAGCAAGAAACTCAGATGCGCTGTTGATCGTCCGATTTATTAGATCAGACAAATCGTGGCGACCCATCACCACTTGAGCGCCTTATTCATCACTGCTTCAAGGTGGGAATGCACCAGCCGGGAATCGAACCCGGGTCTGTACCGTGGCAGGGTACTATTCTACCACTAGACCACTGGTGCTTCTTGTTTATTGCAAAGTTATTCATCTTATTTATATAACACTTTTAAATTCAGTTTAGGCAAAATCAAACCTCTATCACTTATTTTTATTATCGGACTAGTTTTTCATAGGATAAATGGATAATGCCCAATGTTTATTTTTAAAAAAGTACTTCAAAGGATATATATGCAAGATTACATAGGAAATATTCATGCATATGTAATTGATTGTTGAATTTGTCGATTTAAATTGGTAATTCAAAGTATATGAATGCAAGATAATGTATGAGATGCTGATTATAATTGTCACTAAAATAAATGTTTGCAATTTTGTAAAAAAATATTAGTCTAAATATTTAGTCTAAAAATGATACTATAAATAAATACTACGTTTTGTAATAAAAATTTATACATTTTAAATCATATTAATAAAGAAATACGATTTACATTTAAAGTGAACAACTACGATGTAGTCCAAAATATTACGAGTGGTTTTTCGCTTCAATTTTTTTGGGGTTATTTGAATGTTTTCTTTGTTAACAAATCCTCCAAAACTTGTTAATGTTATTGGCTTCAAATTATATATATATATATATATATATATATATATATATATATATATATATATATATATTTCCATGTTATTAATAGAATACTTGGTAAATAAATATATAACATTGTTTTGTATTATAACTTTGATATTTAATTGCAAGATAGTGTAAAAAAAATACAATGAATAATGTAGTGAATATAATTAATTAATGAATTTGAAGGTAATGATTATTTGCATTGTAGAAAATAAAGACAATATAACTAATAAAATTATATCTCTTTTTTAATTTTATTGATAGTTAATAATTTTTTGTTCAAATAAAGATATTGTAAACATCGAATTCTAAATTAAAGAAATGCATATGTATTTTTTTTTGTTATAGTTACTAATTTATTTAATTTAATAACAGTAATATAGTGAATACTTACTTTTCAATAATATATTATAACATATTCATAATGAGTTAATACCCAATATAGTCCTCGACTATAGTGGTTTTACTCAATTTAGTCTTAAATGACTTTTTGTGCTTAATTTAGTCCTCGACTTTGATGGTTTTACACAATTTAGTCCTCTTGTTAAAAATTTTGTTAGTTGACTGTTAGAAATAGGGCCATAATGGTAATTTCTCATCATTCATCCCATTTGGGATGATTCCTTATTCTTCCCCTTATTCAGATCAACGCAAAAATGTAAATTTTTCATACCAAATCAACTTCAACTCTAAATAAATAAATACAGAGTAAATAAATATTTGGGTATAAAGATTTACATTTTTGCGTGGATTTTAATAAGGGGAAGAAGCAAATGCGACGAAGGATGAGAAATTACCATTAGGACCATATTTCTAAGCGTCAACTAGCAGAATTTTTAACAAAGGACTAAATTGGGTAAAACCATCAAAGTCGATGACTAAATTGAGCACAAAAAGTCATTTAGGACTAAATTGAATAAAACCACTATAGTCGAGGACTATATTGGGTATTAACTCTATTCATAATATATGTTCAACAATTATGCCAACTCTGATTGGGATGTGGTTCAAAATTAAAACCTTCCTTATAGAATTGAAATTAATGGGTAAATTAAAATATAAATTAGTATATTAGTGTCAGCATTTGTCCTTGCCAATATGCAGATGATCAATCTCCTTCTCTCTCCTTCTTCTCTATCTTCCACTATTCCAAAAACTCCTCAATATCCATTGGTGGGGATGCTCTAAGTTTCTTGAGTAATATTGCATATAGTACTCCCAATTTTTTTGGGTCATGTCCCTAGAGTCATTGCACTACATGCATTCAGTTATGACATCAAGTTAGATAAAGAACCACTATGCTAAACCTCACACTGCTGCCTTCATATTTTAGTACTATGTTTTTTTTTTATATTAATATAATTACGACACGTGATGAAAGTTTACTAATTACTAATAGGAAGGCCATATATTTTCGGTTAATCATTTTTTAACAAAAAAACTTTGGTTTGATTGATGGTTAAAGAATTTACAAAATTTCGGCTAACAGTTAATTCTATTCGAAACTATCGGTTAACCGAAATTTTAAATAAATAATATATATATATATATATATATATATATATATATATATATATATATATATATATATATATATATATATATATAAATGTTTGGACTTTATAATTTGTGCTTTTATGTTTGTAATGTTGTTATGGTGTGTTTGTATTCTTATATATTTATTATTATAGATATTATTTTAAATATTTAAAATTTTAGCTTAAAAAACTTCGGTTAATCAGTTAACCAAAAAAAAATTTCGATTCAATTAATTCGGTAATACAAAATTTGATTCAGTTAATAGTTAAACCTTTTAAAACTTCAATAAGACAATTTGATTAATCAAACGGTTAACCGATTACACACTCCTAAGTCCTACCTATATTATTTTCCTTGATTCTCATCTTTCATTTCCAAATTTCCATGCTGTCATGGAAAAAAAAAAAATATCAGCATGGTGGGCCACATGTAAATATATGGTAAAATGAAGGGCAAAGTCGCAATATATACTCACCTAGTTAAAGGCTTCATTTTTGAGCCAGTTCCGTTATCCCCCACCTCTCTCTCTCTCTCTCTCTAAATCGGCATTGTTTTTATCTCGCAATATTTTGAGTTCTAAATCCGATCAAATTAGGGTTTTTCCATTGATCCACCGAGTCAACTCAGTTGTGGCAGCCATGTTTTCCGATTCAATCGCCAATGGTTTGGTCCCCATTGCTTCTGCTAGCCCCAACGATTTTTCCAAGAAAAAGAGGGTAGCTTATATTTCTTTTTCTACGCTGACAGTTATTGTATATCAAATTAGTGATTTTTAGTGCGTATTTTTGGTTTATTTACATATCCAATGTGATTGAGTCAATTCTTGTTTATTTTTATTTTTATTTTTAACCTTACGTTTTTATTTTTTAAAAATTTCAGAGTAATCGTTTGGCAAAATTGAAGCAGAGCAAGCTTGATGCTCGTCGCGAGCAGTGGCTTTCTCAAGGTTTGTAAAGAATTCTTCTTCTTCATTTGAATGTATGCAAGTTTCTATTATATTTGCAGGCATTAATAAATTCGTTATTGTGTTATATAGTTTCAATTATTGTTAATTCATTGGTTTTGCATCTGTTTGGTGTTTATTTATTTATATTTTAATTTAGTTCTTTTTCCTTTCTTTTTGTTATCGGGTCTTTCTATAGTGAAGAACAAAGGTCCTAAAGAGGAGCTGAATGGTGGTGGGGAGACTCATGGTAGTAGGGTGGAAGTTGTGAATGAGAGGGGCCAATCAATCAGGAAGTTAGAGTTAAAGACTAGGGTGGAGGAATATAATGATGGATTGGTGCACAATTGCAGCGACTTGGATTCACCTGCTAACAGCCCCACTAGCTATACCAGTAGCATCATGGGAGGAAATGATTCCGGGACTAACTTCACTGGAAGCAGCAGCCGGAGTAGCAGCAGCAGCAGTGGTGGAGGAGGATGTTGTTCAGGGAGCATGAGTGGAGATGAGGAAGGGGATGATGGATGCTTGGATGATTGGGAGGCTGTTGCTGATGCTTTGGCTGCCACAGATGAGAAGCAGGAGCAGCATGACCCTAGTCTGGATTCAACAGCACAGGAAAACTATAATGTTGTGCAATCAATATCTCAGACAGAGTTCTCGGGCCTGCTAGTTCCGAATGTTGAAAAGAGTGGTGGATTGACACCCAGACATCATGTGAATTACCAAGCATGGAGGGCTGATGATGCATTTCGCCCTCAGAATCTTCCCAGTTTGCCCAAACAGTATAGCTTCCCATTGAATTCAGATCGACATATTTCTGGAGGGGCAGTATGGCTTCAAAAGAATTTATCGGTACCCTCTTCTTGTCCAATATGCTATGAAGATTTGGATTTGACAGATACAAGTTTTATCCCTTGTTCATGCGGGTTTAAAGTCTGCCTCTTCTGTCACAAGAGGATTCTTGAGGAGGATGGGCGCTGTCCTGGTTGCAGGAAACAGTATGACCGTAACCCTATCGAGGGGGAGGCAGTTGTGGATGGAGGCAGCCTGAAACCTCAATTGGCTCGTTCTTTTAGCATGATATAATAAAAGTCCTAAAGAAAAGTCTTCTCCATGAATATGTATGTTGGATATCTTTTTCTCTGTAGCTGAGTCTGTTCTTATTTGTTTTAGACTCATTAGAGTTTGACACTTTCATACTAGTATTAGATGTTGATATAGGAACAAGATTCTGAAAGCTTAGAGGGAATTATTCTTGTTGGTTCATATTTGGGGTGCCTGTGCAGATATAGTAAACTCTTATGTGAATTAGAGGTAAGGAGGTATAGAAATTGAGTACATTGAATTTGATTACAATTTACAAGGAAATCGCCCTTGTTGCCCTTGGCACCTTGTTACCTGACTAGCAAATTTTGAATCAATAATTAAGGTGGTTGATTGTTTTGTATTTTATAATTTCATAGGTAATGGATGTTAAAATTGTTTAACTATAGTCTATGTTTTGCCCGTGTACATATATACTTCCCTTTCACCTTAAAATGAAATATATAAAAGAAGATGACACTGCATTAACAATTATTGTGTTTTTTTGCTTGCTTTTGGGCATGAAGTACATTGTGTGGCTTCAATGAAGTACCAAGAAAAAAAAGAATCTTATATATAGAAAGGTGAACAGATTTGTGGGGTATATACAAGAAACACACCTAGTCTACTTATTGTGCAACCATCATCTTTATAATATTGCTTGATTTCTTTTATGTCTATAAATTGGCAACTACCACCCTAAAACAACACTGATGATTTGTAACACTAAACTAGTGACCTTAATATTTTTTTTTGCTTGTTTTGATTTTTTTTTAGAAAGTTTCTGAGTAGACCATAGAAATTATCTTTGTGGCTGTATGGCCAAAATTTGAACACTTCTAGTGTAAAATATCATTATTTTTTCGGCTTGCATGCACAAAAAGGGCTTTTCATTGCTACTGTATTTGATTCCCTAACCCTTATTCCTACTTGTTTATCTCTCATTTCTAGATTCGCTTCCATTCTCCCTTTCCTTAATATTCATGATGATCTGTATCTTAAAAGGAATTCTTCAGTTTTATGTAGTCAGATTTGCCTGATCGACTGTTTTATTTATTTATTTAATTTTTAATAACACAGTTTGAGTTTCATTCAATGGCAATTATGTCTTGACACCATTCCCTTGCATAGGGATGCCTATTTTAATCCCGCATGTGGTATTCTATTGCATTTGAATATTTGATCTACACAGGTTGAGATGTTTTTTGCTTGATAGTGGGCAGTGGCTTGGTATCAGAAGAATGCCCTCTCCTTATGGCTTAACTGCCTTTGATATGCTGAAGTGTAGGCTGTGAGTCCTATATCAACCCTGACTCCCCAAGTTTAACTATGCTTGTCCTTTAATTTAAACTGGACAAGGACTACCCAGCAATTTGTGTTCAACTGCTCCTTTGTGTGCCACACCCGTAGAACCATTTTGATATTTAGTAGTTTCTACTGGTAATTGAGTAATTCATCTCATAGATAGATTCAGTAATTGTAAGTACTGAGGTGGAAGGTTTATGATAAAAGTGAAGTTTTAGCTTAGGTTGGAAAACTTGGATCCATGTCACAGATGATATTAAGTGAGAGGGTTGAATCAACAGGTGATGCCTTAGCCCTTAGATAAGGGGCTTGAACTTTCTTTGCTCAGTTCACACTTCAGCCAAAGAATAGTGTTCAAAATTTTGCATGGGGTGATGTTCAAAATTTGAATTTATTAAACCAACTTACAATGATTGGAAGTCAGAACTACACAAACTTTCTATTTCCACTATCTTAATCAAATTCTACATGAGCATGATTTTTCATCTGAAATCATCATCTGATTCACAGGATAATGTTCCTTGATTATTTGGTGTGAAAAATGCATCCAAGTTTTTGAACATCATGGGGGTTCCCAGTCTAGGAGACAATGGTGGGGAAGATTCAGCACCCGTCACCTTCTTCCTCTGCAATTTCTTAGTGATATCAACACAAACAGTATCAACCGTTTCCAGAAAGTCCTTCACAATAATAAACAGTTGAAGTGGCGATTGCATTTCTTTATCCTTTGAAGATCCTGCTTGGTAATATTCTGTTGTTCTCTTCACCAGCTCCATTACTCTTCTTTGTTCTTCTCTCACAACTTTAAGCTCCTCGTTGCTTTCCTCCACAAACTGTTTCATCACCTGCATGAATTCTGTTCTTTCGCCATCTCTGCAGTGTGCCAGAAGCTCGCAGATGTCATTAACCCGGACTGCTATGGTGGAACATGTAGTCATGAAAGCATTGTAGTCAATGGCTGCAGCTTTCTTTACATTCAAGAATTCAGTGCTCAGACTTTTCAATGCTGGCAGTCCTAGTGCGAGGTACTCCCAGTCTCTACTTGAGTTCTGTTGTTCTGTGTCGTTGCCTGGTTGGTCATGTCCACTAACCGTAATTTTCTGATTGGTACAGCAACGCTCACCCTCTGATCGAATCACTTGCTCAATAACAAAGTGAAGTAGAGTTGTCTTTCCATCATTGCTCTTCACATAGGAAAGTTTCCTGAGGGAGTTAAGGTTGAACCCTTGGGCATTTCCTCTAGCAGTCCCTTCATTCATTCGGTTACCAGCCTTGAGAATGGCTTCCAGAAGCTTCAAGAAAACCCCACGGCTTCTTAATTCTTTACAGGCCAGTTCAAGCGTCTGCAAAGTCTCCTTGAGGCCAAGAATCTCTGGATCGTAGTTGGACCTAAACAGCATGGCATTGAAGCGGGTAAAAGCAGAGGGGACTGCTTTCAAGATGTGGTAGAGAAAAGACTCGGCATCAGCAAGCTTGGATGGGTCGCCATGGAGTTGGAGTATTTTCAAAGTTTCTTCTTCTGTCGGGCAAATCTTGGTAAGTTTCTCAAGGGTATCAGCACAGAGTCCTTTTCCTTCATGTAGGGCATCAAGGATTTCTTCGCGTGAGATTGCAAGGGACTTGATTACAATTGCTGTATTTTGTGATTTCCGGGGATCAAGAATGAAAATTTGAGAAGGTGGAGGCTTTGAGCCACCTGAACTTGTTCCTTGAGGGGATTTCTGAGAATCAGCGCCATTGTACCCAAAGAGAGCTTCCATAAGTTTATCATCAAATCTGATATATAGGCATAGAAGTTAAGAAAAATACTAAAACAACTGTTTGTTTTTCACGCGAATGATCAAAAAGGATTGATAAATCTGTATTGAAATAAGCACATACCGGAAAGATCCACTGTTGATGTCATTCCATACCAATGAATGATCAGCATTAGTAATAACCTTATCCCAATGCAGTGGCTTCAGTTTGACCTGGATTTCACAGTTTTGTGTTGTGTTTCCTTCTGTTGAAGCTTGTTCTTTACCATGGTTGCTTGCTTTCTCTCCAGGTGGCTTCAAGGACTCGGGCAGAGGAGGTGGAGTGGAAGGCTTTGTTCTCGCTGGCATTGCTGGAGGTTTTGCAATTCTTTTTGGCGGAGAAAGAGGTGGCGTTGGGGGTGGGGGCGGCGGAGGAGGAGGTGAGGGTTGTGGTGGCGGCGGGGGCGGGGGAAGAACATTCTCGACACACAAAGGTGACTCCTCTAAAGCCTTTTCTTCTTTTGCAAAGTCCAAATTGCTTTGATGTTGAAGTAATGGAGTTTCTTGAATGTGCTTAGAAACACTTGTTGGCATCTCTCCTCTACCATCTACCCTCTTCTCCTCTTCTTTTTCTTCTTCCATGGGATTCATCCATATCTTTGAAAAACAGCTCGTAACCTGTCCATTATCCAACCGTCTCAAGTAAATAAAATCCAACCCATTGTCATCCACAATAACCCCTTTCACAGCTCCAGCTCCCCTGAACTCTTGGAGAGTCACCGATTCAGAATCTTCTCGACGAAAACTCGACCCCAACATATTCTTTCTGCGCTGCCGAGCCATCATGAATCTATAGAAAAACCAGAAACATATTCCCGCCAGAATTACAGTACCTGTAGCGGCAGATGCAACAGCCACAACTGCTCTGTTTGCTTCCATTTTCACCTCCTAAATCTTACCACTATCTGTTAATTAAAACTTAGAACATTTTGTTGTTTTTCTGTGATTGATAGGGAGAAACCTTGACTGAGCCAACCTATGGGGATTGAAGAATTTGAAGGGCAAGTAGTTGATGTTAGTTGGAAGTTTTAAAATGCTGGGATCCTGCTTTTATTAGAGGATCACATCAGTTTTTATTGGTTGGTTTCTTGTAATTATTGTGAATTAAAGAATGCCAAGCTGCTCTGTTTTCCTGTTGTTTAGATACAATCAATACTCTATAGGCTGCTATTATAGCATTCATAATTTACAATGTTATTGCACACTATGCAGTAGAGAATTTGGCTTTTTTTTTTTTAATTTTTAAATAGCCAAGTGAATTAATAAGCGTCTTTCATATCGAGCGGGCATGGGCAACTCAGTTGGTCATAGGAGTGAAGTTTGGAAAGAAAGACCAGGATCGAGTCTCACCAACGGTAGTCTAGGAGCAGCCTGTCAAAATGAGGGGGTTCTTGCTTTGCAGAAAGCAAAAGTCTAGCCTCTGTGTTCAGCTGAATTATCATGAGTTGGTTCATATGTAGCCTTTTGGGAAGAAAGAGTTGTTCATATCGCTTAAAAGAATAGTTGAATGTAATTGCAGGCAGCCGGCTGGTAGTCCTGTCTTGTATTTATTGCTATTAACGACATATGTCCAACTGTGTTATATCAAGATGCTATAATATTGCAATGACCGTATTGTTTTAATGTTGTCTGTCGTAGTAAGTTTACTTTATTATAACATTTCTACAAAGCCTTGACATTTCAGCAAAATTTATGATGGAAAAGGAAAAAAAGTTAATATGATTGTATATCAGTTTCACAAGAGATTGTGAAGTAGTCCTTAAATTGAATCAAATTTGTACACTATTGACTTAGCTTTTATGGTAGAGTTAGAAATTTTACTTGAATGTCATATCATTGGTGCTCTCGTTAAGAGGTCAATACGTGACGTGAAATAGCTACTTGGAAGAGGGTTATCAAATACTTGATAATGTTCAAAAGGAAGTAAGAGCAATTTGAAGTAAGAGCTATACTCGGTGTTTGATAAGATTAAAAAAAATTGAGAACGGTATGAAGTGAGAACTATATCAAGTTCAAAGGAAACTTAGAACGGTCTAAAGTGAGAATTATTCTTAGTGAGAGCCGTTTGTTTGTTTGGTACTAGCCTAGTTGGAGGAAGTAATCCAAAATTGTAAATTTTTTTAGTGACACAATCTTTTAACAAATATATTAAAATAATTGACAAAATACATTTACAAAAAAAAAAAATAAAAGAGAAAACATTAATTAAAAATAAAAAATAATATTTAAAAAACTTTGACGCACTCCCCAAAAACTATGATATAGAAACTTTTAACAAATATATGAAAATACGACCAATAAATACATTTCCAAAAAAAAATAATAATAATTAAACTTTAAAAGCTTATATTCAAAAAATTCTGAACATTCCTTAAACAAAACTCTAGTTATTACTAAAAACTTTTAGGCAAAATGTGTCATACTGCATTTATGCTATAACATATTATATATAAGGCTTAAAGTTTTCCATTATATCTATATAATTCTGTTATGGTATTACTTTATTTTTTGCAAATTTTATATTACAGTTTTGTTATAAAGTACTACATTTATGATATAACATATTATATATTATATATAAGACTTAAAATATTTATTAT
>CP025645.1:15756227-15767284 GCA_003576665.1 Ipomoea trifida
ATAATAAATATTTTAAGTCTTATATATAATTATATAATATGTTATATCATAAATGTAGTACTTTATAACAAACTGTAATATAAAAATTTGCAAAAAATAAAGTAATACATAACAGAATTATATAGATATAATGGAAAACTTTAAGCCTTATATATAATATGTTATAGCATAAATGCAGTATGACACATTTTGCCTAAAAGTTTTTAGTAATAACTAGAGTTTTGTTTAAGGAATGTTCAGAATTTTTTGAATATAAGCTTTTAAAGTTTAATTATTATTATTTTTTTTTGGAAATGTATTTATTGGTCGTATTTTCATATATTTGTTAAAAGTTTCTATATCATAGTTTTTGGGGAGTGCGTCAAAGTTTTTTAAATATTATTTTTTATTTTTAATTAATGTTTTCTCTTTTATTTTTTTTTTTTTGTAAATGTATTTTGTCAATTATTTAATATATTTGTTAAAAGATTGTGTCACTAAAAAAATTTACAATTTTGGATTACTTCCTCCAACTAGGCTAGTACCAAACAAACGAACAAATAGTAAAGATGAAGACAATGACAATGTTACTCAAAAGAGAAGAACACTTTAAAAATTGAAATTAAAAGTAATATTTATTTAGACTATTATTTTTAGACCAAATATTTAGACTATCGATTTTACAAGGTTGCAAACATTTATTTTAGTAATAATTATAATGAATTTTCTATATTATCTTGGATTCATATATTTGAGTTAGATATTTAAATAAAAAAATTTGACATTCAATTACCCATGTATAAACTTCTCATATATAATCTTGCATTGATATACTTTTAAATATTTATTTAAATATAAATATTGGGCATTAACCCATTTGCGCAATGCGCGTATAAAACTAGTATTATATATAAGGCTTAAAGTTTTCCATTATATCTATATAATTCTGTTATGGTATTACTTTATTTTTTGCAAATTTTATATTACAGTTTTGTTATAAAGTACTACATTTATGATATAACATATTATATATTATATATAAGACTTAAAATATTTATTATATATTCAATTTTGTTACGTTATTACTTTATTTCCTACAAATTGTCTATTAGAATTTTGTTATAATGTACAAAATTTATGATATAAAATATTATATATAAGGATTAAAGTATTAATGATATCTACAATTATGTTATGTTATTACTTTATTTTCTACAAATTGTCTATTATAGTTTTAGTATAAAATACTCTGTACTAAATTTATACTCCGTAATATAAAGTATTATATATGAGGTTTAAAGTATTAATTATATCTACAATTACGTTATGACTAATTTTTATTAGGTCGGACCCACCTCACTGATTGAAATCTGTGAGATGGTTTCATAAGAGACCAATCCAAACTTTTATTTCAAATTGAAATAGGCAGTTCAACAATAATTCTAATTCTATAAAGAAAGAAATTTAACCAAAAGTTTAAAATGCAAATAAATATTTATCTCCATAATATCTATATTTACTTTTTTAAAAAAAAAAATATTATATATTAACTGTTGTTTGGCCAAGAAAAATATCAGTATCTTTACCAAAAAACAGCGTTTTAATTGTGACTATTGATATGCCTAATTCAGTACGACGTGAAACTAATTTAAGACCTAACCGCGTAGGCGCTGGATACCTCATTCAATGCTCCAATAATTTGGCAGTCGTAAAAAGGTTCATTCTTTAATTTATGAAAAAGTTGGTACTCCTTATCTAAATATACTGTTTTCGAAAAATTAAATCTCCGACCTTAAGAGTTCTCTACGGACTATGATCCGTTCCAATAGAGCATTTGAGAGAATGTAAATCAGATAACTCAGCTGAACACAAATGCTAAATCTCCGCTTGCGAGACTTGATCACAGATCATTATTTTCAAACTTCACTCATGTGACAAACTGAACTGCCCATGCGGAATTTTTATGTTTTTATCTTTTTTTTTTTTTGAAGAGATGCGGACTCTTTATCTAAATAGGTAATTTGAGTGAAATTTGTCATTAAATCTTAATTGATAAAGAATTACAGAAGAAAAAACAATTCTTAATTGTTCAAAGTAATGCCCAATCACCTTAACTGGATTGTGAAAATGGATAATTCTTTTTCCATACAAAGTTATTTGAAAAAAAAAAAAGCTTCAATCATTATATTTTGTTATCAACAAATATATACCAAGTCCAGCTCAGATTGACAAGATGTTGCCAATTTTCGTTTTCTTCATTTAAATAGTTGCGAAGTTATTAATTACGACGTTAAGATGTTGTCCACTTTTTTTTTTTTTTTTTCTTCAATTGTTTAATCAAAACAATGTATACAAACATATACAACAATTTTACAAACATTTTACTACAGTGCTTCTTCCAAAAAAAGGGTGAGAATATTTTTGTTGTATATTCATTTAGGTTTTTAAAAAAAAAGAGAGGCAAAACTAACCTAAAACAAAAATTGGAAGCCTGAAATCAGTTGAAGGTTAAAAAATATCTTCTTCTATTTGACTGAAAGTTAAGAAATTATATTTTTTTTATTTTGTATTTGGTTCATTTTTCTATAAAATAACATATAATAATAGCAATAGTAGTAGTAGAGTAGTAGTAGTAGTGCCAACTAATACTGTTATGTAGTATGATGATACCTCTGTTATTAATCCAAATGAGTGGTCACAGGATCGAACTCCAGACTCCGGTGGTGGGGACATTGTTTCTTTAGGCTAAAAAAGATTAGGAAAGTATATAACAAATACTATCTTGTAAAAAATCATAAATATTTCAAAAAATAATAATAGTAATATATGAGAAAGAAGAAAACTGAAAAATAAAGAATTCAAAAAATATTTTTCTTGTTTAATTTAGGAGGACATTTTTTCCCAAAATTAGTAATTAAGTTGGGTTTGAGATTTTGAGATAAATCTTCAACGATCCAAACTGTATTATAGTATTTAATTATATAAAATATTGGTATTTAATTACCCGGAGTAACATTTTAGCATTTTAAAATTTAGAAGTATATATAATGCATGCTAATGGCTCCACGTATCCACCACGTACGATCTCCATGATTGGTTTCACTACATTTTCTCTACACCCCATCCATGCATACTTGAATTTTCCTCTTGCCTTGAGTATATAAATAGGGTTTGTCCATATGTCTGTAAATCATTGAATTCATAAACTATTCTTACATCTCTAGTGATATGTTCAGCTTAGCATCTTATCTTCTAATATCTTTTATTACATTGCTAGTTAATAATTACCAAAATTTGATATTAACATATACTGTCAATTTTCTCTATTTATATTCTTTTACTTTTCATTAAAATTCTTAATTTTTTTCATTAATCGTTTTTACTTAATTTCGCAATATTATTCTTAACAAATAATAATATTTGAGTCGAGCAATCCAGTTGATACTTATTTTCAAAGAGATTGACAGTCGCTAAGTTTGAAATCAAAAGAAGTTTGACAATAAATTAATTAAAATTAATTTTTCTATTTGGAGAGTTCATATAGGAGACGTTTTAACCCATAATGGTTCAAAGAAAGTGTTGGTTGGAAAATCTAATATATTTGCTACAATGACAAATTAAAGGAATATTGTTAAGATTACAATGACAATTAACAAGGCATGGCTAACCATCTAATCAGTGGCGGAACTAACATTGTAAATTGTAATTGAGTGATGTGAATGTACTAATTCAATATTATTTTCAATGGCATATGTAGAAACATATATATAAATTACATTTATTGGTGAAGTCTCATTTATTGCGCACTATTTAACTAATTGGACTCCGCTACCCTCGCAACTCACTAGTATAACTACGAGACTCCTGTGACAGGCAAGGGACACACTCAAAAACTTGTACTCAGAACTATCAGAAATACGACTTGTTGTTTACTTGGTTCATGTACTCATAATTACTATCCCGGTAAACATTCTTACCATCATTGATAAAATACAGAGTCCTAATATAATTTAATAGATACTCCGTACAATATTTTTGAATTAAAGAAATTGAAGAAAATAATTTTAATTTTTTTGGATGTAAGTCAGGCTAGACTAAGATTTTTATTGTTTGGCTTGACTTGATGAGACTCATATTTAATCAAACATTGATAAATGTAATAACTTTATACTAAAGAAATTAGAAAAGAAATTATTAATTTTTTTTTTGGATCCCTTGGGCAAATATTTTTATTCTTTGGTATGGTTAAACCTAATCTATATTTTAATTGCCTGATAATGCCATTTGACACCACTCAAAGGCCGGGAAAGACTAGTAGGTGGGAGGGGGGGAAGGGGGGTTATGAAAAATGTGTTCTAAGTAAAAATGTCAAGTCATTTTTCACCAAAATGTGTAATTTATTTGATTTCATTTTCTGTTGATAACCATAGGGAAAAAAAAATCCTTTTGAAATTCATTTTCTGAGTTTCCAAACGGATCATAAATTTAAAAAAGAAAAAACATAATAATTGAACTAAAATTGTTATTCTGTATTAAAAAAAAATGTTAGGGGATATGGCACTTTTGACCCCTCAATTGTTTTACTTTTGGAAATTTAGCCCCTCACAATTGATTTGAACAAATTTGGTCCTTTACTTATACATAATGTGTCACATTTAGTCCCTAATATTATATAATTAGAATTTTTGTTACTATTTTTTTTTCATGAGGTTATATTTATCATTTTTTTTCATGAGGATTTAATGTAGAGATTTGAATAAAAAAACATTCAAAATGATATGGACTAAATGTAACACATTATGTACACTTAATGTACAATTACTAACAAAATTTCTAATTATATAATAATAGGGACTAAATGTAACACATTATGTACAATTAAAGGATCAAATTTATTCAAATCAATTGTGAGGGGCTAAATTTTCAAAAGCAAAACAATTGAGGGGCCAAAAGTGCCATTTCCCCAAAATGTTATTCTGTATGAACTAACTAAATAAATAAAAACCTCATAATGATTGGACTAAATGTTCAGAACATTTGAACTAATGTGAGTATTTCCTCCTCTACTTTCCCCATCTATTCCCAAAGGGTGTTAAATATAGCATCTCTACTAGCCAGGCATGTACAAGTAGTTGCAACTATAGAATAGTATCTGAGCAAAACACAACTCCAAAGCTGCAAGGGTGAATCAATCAACCTGTATAGCCGAAGAAGGCGAAACGCATCCAACTATGTTCTGTTGGATGCGTCGAGAGAGATTCTGGCAATGTTAGCGAGATACGACTCTGGAGATAATGTCGTGTTATCAGGAGCTGATGATGAATAGGAACCCGTCGTTGATTCTGCCTCTTTGCCATCCTCCTCGGCCTCGCCTCTCAGTATGAAATCTACCACACGCTTCACGTCAGACAGCTTGACGGGCTTCATGAGAAACTCTTTAGCCCCTTCCTCCAGACAACTATCGGTTAAGAAATGCATAAACAACAATCAGATGGCTATTAAGCATACACCGTCGAGTGAAATCAAGTAGACAGAGCATAATCATGACACGAGAATTGCAAAGTTGTAAAAGTTCAAAATAATAGGGCAAAAACTACTTGATTTCATAACATGAAGCTCGGGGCAAACCAACTTGGTAAAATTCGGTTTATTTAGGATTTATTAGGTTTAGCAGTTCGGCATTCAAAGATTTCAAGATCTCAAAGAAATTCAAATACAAATGGCCCTAAAGAATAAGTTTTTGCCAAAAATTTGACAAAGCGGGTTAGGCTTTTTCTCAAACTGCGTTAAAAGTCTCTGTGTTATAACTACTGTTCCACATCACTAAAACACAATCCTCACAAATTTTAAGTTATAGTCTATATACACTTCTAAATAAAAATTATGCAAGGCCATCTTCCCAGACAATGGCTAGTCAGCAGATTTTAGTTTCAACCGTAAAGCTTCAAATGCTCACATTACAGCCCAAATCCTACAACAACTAGTTGATATTCTTGCAGAAAATAACTAATGTGCTTATTGATTGAAGTTAGCCAGATAAATATTAACAAGAAGACCTATTAACAATGTATTTACAACTGGGATTCTATCTCCTCTGCCCTGAGAAGCAAAGAATCTTCTACGCATGACATAGAATCAAGAATGCGGGTGAAACCTAGCTATATATATCAAATACACAAGACATAATCAAGAGCTGGATGGTCAAAAAGGAAGCAAACCTATCAATGCGGGCTAAAATCTTTTCAGATGACATTATCACAACGGGGATTTGCCTCAATGCTGACGAACCCTGCTCAAGGAGAACAAATGTATTATTATTTACAATTACGACAGTTTCAAGATCTGCATTTAAAATCTGGAATTCAATTCACAGGTTCCCCCTATGGCCACTTCATTCTAGTATTGCAAAAAGGTTGTTTGACAAACCTTGATCTTTTTAAGTAGTTCATATCCTGTCATCCCAGGCATTGAATAGTCTGTCATTATCAGATTCACCTTCAGACCCTGAAGCCAACAAAACCCCTCAGCCAATTAACCAACAAAATTCAAAGAAACACCCAATCATATAAAACATCAAGCCTTCAATAATTAATTTCTTTTTCTCACCAAAGAATTGAAATACATAACAAAAAAAAAATAGCAATATATCACATAAAAATTTCATCTACATTTTTAGGAAAATAATTAAATACTTTAAAAATTCTTACATCAGTTGCAACAGAGCTCTCCTCTCCATCCAACCCCAAATACTGCAGAGCCCTGCTACCACTATCTACTACTGTCACTGCAATACCCACATTCCAAAAACCAATGAAAAATTCTAGCTCAGAATTTCAAAAAAAATAAAAAAAAAAATAAAAAAAATAATAATAAAATAAATAAATAAAAGGAAAAAGTTGCAACCTTTACAGCAAGAAATCTTGAGCATCTTCTCAATGACCTTCCTATCCACGTAGCTATCGTCGACGGCAAGGACATGCAATTCCCGGCCACCGCCGACAAAGGTGGAAGAACAACCATCAACGGCGGCGATTTTCTCCGTTCTCATATTTCTCCCCATGTGATCAATGCGTACACATATATTGTCTGGGAGAAACAAAAGGAGGGTTGGTTGGGGAGAAAAAGAAAACTGTACAGACGTGTATATATATATATATTAGGTTTTGGTTGGGTTGAAAACCAACCAAAAAAAAAAAGAAACTGTATAGATATAGAAAGATATAGAGAGAAGTAGAGATACAGATTAGAGATTACAGAGAGATAAAAGAGAAAGATGAGAGAGGGAAAATCTACTTTAGGGAAGCAAAGACTAAAATACTGATTCACAAAGATCTTTCAAAATCTACTTCGCCACTATCATATCCCACTGCAACCATTATTCTTTTTGAAAATTTCTTGCCTTAGCTTCCTTTTTCACATTATTCTCCAATCTCCTATATTGTACTCATGATGCGCCACCAGAATAAATGTCACATCCCCTACCATGAAGTAATTAAATAAAATTATATTTCATAGATACAAAATTTATAAAATAATTTCACGCTCCATTGATGAACCAGTGATTTAAGTGGAATCTAGATAAGTTTTACAGTGGTAGAACACCGGATGCTCTATGTAACGAACAAAATTGTTAAACACGGAGTAATTCTGTTTTTGTGTGACGATGGTATTCCTCAACCACTACCCGAGAATTTGAGCTGGGTACTTATGTATAATAGTAAATTACAATGCGGAGATAAATCATACAAAAAAAACCAACGGAATAGACTCGACGAAAAATCATGCTCCATCACTCAACTGTCCTTTAAGACATATTTAAGAAATTTTAATCTTTTTAAATAATACTTTTGAATTAAAATTTTTAGTGTTTAATGTTTTTAATTAGGACTGTCCCTAGCCATGTGCGGCTAGGGCGACGGCATAAAGCCTCCAATTTTTGGGCACACTTTTTTTTTTTTTTTTTAAGTATTATATATATATAATCTATTATATTTGTAGTTGATATTTATTTTTTAGAATTCATAGACTGGCCTTAATTGTAGTTAAAAATAAAATTTTAGAAGAATTGATATCGAAATTTTGATGAATAATTTTGTATTTAAATATGCACAAAAAATGTCACTTTTAAATTAAATTTTGAATTTTTTTTTCTTTGTTGAATTTTTATACATTATATTTGGACAAACATTTTTATTACAATTTTTTGTTATTGAATACAATAACTTGAAGTTGAAATGAATTTGGACTCAATTACTTAAATTTTATAGATCTTCTAGACTTCTATATTTATCTTTCATATGTATTTCGTGATTATGCTTCTTACCTTTATAAATAGATATTTCAATATATCATTATAGAGCAATTTAAATGTTAAAAAAAATCCCTCTCTCCCTATGTTATTGTCTCTCTATTATTGTCTTTGTCTTAGCTTTCTCGTTTTAATTATATTTAGATTTCATCTCGAAACAAAAATAATAAAAGTCCAAATTAAACTATTAGACAGACCCATACTTTTAATGGAATTGTCCTAGTTTTTATCTCATTAAATCATCCTAGAATAGTAAATTTATAGATAATTAATGAATATTAAATCACACTTTTTACATACTACTGTAAAATGTTTAATATAAAACTTGAGTATATAATACTTCCCTTTATGAAAGTTCATTCAATGAACAAAAACGTAATAAATCAATGATAAATACTTAATAAGAAAAGAAAAAATTTAAATTTTCTTAAAAGTAACAAACTTGCACTAAAGGTTGTACTATTTAATTAACAATTAACAATTAATTTTTAATGAAGGATAATGAAATATGTCAAAAGTTGCATCCAATAATATAAAATATGTTACTGATATGAATTGTAATTTCTTTGTTAAACAATATCATGACAAGATATAGAACACTAGCAAATCGAATATCCTTTGAATTATTTAGGAATAAGGGTCAAATAGGCCACTGAAGTACACATGAAACTGCAATTAGGCCATCGAACTCAAAACAATGCAATTGGGTCCTGAACTACACAAATTCATGCAAATTAACCAAAAATGACTTGTTGACTTGATCTTCCGATTACCAACTTTAAAAAAAATATTTTAAAATAATTTTAAATTAATTAATTAATTAAAATTAAATTTAAAATTCAAAAACAGGAACAAGTCAATTGGGTCCTTTTATGTTGGTAACCGGAAGAGCAAGTCAAACAAGTCACTTTGAGTTAATTTACATGAATTTGTGTAGTTCAGGGACCCAATTGCATTGTTTTTGAGTTCAATGGTCTAATTGCAGTTTCGTGTGTAGTTCAGTGGCCTATTTGACCCTTATTCCAATTATTTATTTTGTCATTGTGATACATCAAATATGTATAGAAGAACTACTCCGTATATGATATCACTTCATATATATTCTTTTGATTCTGGAAAATGTGATCAGGTCTCGATGGATATGGTTATTTTGTAGAATATATATTTAAAGAAAATTAGATTTTTCATTAATAAAATATGGACATACTTTTATCACTTTTATTTATATATAAAGAATATTTCATTAAAATAGCTTAATAGCATATGAATTCTTTACTTTTTCGAAAAAGGAAAACTAATTCATATTTGTTGAAAGTTTCGCATACTCAATCTCTATTTTCCGAGATGGTACGTAATGCCTTGATTACAGCAATATTCAATAAGTTGCGATGGTACGTCGGGATGCGATGCTCTATTCACTTTATATATATATATATATAAATATATATATAGTAGGGTTCCAGTAAGACCACTTGTTTAGATAAGATCGTAAGATCACATCTTGTGCATTCATGTAATACTTTTTAATGGTCTAGATTGATTGACACTTACACACACTTCGTTCGCACACATTTAATCATCGTTCGCACACACTTCAACTTGAAATGTTAATCAATCTAGACCATTAACAAATTTTGAGATCAAATCTTGTACATCAATCACCGTTCGCATACATTTAATCACCATTTGCACACAATTAATCACCATCCGCACACACTTAATCACCATTGGCACACATTTTATTACCGTTCGCACACACTTAAACTTAGCATCTTAAATCAATCTAGACCATTAAATTATTAAATGGATGCACAAGATCTGATCTCACGATCTTACCTAAACAAGTGACCATTAAATTATTAAATGAATTGTTAAATTTGTTTTTTAGTAATGAAAATAGTTGTAAACACACGCTGGGAATAACAAAAAGGCAAAATTCGTGTCTAAATTACTCTTTGTAACATCGACTAATTGTTGGCGTGATGAAGACGATGAAGTTAACATATTTGACATATTCAATGAACGTTCATTGGACGATGAAGGCATGTTATTCAAACATAAATAACATCAAATCGAACAACCTATTCGGTCGGAGCAACGGTGATTGTCTATTATTCTAACTAAATTATTATTATTATTATTATTATTATTATTATTATTATTATTATTATTATTATAAGATACAATTGTAGTACAGATATGAATTGTATTACCATATTTTATAATATTACGCAAATCCGAATAATATAGGAGTGTTTTGAGAAAAAAATTAAAATTAAAGATTTTGTGTTTATTAATAGTATAAATTAGGAACTATGATGCATGATATAAGTGTCCGGGTAATTAAAGCTTTTAATTTTGAGCAATTAAGCTTTAGGCGAAAACATTTAACGCTTTTGGGCCATGGTAATTAATCACCTTAATCAGTACAAATTTAAATTGTTTGGGCCATAGCTTAATTACATAGTATTGGGTAACTTTCTTGACCCAAAACTAGCTAGTCCATTAAATATATTAGTCATTGAATTCCAATAAAAGATCTTTTAGCCCATATGTCATTTCAAATTTTCAATATAAATTACAATGTGTATATAATGGAAAATGAGATTTAAGCAATGGATTTCTTTGTAACAAATTATAAATTATACATCAACCCCTCGTACTATTGGTTTAGTGGATGAGAAATTTCATTTAAGATTTATTTATTTAATATATATATATATATATATATATATATATATATATATATATATATATATATATATATATT
>CP025645.1:15769317-15856590 GCA_003576665.1 Ipomoea trifida
CACCTTTTGAGAGCGAAGGAAGGGTAAGTATGCTATGTCATAAAGACACCAATTAATTAGCATTGCGTCATTAAACAATAACTTTTTGTTATAATAGTACAGTAATGCTAAGGGTGTGTTGGAAAGCAGGAAAATGACTTCTGGAAAATGAGTCATTTTCTGGAAAATAGTTTGATTTCCTGTGTTTGGTTGCATTCTGGAAAACTGTGTTTGTGTGTTTGGTTCATTTTCCGGAAAATGAATAGAAATGTATATTTTTTTATTATTTTATTTAAAATATAAATATATATAAATCAATAATATTTATTATAAACAAATAAATACATAATAAATAACAATAATAATAATTTAAAAAAAAAAGAAAGAAGAGAGGTGTCGCTCTGGTTTCCGGCTGAAACCAGAGCAGATTTGCTCTGGTTTCAGCCGGGAACCAGAGCAAATCTTGCTCTGGTTTCCGCCGGAAACCAGAGCAGCGACCCTTTGTATTTTTTTTTATGGCTCTAGTTTCCGGCATGTCTGCCGGAAACCAGAGCCGGCGGACTGGTTTCCGGCGGAAACCAGTCCGCCGGAGGGAGAGAGGGACGGCTTGAGCCGTCCCTCTCTCAAACGGTGCCATTTTCCCTGGGCGGAAAATGACTTCTGCCCAAATTTGGCGGAAGTCATTTTCCGCCAAAAGGGCCTTCTTTTCCCCAGTCAACGGAAATCATTTTCCGCTGACTGGGTTTTCCAACTACAGCCAAACACTCAAAGCCCGGAAAATGATTTCCAGAAATCATTTTCCGGGCTTCCAAACACACCCTAAGTGTTAAAAAAAATAGTGAAATTGGTTAACTAAAAGGGAAATTTAAAAAGACAAAAAATGTAAAGCTAAGGAAATAAAAAGTTAATGGTGTTTATTTTATTTTATTTTTAAAGTATGGAGTCTTTAGATCAATTGCACTCAAACTTTCAAAACAGAGATAAATGGCCAAGAAGTAACGAGAAAGACAATCAGTATATTATTCCCTTCTTACTCATTTGCATGCTAGATATAGATAATTAATTTATACTATACCACACATATAATTCATCATTAAAATATATGTAATTTCTCATATATACTAACTATGAAAGTGGTCATTCCATATAACAACAACAACAAATACAATAAAAGTGATCATTCCACTATAAAAATTAAAAATAATAAAAAGATCGAAGATTACTCTAGAAGAGGTACGTAACTAAGTTGATGATGCATAATTATCATACTTAGAAGCTAACATGTTCAATTTTGATTTATCTCTCTTATATAATTTATAGACTATATATTATACATGAGAGGTATTTGTAACCGTAAGTATTTCTCATCACCAAAAAAATCAAACACGGTATTTTTTTTTTTCAAATGCTAGGCCAATATGTTGGTCGATCATTTAGGACACTACTCAATATCACTATCTATATTGGCTTACATTCAAACTTGGTGGAATGAGTGCCTGTTAACTATCATTGGATTTGTTTTGTATGGGAACTTTGTGCCTTGTCAGTATCATTGGATCTGTCAAACTTGGAACAGCCGTATAGTAACAAACGAAATATATGAAACTAGTCAAACAATGTCCCTTTTTATGCCCCCACCCAAAAAAAAAAAAACAAACAAACAAACAAACTAGTCAAATGTAATTGCCGTGTTCCCACGTGTGTGCTAACAATTATAATTTTGTTTTTCTTTTTACCATGATGAGTATATAATATATTCTAACTACTCAATACTCGAGTGATATTTGAATACATATGTAATTAATATATTATAATTAAATAAATTTATAATGAATAATATGTTATGATTAAATAAATAATATTTTAATCTTCTTAAATTGATGGTTTTGTTGAAACGTAGTGGTTGGCTTGGTGAAGCATGTTGGGAGAGTGGTTGGTATTAGGGGCGGAGTCCGAGATGGCTATAGCAGTGAGCGCACAATCAGGGGCCGCCGTCGGCGTTGCATTGGAAGCATGTGGGGAATTGTTGTTTTGATTAGAGGCCATAGGATCAGTCGATTAGAAAGGCTAAAAAAATCTGATACCAAATTGAGGAAGTAATCTATGTGTTTCTATTGAATTGAGAATGATACACTACATCTTTATATACATGTAGAAGAGCACAGTAATAGGAACTAAGCAGAAGAATAAGTAAACTGAACCTAAGACTGTAACTACCTAATAGGGACCACGTCCACCATAAATCGGGTATGTGAGTAGAAAAATAATAGTATTATTGCTCAAGATGCTAGGCCCAAATAAATATAAACAATACCCGAGATAATATTCTAAATTGGTGGCCCAACATCGGACTCTAGTATATGGGTTGAAGGTAGAGACCAAAAGCCACCAAGCTAGATAGGATGATTATAGTGAATTGAACCAAGAGATTATCTCTAAAGGGAGACGTCAAACCCTTTATATAGTGCAAATGACCCTCCATATGCTTGACAAGTGTACGACTTTGGTTATTCTCCATTCTTGACCATACATGTGTCCCCCTACTACTTGCCGCATTGCCCGGCCTTCATCTAAATATGTATAAACTATCGTGCATTTGTAAACAGGAATTGAGTATTAGCTTGATTGGTTAGTAGGGCATGAGGTTGTGCTTGAGGCGGTGGGTTTGATATGCGCTTGTTGTACTTCCTTTAACATTTTGTTCCCTCCTTTTGGGCTACCCTGCTTCTTTAGTTCCTAACTCACCCAGACTTTTATTTTTTCTGGGTCAAAACTTCACCAATAAAAATGGATGCCCATATTGGGCCAAGACCTTCCCAATAAAATAGCCCATGTGGGCCTAGGGCTCCATCACCAACAAATTTACTATGGACCATGGTCCATGTAGTGATGTGGACCATGAAGTAAGTATCATTCTAATTACACGTTAGTTTCATTTGACAATATTGTCATATTTTTTAGTTTCATTTTCTACACACTAGTTTCATTATAATAATACCAAAGTATCATTTTAATTATATTGCAGCTTTATTTGACAATATACATTATTGCATGAGCTCTATTTTTAGTTTTATTTTTCACACACTAGTTTTTTTTTTTAAACAAAACACTAGTTTAATTATAGTAATGCTGAAGTAATATTTTAATTACACTTCAGGTTCATTTGACAATATATGTTATTGTATGCCGCCTCTGAATTTTTATTTCATTTTTCACACACATTAGTTTCATTATAGCAACCCTAAAGTATCATTTTAATTATGCTACAGTTTCATTTGTCAATATACATTATTGAATGAGTTTTGTTTTAATTTTTTAATTAGTTTCATTTTCCAAACACAGTAATTTTGTTATGATAACACTAAAGTATCATTTTAATTCTACTACAAATCAACTCAAGCCCAAAAATATTAAGGCTTTCAAACCCTAACACTAAGCTCATTTCACAAATTGTTATACCATTCTGCATTGTCGATTATGGTCCCAAAAGTATGTGTATATGTCTTCAGTTAATAAAATTATGTGTCTATAAATAAATTAAAGACACATAATTTATTAATTTTTAGTATATAATATGTTAACTACAAACACAAAATATGTTAACTGCAAACACATAATATGCAATTTAACAAATTATGTGCATGTTGTTAACATATTATGTGTCTGTAGTTAACATATTATGTACCTTAAATTTATTTACATACACATAATTTGTTAGTTGCAGACATACACATTATATGTTAACTACATACATATAAAAGCAAATTGTCATTTTGGTTCACTGACTATAGGGGTCCTGTTAATTTACATCGACTTTCAAAAGTGTTAATTGCATACCATGACTTTTCAATTTGTATCAATTTTGGTCACTCCGGCCAAATTACCAGCTAAATTTCGCCGGAAAATTTTAAAAGTTAAAATAACGAGGGTATTTTAGTCATTTCACATTTCTTTTCTTCTTCTCCGGCGAACTCTTCTTCTTCTCCGACGAATTCTTCTTCTTCTCCGGCCAAGCGATGCAAACCTAGGCTAAAAACAAAAAACTAATCCAGCGGTGTGGATCAGTCCAACGGTGTTGGCGGCGAGGAGAGGTTGGATCTGTTCGGCGGCGAGAAGATGTAGGGTCTGTTCGGCGGCGGTTCTCCTTCTCCTCCTCCTCCGTCATCTGCAGATAATCTGTTCGGTGTTGGCGACGAGCAGAGGAGATTGGCAAGGAGTGGCTAGATCTGTCCCGCAGTGTTGGCGGCGAGGAGAGGTTGAATCTGTTCGGCGGCGTTGGCGGCTAGAAGAGGCATGATCTGTTCGGCAAGAAGAGGGAGGATTTGAAGCTTTTGAAGCTTTGAAGCTTTTGAAGGAAATCCATTGAGAGAGACGAGATTTGCAGTAAGGATTATGGTCCATTGAAGCTTTTGAAGGATGTCCATGGCTGCCTACTCTGCCGTCGAAAAGTAAGGACTAGCTGGAGAATAAGAACAAGAAGTGAAATGACAAAAATGCCCTCATTATTTTAACTTTCGGAGAAATTTAGCTTGCAATTTGGCCGGAGTGACCAAAATTGATATAAATTGAAAAGTCATGGTATGCAATTAACACTTTTGAAAGTCGTGGATGGAAATTAACAGGATCCCTATAGTTAGTGGACCAAAATGACAATTTGCTCTACATATAATTTAAATGTCATTTTAGATCATGATCCACAATGCAAGTTGACCATAGTCCATGGTATAATTTGCCTTATTTCACCTCATTCGGATGTCTTCAACACCAGAGTTGCGGGATACACCACCATCGCATTACCTCTTTCGCCCCCACCACCGCCATCGTGTTAGATATATATTTATATAGTAAATGTGTGTTTGAGAATTTCAAACATATTACTAAACTTAAATAATATTTGGGAGTTATGAAGATTAAATATTATTTTAAGTTTAGAGCAATTTTATTAAATATTATTTAATATTTAAAAGATAAGAAGAGAGAAAAATCTTCTGAATTAACTTTACGAAAAATCTTGAGAAGAGAAGAATTTTATGGAAAAATTGAAACCAAAAAGTAATTTTTTTTTGAATGCTACTAACTATATTACAGTGTAGTATCTATTCATAAACTACTGAAGAACAAAGAGACAGCAACGCCTCCATTGAGGTTCGAACCCACCACCTCCCATATACAGGGAAAGGTTTGATGCCACTGGACCACAATCCCAAGGCCCTTGGCAAACCAAAAAGTAATTTAAGAACCGAAAAGTTAATTCACTCTTCAACCTTCATTTTGCATTGTAGATTCCGCAAGGTTGCGTACTTGATTTACGTAGGAATGTCAAATGCATGTATATGAAGATATAATTGCAATTTGGTTTCTGCCAGTATACACGCAATCCTTATACCATGGACAACGGGTGCATATATGTGTATATGTTTTATATTATGAGTTTTTGTGTCTTATATTAAGAAATTTTATACCTTAAAGTGTATGAATTCTGTTCCTGAAACAAATTAGTAATTGTGTTTTATGTTATAAATTTATGTGTCATGTGTTGTAAAATTTTGTTTTTGTAAACACAAATTATGTATCTAAATCAGATTTGAAAAATAAGTAAATATATAACACGTGCATGTGTTTTATGTTATGATTTTGTGTCTTATATGGTCAAATTTTGTACCTTACAAGTATAAACTATATACATCATTGTTTCGATCTAGGGTCCATAATATTATGTGGACCTTGATCTATGATATAAATTATCGTATACACATGCATTATGGAAACGCGTGTGTGTATATATATATAGAGGGTCATGTTCAGGTGTGGTCGCGCTTTCCTGTGCGGTTTACACCACTCAGTGTTAAGAAATGCACCACTCAATATTAAGAAATGCACCACACAAATATGCATTATTAGGTACACATCACCAAAAACACACCACTAGGTATGAAAAAATACACCACACGGTGTTCAGAAATGTACAATTAAAAACATGGGAGCTATGAGGTGTTTTTATGCATTTTCATTATGGTGCATTTTATAACGATGAGTGGTGCATTTCTTAACATGAGTGGTGTAAACCGCACCGCGACCACATTTGAACAGACTTATATATATATATATATATATATATATATATATATATATATATATATATATATATATATGGAGGAGATACAGAATCTCAGAAAATCTTGAATATGATAAGAACGATCATAGAAGGGTCTCAGTGTTCAAAAAGTAATATGAGATGAAAAGTACGTCTTACACGGATTAAAATTGGAGAAATGAAAGATTAATTTCATCATTACTATATTTTTTTGTTTTATGTGCAGTAAACATTATCTTCATGATTAGTTTAACTTCCAAAATATATGCATCAGATAGCTGAAAACTATATATTGTAGGAGGGGGACTGTTTACTTTTCTTTAAACACATGATAAAATTCATAACTTAATGGTTGTTCTTGTCGTGCACATACACGCAGTCACAAACGTACATGAAATATTTTCAATGCCGGCCACTGACCTTCATATCTCCTTTTAAAATTGCAATTGATGAGTTGGAGTATTTTGGTGTTATTATTAATCAGGTTAAAATTTTCTTGTTATTTTCTTTTATAACAAAAATACATGATAGTGAGAAATAGGAAAAATAGGAAAGTCTTTTTCCTATATATATATATATGAATATTTGTTAGGGATGAACTTATAGTATCTATAGAAACAGGTCTTGCCAGAATGCAAAACTTGACATTTATTATTAAATACGAAAATTTTTAAGTGTTTGTTGATGCTAATCGTAACTGGTGCTATCATATTTATCAGACACAACTCCTTTTGAGACACGGCTCAATTGATTAATAACTTACAAATAAGTTTATTAATTTTGATGGGTAGCAATCACAAGTATTTAGAAAAATGTAAGCTAATTTAATTTTGACACATCACGTGATTTACTTTCTCCACTAGTTAGGGTGGTTCCAATCAAAATAATGGTCAGCTTGTATTATTACGTTTTTCTTCAAAAATATTATATTTTTCTTTATAAGTAATAATTAAGCACTTGTCAACATTAGTTACAATGAGAAATGTAATACTATTACATTTGATTTAAAAGCATTACATTTTTTTTTATCAAAAGTATTTCACTTCCTCTTATAAGTATGTAAGTATGTAACAAAGACTTTATTCCTTATTAGTATTACAGTTCCATATTGACACTACCGGACTTGACCCGTCACATGAATAAGGATACGTGAGACGGTTTCACACAAGTGTGACCCTACTAATAAATAATGATAGGTATGAAGATTAAGATCTTACCGATGGGTCGATTTCGCGACTCACAATTTACATCCGCGGAGGCTCTAGGGATGGATCCTGTGGGCATAGGATTAATATATATATTAGTCAGGCAAAACTGAGATTACCTATTTTTTTTTTTTTTTAAAAAAAATAATAATAATAATAATAATAATAATAATAATAATAATAATAATCATAATAATAACAATAATCTATCTATCTATACTATTAATAAAAACAAAATCCTCCATTTTAACTTCCCACCCAAAACACTCCTAAACTATTAAAGTTTGCGTAATATTGTAAAATTATATGATAATACAATTCCTATCCGTACTTGTACATTAAAATATGATAATACAAATTCCTAATATAATATATTCTTTTATACTTTCCTATTCGTAATACAATTCTAGATTAAAATTACAAATAGTAATAATACAATATATATACTTCAATGCAACGTAATCTATCTATACTACTAATAAAAACAAAATCCTATGTAGTAGTAGTAGTAATAATAATAATAATAATAATAATAATAATAATAATAATAATAATAAGGAATAATGGAAAAGAATCAGTAAAAAAATATTCTCCTGTCCGTAATACAATTCTACTTATTATTTTACATAATCTCCAAAAAATAATATTGATTGAAATTACACTATAAATACTTTTCTAACAGTAATACAATTGTACATGAAGCATGCATCCTTGTTTCTTCAAATTATAATATTGAAATTGCAATAATTTAGAAAAAAGTTACAGTATAAATATTTTCCTATCTGTAATACAAGTTTACTTATTATTTTACAAGATCTTCGAATAATAATATTGATCGAAATTACACTATAAATATTTTCCTAACCTTAATACAATTGTACATGAAACATGCATCATCATTTCTGTAAATAATAATATTGAAATTGTAATAATTTAGATTAAAATTATAGTATTTTTTGATTTCTACTGGCTCGGTTACATTGTAGTATCTATTCATAGCTACAGATGCCTCCACTGAGGCTCAAACCCACTCCCTTCCACATGGGAGTGTACACCGGATGCCACTTGACCACAAGGTCTTTGGCATTAAAATTATAGTATAAATACTTTCATATCTGTAATACAATTCTAGCTACTTATTATTTTACAGAATCTCCAAATAATAATATTGATTGAAATTACATTATAAATATTTTCCTAACCTTAATACAGTTGTACATGAAACATGCATTCTTATTTTTGTAAATAATAATATTGGAATTGCACTATAAATACTCTGCTAATCGTGAATAATTATCCCGTCGATTATTTTCTATTCTTCTATGGTATTTATGCTCCTTCTCCTTATCGTTGACTAATGGAGTCTATTTTCGTCTTTGCCTCTTACATATCCCCCAAGATGATCAAGGAAAAGTTCTATAAGGCTCCGCTTGATGCGTTGTTATTTGTCTAGGGAATATCAACGCTCCACAGGACAATGTTGAATAAGTTAGTTTTCATTAAACATGTTTCTCTTCATCTTGCAATAATATTTTTTCTACCTGCTTTTCTTAATAGTTAGTTTCATCCCGGGCATAGCACCACTGGAAGCTACATCTTCGTCAAGTCCAGGAGTCATTTTGGTTGATGAAAGCACTTACAACAGCAGTCTTTAAAAAGAATAAACGTGGATTGTTCATCTGGTTTGAAGAAGTCTAAGATCGAACCCAATACATGAGAACCTTGGCCAATTAGTTTTTGATTGACGACAAACAATATATATTTGTGTTTCGGATAATTAAATTTCTTATTCCGGCACGATTATGTTTTCCTTGGTTTAAGTGAACTAAATGCATAACAGTTGATTTATTTTGTTATGCTTTAAATTTCGGCATTGCTGTTAGCTTATATATGATAGCAAACAATTTATTTCGCACAGGGCCCCTAGTCCAACCCTGGCCTAATAGTTAGTATATGTATTTGTAATTATATTGGCCCAAAATTAGGTTTTTTTTTTTGCATTTTACTCTTTGCATTTTTTCTTCAATTCGCAGTTTATTTATATTTTGATAGGGCCTCACTTAGTTACTAGCATAGGGCCCCGCAAATAAAAAAACCGGCCCTAGTCTAGGAAATGTCAACGCTCCACAGGACAATGTTGAAAAAGTTAGTTCTCATTAAACATTCATGTATCTTCCTCTTGCAATAATATTTTTTCCACATTACTTTTCTTAATAGTTAGTTTCATTCAAGGCATAGCACCACTAGAAGCTACATTTTCGTCAACTCCAGAAGTCATTTTGGTTGATGAAAGCACTCCCAACAACAGTCTTTAAAGAGAATAAACGTGGATTGTTCATCGTCTTTCAAGGGTTGAAGAAGCCTAAGATCGAACACAATACATGAGAACATTGACCGATTAGTTTTTGATTGACGAGAAACAATATATATTTGTGTTTTGGACAATTAAATTTCCTATTTTCGCACCATTAGGTTGTGATTATGTTTTTCTTTGTTTAAGTAGACTAAGTGCTTAATAGATTGTTTATTTTGTTATGTTTTAAATTTTGGCATTGTTGTTAGCTTATATACGTAACCAAAAAGTTTATTTCATCACTGTTATTTGTTTTTCCTGCCTATTTCTGCGTTATAAATCTGCAGGTTAAGTGACAATATTATTGGCAAGCCATAAAAACATTACACTTGCATATCCAGTAAAACAATATAAATGCAAAAGCTTCAATCTTCATACATGAAATTAAATATTTAATATAAATAAATGAATATATAAATATAAACAAACTAACAAACCCATCAATTTTAAAATTACAATAGATATACTTTCCTATCCATAATACAATTCTACTTATTATTTTACAGAATCTCCAAATAATGATATTGATTGAAATTAAACTATAAATATTTTCCTAACATTAATACAATTGTACATGAAACATGCATCAATTTGACAATTAATTGAGTAATACTTGCCAAAGCAAGTCATATATTAACATACACTTTCAAATATTAGAATTGTTTATAATTTCATCTTTAGTTTTATTATCTAAATATATAATAAAAAATTTTACCCTTCATCGCACGGGTAATCGGACAATTATTTGCTTGAAGTCAAGCAAGGATAACATCCCCGATCCAACCATTTCATCAATTGCACTATATAATATTCGTTGTTATAATTTATATAATTGTATATCGATCTACATATTTTTAAAATATTATAAAAAATTCATTCCATGCAACGCACGAGGTATATTCTATGAATGAAATGACTAAATACTTCATTTAAATTGCACCCATAAAATCAATTTTTAATAGAGTTAATTTCAGCGGAGGTCTTATATTTTTTGTGACAATTTCAAATTTAGTCATATGTTATCATTTTTGTATTTTAACACCCTAGACTATCATATTTTGGACACTTTTGATCTTTTCGACGACTTTTTTCTGTGAAACCTTATTTTAGGTAAGGGTATTTTTGTTTCTTTCAATTTTTGTTATTATTTCCCAATGAGTTAATTCAATCAGGGGTCTATTATATTGTCTTTGGTGACAATTCCAAATTTAGTCCTAGACAATTGTTTTTGTTATTTAACAACTCAAACTATCATATTTTTTTTTTATAGTTTTGGTTCTTCTGATGACCTTTTCAGTAGAAACCCTATTTTATGCAACGGTATTTTCATTTTTTTCAATTTTTTTTATTCTGATTGTATGCAATGGATTTTTTTTCAATGGGTTATTTTCGTCTCTTCAGCTGTGGATTGCACCACTTCACCCAGCTCTTGTCTTCATCCCCTTCAACCCCGCCCCAAATCATCCTTCATCAATGGCGATACCGAGACGTGAGGACCTCTGTGTGCGGAAAAATTATTTTTGCAACACAGTTAATTGGAAAGCTTAGGATATTGCCACCCGATCGGCTTCAGTCTGACAGCTACTGTTTTAGTCCTTGATTATGTGAATCATCTACTATATATAGTTGTAGAGTAAAAAAAAGAAAAAGAAAAAAAAGAAAAAAAGAAAGAACTCTCTTCTTTGTCATCGAAAAATACCATTTTCTAAAATAGGGTTTCACAAAACAAAACCATTAAATGGCCAAAAGTGTATAAAATATGATAGGGTGTTAAATGACAAAAATAATTGTATGGGACTAAATTTAAAATTGTCACAGAAAACAATGGACTTTCATTAAAATTAACTCATTGAAAAAAAAATTGAAAAGGAGAAAATACTTTTTTTTTTGAAATAAGAAAATACTCTTTTTTAAAATATGGTTTCATCAGAAAGTCATCGAAATGATAAAGAAAATATCCAAAATATAATAGTATAAAGTTTTAAATGATAAAAACAATAATTTGAAACTATATTTAGAATTGATACAAAAAAAATAAAGGAATTCTGGAATTAACTCTTTTTAATATCGAAATTTGCCGACTTAACGGATCACTGATGACGTTATCTTTTTTGACCACATGCAAGTTGCAACGAATTATTGCCAATGGAAAATAGTACTACGTAGCTCTATGCACGTGGGAAGGAAAAAATTTCACTTGGATATTGACCCGGATTTTTATTTTTATTCAAATGGCGGCTGGTATTTAATTAATTGTGTTCAACCAATGATTGAAATATATGAATAAAATATTTTTAAAAAATGACATTTTTCTTTTTAAAATTATAGAAAGTGTGGAGATATATTTTATTTTTGTCTATCAATTATCTACAAAGTAACTTATATTATTTATGAATATACAGTGTTATTAAAGAGAAAATAATATTATTGTCAACATCAAACTTTTGTATGAAAGAGTAAAAGTATGGAGTATAACTTGTGAGTCCAAGCAGTATTTTCCTATCATTTATCAATATTATCTAGACGCACTAGAATATATTATTAGGAATATTATCATTTATCATTACTATCTTAGATAGAACGCTTTATATCTACATTTCTTCATTTGCATAAAGTTGTGTATTGAATGTACATTATTTGATAGTGTATAAAATAATACTTTCAATATTTAAATAATGTATATTTAGTATATTAAAAATATACTTTTTATTTATAGTACACACAGTTGGGGTAATTCATAACCATACCATCTATGGAATTATCCAACTACTCCAACACAATTTTCATCAATCATCTACTTGGTTACATGCATGCCAAAATCTCCCAAAAAAAGAAAAAATCGAACATCAAGAATAAAGTCCAAACCAAGCTTTTAACGCGGTTAAAGACCACTCGAAATATATAGATTAATAGTGAAGATAACTTGTGATAATAATCAATGAATTAATCCCATAATCTTCATCTCTTTTCTGAATGCCAAATGCCCTTTATGTAGTATTATAAGAATAATTGCATCTTAACATCCTCAAAATAAGTTGCTCTAATCAGTTCAAAAATCTATCTTAAAAATGTGTCTAAAATCAAAATTCTGTAAGAGAAAAAAATTCTGACACTGAAATACGTCCTGACTGAGATCCAGACTGCTCTGGAGTAGATTCTAACTCAATTCCAGAACCTAATACAGTCTAATAATTAAAATAACTTAAATTTTGACAAATAATATAGTCAAAATATCAAAAGAGTAAAATGTATATCATTTGTACACTTACAGTATTGACTTATTGTAGAAAGATGCTTGGTGAATTAGCTTTTAGTTGATAGCTAATTATATGCAAAATGACTTTATCAAAATACTAATTGAAAAAAAAATGTTTTGAGCAGCTTTTTGAATTTTAACCTTTTAGAACAATAAACTTTAAAAAAAAAAACTAATTAACCGAACACTTATATTGGTTGTTTAACCAAGTCAAACAACTAATAATTATTAAATAAGTTAAAATTAGTTGATAGGCTCAAAGTAGGTCTGTTCCAGTGCAATGCTGTATCTTTACAAAATTTCGGACTGTGCAGTCAACTTTTGCAGGCATATCATAGAGAGGAAAATTATTGGAGCTGGAAATTAGAGGAGCAACACATCAATTTCATTCATTTTTCATTTGTGCAAAGTCAAATCTTTTTTTTTTTTGGGTCTATATTGAGCAGCAAGGGAAGAACAATTTTGATAGAGTATCCTTACACGAAAAAGACATTAGTTCTATTTTTTGTTTGATGATGTGAAATGTGAATATCAATTTGTTTACACTATAGAATATGGATATCAATTAATGAAATAATATTGAAGCTGGAGAAAGTAAATAATTACTGTATTTTTTTTTAAATAAGGGTATTCGCAACACTTTCTAGCTACTAGAAAGCTAAGTGTAGTGAATACCGTGTAATTTTTTTTTTTAAATATGAATTCACTGCACTTTCTACTAGAAAGTATAACGAACACTCGTTTATTTTCTTTAAGTATGAATCCGCTACACTTTTTACAAGAAAGTGTAACAGATACCAATGTATTCACTGAAAATGTGATGGATTGTTAACTTTCGACGGAAGCTTTGACTTTTCACGACATTCACATATATTACCCCTTGTACAAATATCGCGAATATCCTTACACAAGTATAGTGGATGTGCAGTTTTATACTAATGATTGACCCATTAGAGGTGGTCACAGGAATTGAAGGCGTGGACCATTAAGACTTGTCTGAACATAAAGAGCCATAATGAGTGGATGTGACTATGTGAGCAGTGAGGACTATGGTCACATACTGATATGCATATATGTGAATTTATTAGTGGACTATGTGAATTCAACTTTAAACACATCATGTGAAAACTGATAAGATAGCCCACTATGTGAATTTATTAGTGGACTCTAGACCATGTAAACACGTCATATTTATGTTAGTGGATGCGGACGCGAATGACTCCAGGGAATTCATATTTATCTATAATACACATAATCCTTATCTAGAATACACAGAACGTTTACCTAAAATACACAGAACGTTTGCCTAGAATACAAAGAATATTGACACAATTAAAATACACAGAACTCATCCTCCTAACATTCGAATGCACAAACACATCACAACCTGTGTTAATAACATGAATACACAGAATATTGACACAAAATACACAAAACTCATCCTCCTAAACATTCAAATGCACAAACACATCACAACATGTGTTACTAACATGAATACACATAACGGTTGCCTAGAATACACAAAATGATTGCATGTAGTACACATAACGATTACCTAGAATACACAAAACTCATATCATAACATTTTGGTACGGGGTGCACAATATAAATTGCCACTCTAGACGTGCACGATTATCTACCCTCAACTTCTTACTTATCATTTACTTATTAATCAAAAAAAAAAAAACCAATAATATATCTCATAAGAAGATGAATATTAGGACCCGATAAAATTCAAGAAGAGAATTTAACATTGTTCTTTTTCAATTTAATGTTAATCTTAAAAATTAATATTTAATAAAAATATTAATAAGTAGATGGTGTAGTGATTTTATAATAATTATTACTACGTAATAATTTGTACTACAATATCCACTTATTAATATATTTATTAATTTATTTACTATTAACATTAATAATTTGGAAAAAAATAATGCTACATCCTACATTCCTCTTGATATTTGGATATAAGTGTAACTTGGTTTTAATAATTATAAATATATTAACACTTGGTTGCTAAGTAATTTTTTTATTATTAAAAAAACTTAGAGTCATTTCCATTTTTGGTCCTACTGTTATTAGGGCATCAAATAACCGTCCAAAATAGGGGTTTTTGGTTTTTTCATGCTTTGATCATCTCCTCAACCCTTTGCAGTAGTTTTCCTTACACATTTTCATCCATTGAAGAGGTCCGCGAAAGCCATGGCTTTGTAATGTGGCTCATATGGCTTTCGCTGGACTTCTTCATTAGATGAAAATGTGTAAGGAAAATCACTGCAAAGGGTCAAGGAGATGACCAAAGCATGAAAAGACAAAAAATACACCTGTTTAGGACGACCATTTGATGAAAATTTTAACGGTGGACTAAAAGTGGTAAGGACTAAATAAGACTGACCGCAATGTGGCAAAAATTTAATGGACTAAAATTGGCAATGCACCAATAACAATAGGACCAAAAATGAAAATGACTTATAATATGATTGAATAATTTATGGGTAACTAATAAGTATAACATCAAGAAGTTAACTACTATATTTTTTTTTTGGGTAAATTTACAGGGTCTTTCTCTCCGTCCGTTTAACGGTCCGGGATCCATCCACGTTCGCTCCGGGAGGCACGGGAGCTGGCCCAGGGGGAATTGCCACTTGTGGGAATTAAACCCAGGTTATCCCGAAATTCCTCCCCACAAAGAGAGCTCACTTGCCACTTGAGCTACCCCACTGGGTTGAAATTAACTACTATATAGTGTAATGTTATATTTGTTACCATTCCTAATAATTGATCACATGATTGAACCTCAATGGTGGAGACATTGGTTCTTTTTGTTGAAAAAGTATAAAAACAGATATTACCTTAAAAAAAATTATGAGTATTCTAAAATTGTATATAATCAAAAAAATTGATAATATGAAATGATATAAAGTTGGAACAAAACAATAATGTCCTGTCCTAACAATCGTTATACCCTACACCACGGTGCACATAGCAATGTGCACCACGTAAGTAAAACGACGTCGTTTTGGTGTTAGTAGACGCGGACGCGAATGACTCAGGGAATTCATTATCTATAATACACATAATCATTATCTATAATACACAGAACGTTTGCCTAGAATACACAGAATGTTTGCTCAGAATACATAGAATATTGACACAAAATACACAGATGTTAGTGGACGCGAATGACTACAAGAAATTCATTATCTATAATACACATAATCATTATATAGAATACACAGAACGTTTGCCTATAATACACAGAATGTTTGCCCATAATACACAGAATATTGACGCAAAATACACAGAACTCATCCTCCTAACATTCGAATGCACAAACACATCACAACTTGTGTTAATAACATGAATACACATAATATTTACACAAAATACACAGAACTCATCCTCCTAAACATTCGAATGCACAAACACATCACAACATGTGTTACTAACATGAAATCACAACATGTGTTACTAACATGAATATACATAATTGTTGCCTATAATACACAGAACGGTTGCCTAGAATACACAGAATGATTGCCTGGAATACACAAAATAGTAACATAAATACAGAGACAGACCGAAACGGAAAACGTGATTTCTAAAAAAAAGGATGGTTAGTTTACAATGCTCAAAACGACGTCGTTTAGGTACGTGGTGCACATTGCTATGTGCACCGTGGTGCACAGTATAATTTGCCCTGTCCTAATACCTAGGCCAATAATTCATAACTTGACAAACACAACGGGTTGCCAATGCTAATAAAACTTCCTATTATTCGCCGGCCTAATACCTAGTAGGCTAGTACACTGTACACATTGCGAACCAATCATGTGCTTATAAATACGCTCTTTTAAGGATACACCCAAATTAAAATGACTCCATAAATTCCAACAGTTATTATGTGACCAAGTCTAAAAACTACGTTATTTTGTGTAAATTTTTTTCTTCGGATAAAACTTGTGGGAGGATGTAACTCAGCTAAACATAGAGACCTTTTGGATCCCCATCTCCAAGGACCCTTAACACACCGACAAAACTTCTGGGAGGATGTAAATCATGGTAATTAAACTGAACATAGAGACTAGACCTTTGTTCACTGCGCATAAGAAGCCATCCTCACTTTGAGAGGTTGCTCCTACACTGTCGCTGGTGAGACTCTATCCCTAATCTCTTCTCTCAAACTTCACACATGTGACCAATTGAGCTGCCCATGCGGGCAAGTATAATTTTTTTTCTTGTTACTCACTGAAACATACATTTTTATAATTCATAATGTACATTAATCTAAAGCGCAATGCACATTATTATAACTCAGAAAGTACATTATTTTACCCCATAATAGGGCATTTGGTTGGAAGGAAGTAATTAGAGGGAAAGAAATTGTAATTCGGTGGGAAAAGAATAAAATTGGAATAAAGTACGAATTCAAATTACATTGCTGCTTGGTAGGGAATTGAAAAAGAATTACTAAGAATGAGAAGGAAATAAGTGGTATAAACAGTAACGACAACAACAACAACTAAGGGCATATTTGTCATTTCACCCTTTATTCCTTTCCGTGAAACACCAAATTGCAATTCCCTTCAACTAAACAACGTAATTAATGGAAGAAACGAATTGCAATTAGTGCAAAGTGATTTTTTGGGTTCTTGAGTTTTGTTATACTACGTTAGTACGTTATAAAAGCAACTTTGCAAACAAGTGGAGGACAAAAAATCACTTTGTAAATAATTCAAAAACCACACACAAAAAAAAAAAATCACTTTTTAAACAATTTAGGAACAAAAAATGATGATGGTGTAATTAAGAGACAAAAAATTATTTCTTTATAATTTAGAGACAAATAAGTGTCATTTTCGTTAAATAAATATTATATCATAAGTTCTTAAATTGAATGATTAATTAAATTAAATATAATATTTCACATCAAAAATCATTTTCATACCAGATCGAGAGGCCAATAATAAGTTCCAGGCCAATAATTCATAACTGAAATAAATATATTATAAGTCTTGCTTCATGATATCCAAGCCATCGTCTATTTATGCAAAGCTTATGCATTAGTGGGTCCAGAGAGGACGTGTGGGGGCTTCTAAGAAATCAGTAATAATAAATTAAAATAATACAGGCTATGCTATATAAATTTAGAAAAATGTTATTTACCCTTCTTAAATATTTTTTAATATTTTATTTCTGTGATGTAACTGATATTTATTAAGTGTTATGAATTGACTGATTCCACATATTTTAAATTAAATACTAAATAATCTAATTAGATGCGCCACATTAAGAGAAACGTTCTTAAGAGGATACTTAGCATTAATACTCATGAATTTATTAGTGAATTTTAGAATAACATAAAAAAATAGTATGTGTAAAAAATGAAATATAGGAAGCAATGTTTGTTTTGTATACTTAGAAGTCGGTTGAGAAGTTGCAGATCTTTGCTGCATGTAGCCTTTGGTTGTATTCATCATTCAATACCAGGTGGTCCTTAGCTTTACACTGTATGTGGTCTACCAGTCTACCACGTACTGATTCGACCTCGGTGTTGTCTTGTTTGATTTGATCAAGGAAATTTGAGTTTACTATTAAAAAATGTGAGATTTTTTTTAGTACTATATATTGACTCTGTTACAATATAGTATCTATAATCTATCTATAGATACTTTCTCAACTAAATGAAGCACAAAGAGTTAATATCGCCTTCACTAAGGCTCGAATCCACCCCTCCCATGTGGGGTGTAACCGGGTGCCACTAGAGTACTAGACCACAAGATCTTTGACAAAATGTGAGATTTTAAATTTTCTTTTTAATTTATTTTTTGTAGTTTTTAAGAGAATTATATTCTTTTACACATTTTCAAATTATGTGAGATTTTTAAAAATGTTACATTAACTTAAAATATCTCTATTGAATTAACCAAATCAAACACCACCAAGACCTTGTGTTTTAGACTTTAGTGGCACCCGGTTACACTCCAATATGAAAGGAGGTGGGTTCAAGTCTCAGTGGAGGCGATATTAATTATTTGTGTTTCAGTAAATTGAAAAAGTAGTTATAAACAAATATTGCATTGTAATAGAGTCAATAGTACTCCAAAATAAAAAATCAAACCAAACACCCTTAGGCGGTTATATTAATTACAATATCAAGATTATCTTAAATATCTCAGGATGAGAAGATAATAACTTCAAAATTGTTGCAACCGTCATAACCTTATGAAACGAGGTTATATTATCTAACATTACCTTGATATTTATTATGATTCTATTTGGTAAATGGTTGTTTGTTGATTGGGTTAGAAGGTATAACTAATTGATAATATTAACTTGTTGTAGAAAAGTGTTTAGTAAATTAGTTGTTAGCTGATAGCTATACTAGTATAATTTCTTTTCTTAAAAGGCTAATTGAAAATGTTGTTTTGAGTAACCTTTTGAAATTTAGTATTTTAGAGTTACAAAAAACTTATTAATCAAATACTTATATTGATTTTTTAATCAAATTAAATAATTAATAATGGTCAAATAGGTCAAAATTGACTGATAGACTAATTATTTATCAAACAGAGGCATGTATAATTTGAACTAAATATTCCTTGAAGTTCAACCTACGGCATATATATATTAAAACTATTATATTTAGATGACAGATCAAATGATGAAAAGAGGTGTTCAAGTAAAAAAAAAAAAAAAAAGATGGTTAAATTTCAGTTGATGAAAAGAGATGTTTAGGTAAAAAAAATATGGTTAAATTTCAGTCATTGATTTAGTCTAGGTCAACAGTCCAGAATGAAAGAAAATTTTAAAATATCGGGGTGATATTTTTGTAAATGCATCGATTTTTCTTTTTTTTTTTTTTTTGTTTTGCATTTAGGTGCATTGTTTTCTTTCTTCGAGTACATACTTTTCTCATATTGAGTGCACATTTTTTGTCTTATAGCGCACAATTTTTACCTTTAAGTACGCATTTAGTGCATTTGAGTTCACATTTTTGTGCTTTAGAGTGTAAAATTTTGGACCTTCTAGTGCATAATTTTGATCTTTTATTTTTTTGTGTCTTCGAGTGCACACAATTTTTTATTTGAGTGCACATTTTTGTGCCCTAGAGTGTAAATTTTTGTAGATTAGAAGTGTAAATTTTTTTTTTTTTTAAATCGTTGATCTATATAGATTAATGGTTTAGATTTATCTGCATATTTTACCACCTCTTTGCACATGATCTTGGACCGTTGGATGAGCTCAAATCAACGACTGAAATGAATAAATAAATAAATAATTGTTGTGACATTTTTTGTAATTTTCTGCACTAAGTATATTTTTGTGGTGTACTAAAGTGCCGGTATGTGATGCACCATCAAATGTTGGCATGTGGTGCATGGTCTGTGGTACACACGTGAATACTTGACAGTGCATTGAATTCAAAGCATCACCAAACAAATCTAAATACACCAACATACGATTGAAATTACCAAATATCTCCCGATTTACTTTCCATTTAAATTAATTTTCAACCGTTGATCTGAGCTCATCCAACCGTCGACATGCTGCCTTCAATCCTGTGCACCCTCGCACCGCGTACAAGCTCTTCCGACAAAGACTACTGTAGGTCAGAAGAAACTTCAGTTTTTGTGTATATCATTTTATTTGTACATTACGTGTAGCAGCTTGTCACAAGTTGCAGCTACGTTACATACCAAATTACTGAAATTATCTAGTATGATTGTTGAAAATGATGCTTGTAATATATATATATATATATATATATATATATATATATAGATATATTGCAGAAAGAAGGAAGGAAGGGCATATACGTAAAAGTGGAATTTTACAGCTCATGCATACACAAACATCCAAATTGGAGATGACTAATTAAATCCCCCGGCCAGGCCAACATTTCTCTATATAAACCTTTCAATACTACACCATGCTGATGATATAAAAAAGCTAAGGTGGTAGAGAAAACACCTACCTACAATTTGGTACGTAGTAGCAAAAAAAAAAACACAGAATTGCGAAATAATATATATAGGAGTTCTTTGTTGTGAGAAAGCTGCTAGCTAAAATAGGCATGGATATAGAGAAGAAGAAGGAGGAAGGCAAGGAAGAGCTAAATGATGGGCCAAATTATAGAGGAATCAAGGCCATGCCATTTGTTATAGGTACACCTACTACCTACTTAAGCTTCAATTATATTATTGCAACAAGCTAAACTGTTTATATTTTTATGAAAAAATAATAATAAGAATTAATGGATATATTGAAAACATGTTCGGAGCAAGCCAATTCAAGAGGGTAGATCAAGGCAATTCTAAATTCCTAATCAGCCCAAAGGCTGAACTCAGGCCAAGCCTAGCGCTCGGCCCCAAGTGCCCGAGGACGAGCCCAGCGCTCTAACTCAGGCACCCAAGGCCAAGATCAGTGCTCGGACTCGGCAGCCTATGGCCGAGCACAGTGGTAAGCCTAGCCAAAGCCTAGCCTGGTGCTCTGCCTCAGCTAGTCAGGGCCCGGCCACAAGGTCCGGTAGAGCGCGCGAACGTGGTTAACATGACACTAACCGTCCACCCTTTTTTCCACTATTGTTACATGACAAAAATAGTATAAATCCCTTATATTTGTCTCATTAGGAGATCATCACAATCTATCTTGTAATCACATTACATAAGTCATTATTAATACAAAGCTTGTCTTCCTAGCTCAATATCTTGTCTTCTTCATCATATGTTCATTCTTTAAGTATTGGTTTGATTGATTGGTTAATTCGGGCCACCAGATTAATTTATTCTCCATCAAGAATAAATACGAAAAATGAATATAATATATATGAATGGTGTACATGCAGGAAATGAGACGTTTGAGAAGCTTGGGACAATAGGGACGTCCTCCAACCTGCTGGTTTACCTGACCACAGTGTTCAATATGAAGTCTATCACTGCAACAAACCTCATAAATATCTTTAATGGAACATGCAACTTTGGTACTCTCCTCGGAGCTTTCCTCTGCGACACATATCTGGGTCGATACAAAACTCTCGGAATTGCTTCTATCTCTTCTTTCTTGGTAACTATATATGTCCCATGCATCTTCTTCAATTCAATTCTCTCTATGTATATGTATACCATCGTCCATTCATGCTTAATTGTGTCAAGAATCACTTCCATTATACTTTAATTTAGAAAAATTAAACTTAAAAGGATTTTGCCAACTACAATGTAGCGTGATGGCAGCATCCGTCTCAGTTATCATTTCAAATGGGTGGTTATAAATTTGAACCCATATGGTAGGACTTAGATTTTTTTGACAGAAAATATTTGAGAAAGTATATTTGAAACCAGCAAATCTTATCCATGGGGCCGTATGCTATCCTGATTACCAAAGCAATAACTTTTGGTCCCCAAAAAAATAAATTCCATTTCATATATATAAACAATGATTAAAATACAAAGCAAATGGGTGATGGGTGAATAATGAAGTATAATTTAGCCATCATATATAATTGACCGGTCAATGTTGCTTATCTTTTTTCTTTAGTCCATTTTATTTTTTTAATTTTTTTTCAATATTTTGTTTAATTTGATATTTTATTATTGACATTAACATCATATTTAAATAAGTTTTTTAAATCGACCTTCAATGTAGTAACCATTTTAATATTTCCTTTGTAAGGAAAAAAAAACGTGCATTCAACTTTGCAAGATAATACAAAAAACATGTAGTAGATTGAGTTCATAGATTAATTAGTATAACAATTTATTTTAGGGAAAATTGTAATTTATGCCCCTCCATAATATGTCAATTATCAATGCTACTCATGAATTATTAGTGGTGTAAATATTGCCCCTCAATTTTAAAAAACGGTACATATATTACCCCTTCCATGGTGTAAATATTGCCCCTGTCGGTACGGGAGGGGCAATACATGTACCGTTTTTTAAAATTGAGGGACAACATTTACACCACTAATAATTCAGGGGTGACATTGATAATTGGCATATTATGGAGGAGCAAAAATTACAATTTTCTCTTTATTTTATTTTATACTTGAGTGACGAGAGAAACTCATAATCAATATTTGAATGTTTGTCATAGGGGATGTTGGTGTTAACGCTAACAGCAGCGATCTCAAAGCTGCACCCTCATGACTGCGACGACGGCGACTCAAGCGGCGGTTGCAAAAGCAGCCAGGCTTCGCCGTGGCAATTGGCGTTTCTTCTATACGGGTTCGCGTTTTTGGTGGTGGGGGCTAGCGGCATACGCCCATGCAATTTGGCTTTCGGGGCTGACCAGTTTAATCCCAAAACTGAATCGGGGCGAAGGGGGATCAACAGCTTCTTCAACTGGTACTATTTCACCTTCACCTTCGCGATGATGGTGTCTTTGACGGTCATCGTGTACGTGCAGTCCAGCGTGAGCTGGGCGATTGGTTTGGGCATTCCCGCGTTTCTTATGTTGTTGTCATGTGTGTTCTTCTTCATCGGCACCAAAATTTATGTCAAAGTAGTGCCCGAGGGAAGCCCCTTCACAAGCCTGCTGCAGGTAATTTCTAGCCATAGTGGGACAGGTTAGGGCCTAAACTGTTTGCTCGCGCAAGTTGTGGGCCAACTCGCGAGCTAACGATATCAAAAAAAAATTATATATATACTAGAATAATTTTTAAAATTTTTTTGAAGTTGGCCCGTAAAGCCCACGAACCCAAATGGGCGGCTAAAGTTGAACAATTTTAGCTCGTGGGCTTTGCGAGCCGGCTGACCTACAAAGGCTCGTAAAAGTTACAATCCACAGTGGGGCGAGTCTAATAGGACAAGTCAGCCTGCATAACTGCATTGATACCCTAAATATGGTAGGCTCCTTGTAGGCACCCCATGAGCCGCTGAATTATCATGATTTATCACCCCAAAAATCCTATCCAACAAGGGTGTGGGAGCTAGGACTAGAGGTTTTACCTTTTGTGGGTAAGGTAAATAATCATCTTAAATTACTTATTGTTAATCAAGTACTCCGTATTAAATTTTGTCAAACTAAATTATATACATCACATGCCAACTATATAGTATGGTGGTATCTTTGTCACCAGCCATTCCAAATGAATAGTCACAAGAGCAAACTCCGTGGTAGACTTAATATTGTTATTATTATTATTAGGGCTGTTAACGAACCGAACATAAACGAACGGAGGCTGTTCGTGTTCGTTTGTTAAGGATTTTGGGGTGTTCGTGTTCGTGTTCGTTTGTTAAGGTTTTTTTGAAAATCCTGTTCGTATTCGTTTGTTAAGCGTTCGTTAGTGTTCGTTAACGTTCGCGAACACGTTTACAAACGTGTTCGTTAACGTTAATGAACAAGTTCACGAACGTGTTCACAAACGTTAACGAACACGTTCACAAACATGTTTATTTACGTTCATGAACATGTTTGTGAACACTTAATAACCAAGCACCTGCACATGTTCATGAACACATTTTGTTTGTGTACAATAAATAATCTATGTTCACGAACAATTATATATATATATATATATATATATATATATATATATATATATATATATACACACACACGTTTGTAAACATGTTTGCGTACATTATTAAAAACACTAAACGAGCTTGTTCGCGAACACTACTAAACGAACACAAACGAGCTTGTTCACGAACACTTAGCAAATAAACGAGCTTACCACTGTTCAGACTTTGTTCATTTATTAACCGAGCTCTAAATTTTGTTTGTTAATGTTCGTTTACCTTAATAAACGAACACTTACCGAGCCCGAACACGAATAGTTTGTCGAAAGCTCTGTTCGCTAACAGTCCTAAATTATTATCCTACTAATAATAATAGGAAAACGTTACAGGTAATAGTTGCGGCCACGAAGAAGAGAAAACTGGCGTTGCCTCAACAGCCATGGACCGAGCTATTCAATCATCTCCCCTCAAAGACGCTCAACTCCAAACTCCCTTACACCGATCAATTCAGGTTCCTAAACAGAGCAGCCATCAAAACCCCAGAAGACCAGCTGAAAACCGACGGATCCGCATCCGATTCGTGGCGCCTTTGCAGCGTCCAGCAAGTGGAGGAGGTGAAATGCGTGGTGAGAGTGTTCCCAATCTGGGTTTCCGGCATCCTCTACTACGTCGTCCTGAATCAGATGAACACCTACGTTGTTTTCCAAGCACTCCAAATGGACCGCAGCCTCGTCGCCGGCACCAATTTCAAGGTCCCGGCGGCGTCCTACTCCGTCTTCGCCATGATGAGCCTCACCGTCTGGATCCCCGTCTACGACAGGCTCCTCGTTCCCGTTCTCCGAAAACTCACCAAAAGAGAAGGCGGCATCACGCTCCTGCAGAGAATCGGCGCCGGCGTGTTCCTCGGCGTTTTTACGATGCTGGTGGCCGCCGCCGTGGAAACCCGGAGGCGGAGTGTAGCCCTCACCCGCCCCACGCTGGGAATCCAACCGAGAAAAGGTATTAAAATTTAAATAGAGTCTATAAAATTAGAAAAATTTAGAGCAAATACCAATTTTGATTCCGACTATTAACAAAATGACAATTTTAATCCACATGTTTAATTTCTACCAATTTTCATCCACGATTATTTTTTTCAGTGTCAAAATTCATCGCGTCTGTCATCTATCCGTTTAAAACGTGCAAAAATCTAAAATTGTTAAAGGTATTTTTGTTATTTTCAACTTAATATTATAAATGGATTTAAATCCTAAGATCGATCAAAATTCGTAGTTTTCTTCCTCATTTTACTTTAATTTGAGAAGGAGAACTCTGAATTGTAATCGATTTTAGGGCTTAAATCTTGTTATTTATGCCCAAATTGGAATATTGGGTTAAAAAGAACGACAATACCTTTATAAATTTTAAATTTCATCATGTTTTAAACGAATGGGTGAACAACAACATAAATTTTGGCACTAAAACAGTAATTGTAAAACCAAAATTGGTACTAAAACAATAGTTATGAGACCAAAATTGGTATAAATTAAACATGTGAATTAAAATTATCATTTTGCTAATAATTGTGAGACCAAAATTGATATTTACTCCAAAATTTATATGACTATTCTGATTAATAATAAAAAAACCTGTATTTATAGAGTTACTATAATAACAACTAAATAACAAATTAAATTGTATCTCATAAAAATCTGTAACTGTAATTTCAAACAGGCCCAATTTCGTCTTTGTCTGGGAACTGGCTAATTCCTCAGCTAGTACTAGCGGGGCTGTCGGAGGCCTTCGCCGTCATCGGCCAAGTCGAGTTCTTCTACAAGCAGTTCCCGGAGAACATGCGGAGCTTCGCCGGTTCGTGCCTATTCTGCGGCTTCGCCATTGCCAGTTACCTTAGCAGCTTCTTGATATCAGTTGTGGATAGTGCGACCAGGAAGCCGGACAGGGAGAGCTGGTTGGCCGAGGATCTTAACAAGGGGAGACTTGATTACTTTTACTACATGGTTGCCGCTTTGGAGGTGGTTAATTTGGGGTATTTTATGGTTTGCGCCAAATGGTACAAGTACAAAGGGACAGAAGAAAATGTGGATAAAGATAAAGTTGCATCAGAAAAACTAGATTCTAGCAAACCCTTGGTGTAACGCTACATTCACATTTGATCCATTAGTCAAGTATTTACACAACTACAAATATAAATGAGGATGCTTGCGTTGTCAGCTCAATTGGTTCTTGGGTAGTAGATTATGAATAGTTGCAGTATAGGAGTTTTACTCTCTTGTGAGGACAAGAGAATTTCGTCTTTTGTAAGCAAGAAATATAAATGATGCTTACATTACAAGTTCTACCATATGGTTATCCTTGTTCTCTTCGATTTGCATACGATCTTGTTCCAAGTTTTACCATATAAAAACAATTGTTTATAATGAACAAAAAATGATAACATGTTAATACATTTCCCATATAGCACTAACTCCCTCCATACACCTCCTATTGTTACAACCTTCTTGCATTTTGTACAATGCAATTTCACAAACTTTCTACATCTTTTGTGGTACAAATATATGTGGGTTTCACTTTTGATTTGGATCAGGTAGTGAATTAAGGTTCTCTTACGTGAGACAAAGAAATCAATATATTGTAATTCACCAACATGTCAAATTGAGCACTAGTGGAAAAATATGACTTTACTAGTTAACTAACAAGTTAGCCACATGTGACTTGTCCTACATACCCTCACTAATACTTCTTGGACTACTGCCTTCATTAGACACTCCTTGTTGTATGCCATGATAGATGTTCCCTCACATTTTCACTATCATTAGAAGAAGCAAATGCAATCACTATGGGTTCAACACCTTTCTCAAATTCAGTTGCATATTATTCACAAAAGGCGAAATTTCTCGTCCCGAGAACCCCACAGTCCAGCCCAACAAGATTTGTGGAGGGCCAATAGCCTTTATCTTTACTTGTATCTTTGCCTTCAACTTCACTATTAGGGAATTATTGTTCTAGGTCTACATTCCCCATCTACATTACTCCATCACTACGGCAAACTATACCAGGATCCACATTAAATTGAGAACTCGAGTCAAAAATGACATCCAAATAATGTGTATGCATATATTTAAAGCGTCTTCTTCACAAAAGAACAATCATTATACCACGAACTATGATCCACCTTGCAAAGTAGACTACTTACCTAAGGTACATTTTTAATATAATAAAGGTTCATCTTGAATACATTGAATGTTCATTTTTCAAAGGCTCATTATTTGTATACTACCAAATAATAAACATTCAATATATTAAAAATGAACATTTATTCATGGTCAACAATATAATTTGCCGCAAAAGAACGCTGCTTATCTATGTTATTTGCAGTGCAATGGATGTGGAAGAAACAATTGAAAGGATGGGTCTGAATTTTGCAACACCAGATTATGGCAATCCAGACCACAGGGAATTTCAATATCAGAGAAGAATACAATATAATGTGGAGATTAGGAAGGAATATATTGACAATATAAACTTGGGTATAATAATGTCATTTGTTACCCTTTTCAGCATAAGTATTTGAGAAATTGAAAAGGCAAATGAAGGAACAAACATGATCTAATAAATGCACAACCTCTGTAAGGCCAAAAACACAGCCCACCCCCAGTAAGAAGGCTTTCCTCAAGGCAAAACAACTGATGGTAGGGTAGTAGTGAAGATTATTTTTACCATGCCGAGCACTGCACCACACCAGTTAAACCGCTCCCGTCAGACTACATCTTCCTCGTCCTCCTCAAACAGTGTACGCCTGCTGAATCGTCTCTATGTCGAGGCCTTTCAATTTCACCACCGATTCCACGTGCCCCTTCAGTGTATGCAGCTCCCGCAACCTAAGCAATTCAAACTGTTAGGATCAAGCGCTTACCAGTTACCACTAGGTCAAAAGTTCTATAGCTAGTAGCAAAGGCGTAACTTTATTTCCTTATAGACTGCCATCACATTTTCGAGAGGCAGGGTACTGGACTGGCCTTTTACTGGCCTCTGCCCAACAATCCCCTAGTGACGTGGTGTTGGACTTGGCCCTTACAGGCCCCCGCCCAAACGAACTATTATACTCAATTCACTCGCTAAAATCATAACCGATTGCTAGCTGTTAGATATCAGAGGCACCTCGCAATTTCAGCTCTCCTCTTAGCTTCCTCGGCCAGCTGATTAAGCTCGTTGAAGTTGGTTGCTTCGCTGAACAGTTTGGTGTCTGGAACTTGGAGCCCGTGAAGAGTTCTCTGTGCATGCGCCCATTGTAGTTCACGTTGTTCTTTACCAAAGTCTTTCTTACGGGTAAAAGCAATCTGGGAAACAAAAACAACACCATATAGTGAATTCCCCAAGTGATAAATGTGTAGAATTTCATTTTTTTTTCAGCATGACTATTGACCCGTACCCTTTGTTCGAGGACCAAATCCCAGGCCTTGCCACTAAGAGCATAGCGGGTGAAGAACTTTATGAAATCAAGCGGGATATAGCACACGAGATTATAAAGCCAGATAACGCCAGCCCATCCCCAGCCTATTCCTTCAATAGCCGCGAAACTCCAACTTGCATACACAGCAATAAGGGTCGCAACCTGTCATCACAAAGCACCAAATTTCGGGGTATTCATAATCTGTAGAATCAACGGGAAGTCAGAATCTTAAAGACAAAGGAAAGATTGCTCTCACCAGTTGAGCAATCACAAAAGCAACCATAAGAAACACCCCGGGACGCTCAACAAACGACCAACTACGCGATCTCGTGACGAATATCAGGGCCTGACTGATAGTGCTCACTTGAAGGTAGATTGCAGACGCAAGCTTCCTGAAGTCATCATGGGCCGTCTTCTCAAGTGTAGATACACCAAAGTGTCTCTGGCAACTCACCCAAATAATTAGGTTTTTTTTTTTTTTTAAATTTAGAAATTCACAAAGGTTAAAGGGGGAAGTGTAGAGAAACTTTTATAGTAACACATTTTTCTATTCCTTTTTGCTTTTTGGATAAACGAAAAATGCTGTTCATGATATCAATTCAACAACATAGATTACGATAAAATCCAACAGTGACATTTGGACACGTATATTGTTAAGGTTCAGAAGCAAGTAATAATTAAGGAAAAAATTAGTAATACTTAAAAGTAGATTAGGCTTGCAAAATCAAGAGATTATTAAATGGATAAACAGATTCACTCACCGGGAAGAAGTCCGTTTTGTAGGCTGCCCAAAAAAATATGACTGTCATCATTGCCAAATAACCGCCAAGAATAATTCCAGTAGCAAATATCTCAGCAAGCTTCCAACTGTCAGGAAGTGGAGACGGTTTCACCCTATCTTTGGAAATAGTCATAATGGTACCTAAAACAATAAATGCAATAAACGTCAAAAAGATAGTGCAAATGATATCACTCGAGATCTAAGTGCCTAACATGGTATATCATGAATTTCAACCACGCAAGTCAATGCTAGTAGATTTTAGTATATAAATATTTTTTTCAAAATAGAAAGCAGCTAGATCTATTATATTTTGCAACTACTGTTATCAAGCTCCACATCATTGGTCATTTCTACAATGAGTTAATACTCCAACTAATGACTATAGTGGTTTTTCTCGATTTAGTCCTAAACGTATTTTTTGCTTAATTGGGTCCTTGACTTCGATGTTTTTCCCTAATTAAGTCCTCTGTAACTGTAGCTTGGTTATTTCCCCTATATTAATACCCAATTTAGTCTTCAACTATAATGGTTTTACCCAAATTAGTCATCGATTATAGTGGTTAATACCCAATTTAGTCCTCGACTATAGTAGTTTTTCTCAATTTAGTCCTTGATTCTAACTGCCAAGGACTCAATTAGGGAAAACCATGGAAGTCGAGGACCCAATTAAGCACAAAAATATGTTTAGGACTAAATCGAGAAAAGCCATTATATTCGATGACTAAATTGGGTATTAACTCTTTCTACAAACAAATATGCAGACATATCCCCAGTATTTTATGCTTTGTCTATTTGCCATTATGAGATAAATGGGAAGAGTAAGGGTGAGCTAACCATCGTTCAGAATTGCAATGATAAGCACCATGAAAGGCGGAAAATCGAAATTCCAAATCAGGGCCAGCAGCATGAAGCCAAGCTGTTACAAGTTATAAATGGAAATAATCAGAATATGACATGAGACATGTTTACATATAACTTTCACTCCTTGGGGGAGAGTAAGATAGGTAAGAAACAGATCAAAGAAATGAGAAAGAGGCGAAACACTACATACCACTATACGAATTGTGATAGAAACTGCATAAATCTGCGAAAGAAAAATGATTAAGACACTCAAATCAAGCACAGAAGGCATGTGGCAAATTGAGATGATCATAATCCTCAAAATGGAAAGTTTAAAGAAATCGCTTTTATGTAGAATAGATGGTAAATCATGAGTTAAAAAAATAGTGAACAGAACTAACCGTGTAGTTTTTCATCCTCTGAAAGATTGCTCGACTGGTCAAAACAGCACTGATTATGACACTGAGACCGGGTTCAGTAAGCACAATATCAGAAGCACTGCGGGCTGCATCAGTGGCATCAGCAACAGCGATTCCTATATCGGCCTTCTTCAAAGCTGGAGCATCATTGACACCATCGCCAGTCATCCCGCAGATGTGTTTTCTTGCTTGTAAGCGCTTCACTATCTCATATTTGTGCTCTAAAGAACAACGTAAATAAATCAGTACAGACTACAACGTACCAGGCAGGTTACCGATTAAAAGGTGCAGTATCATTTGCAAACATGTTAACAGAAAACATACCTGGGAAAACACCGGCAAAACCATCAGCCTTCTCTATAAGTTCATCAACGGGTAAAGCAGCAATGGATTCATCCTTATCCTGTCCCAACAAAGCTGATGAAGGATACATATTTGTTCCCATTCCCAGACGCCGTCCAGTTTCTTTACCAATAGCCAGTTGATCCCCTGTTAAACACTCGAGCATTTAGTGAGTAAGCACAGTGAAAATCATCATTTGCCACCTATTAGCATGTGCCAGATTAGTAAGCACAACTCACCGGTAATCATTTTAACATTTACTCCAAGATTTAGAGCCCTCCTAATGGTCTCTGCACTGTCATGCCTTGGTGGATCAAACAAAGGCATGAGACCAATCATTTGCCAGGGTCCCCCTGCACTCTCTTTCCTTCCATCTGGAACCTCCTGCTCAATACATTAGAGAAATACTTAATTAAATGAATGGAGAAACAAGTTAGTTATGTTCAGTTTTTGTAAATATGGCAGCATACAGTATGGAAACCAGAATACCGAAGTTGAAAGGGTCACCTGATAAGCTACACCAAGAGACCGTAACCCACGCTCTGCAAACTTATCAATCACAGCATGAACCCTGCGCTCTATTTCTGACTTGTTGTGCACGAGATTTAAAATCTAGAATCCATAGCACGGGCAGTAATTAGATTACCAACTACCACAGTTGAACATATCAACAAAGAGCAATCCTGAATTATACCTGCTCCGGTGCACCTTTGCTGACCCTGTGCATTTTTCCTTGACCATCAAGATATGTAAGCGCTGTCCGCTTGTCAGTGGGGTTGAAAGGAAGGAAGTGGAGTTCTTGAATACCAGCACGAGCCTATTCATAATAATGTGTAAGCCAATATAGCAGCAATAAGGAAAAAAGCAGGTATATTGTCCTAGAAGGGACCAAGTTTACCTCCTTTGGATCCGCCAGCATATTAACAATAGCACCATCGATTGCATCTTGGTTTTCTGTTCGAGAGGCACGGGCTGCCATTAGAACAACAGTATCTGGATCGACTCCTTTGGCAAAGACCTGAAAAAAGAATATGAATAATTATAATTTGCTTCGTAAAGGTGGCTAAACCTCAATCAGAATTATTCTGTACTGTACTCCCATTCTAACCTCAATAAGATTCTTGTCAACAGTGAGCTTGTTCAAGGTCAGAGTTCCTGTCTTGTCACTACAAAGCACGTCCATTCCAGCCATCTCCTCAATAGCTGTCATTCTCTTCGTAATAGCTCCCTGCAAGAGTTTCCATAATGAAATACTGCACAGTACTGAACCACTAGAATCGCATCAGCCAAGGAAAGTAACAAACCTGTTGAGCAAGACGATGGGAACCGATTGCCATTGTAACTGAGAGGACAGTTGGCATGGCAATTGGAATTCCACCAATAAGAAGCACAAGAAGATTGTCAATCCCAGGACGATACTCCCGGTGTTGAATAGGATACATGACAACGATCTCTATAACCATGCCCACAGCTATAGAGCAAATGCAAAAGTTTCCAATTGCAGTCAAAACCTGATCAAAAGAGCAAACAGGATATTTTAGTATGTTTATATTTGGAAAAACATGAGCACATTACATATGTGAACAAATATGATTAAGTCAGCATACTCACCTTTTGGAAGTGACCGACTTGGTTAGTAGAGTCAACAAGGTGTGCAGCCTTCCCAAAAAAGGTATGAACCCCCGTGGCAATGACCACAGCTTCTATCTCTCCCTGTTTACAAGTAGAACCAGAGTATATACCATCTCCAGGACCCTTAGTTACAGGAAGAGATTCACCGGTCAAAGCGGACTGCAAGTTTCAGAGGTAACATAAGCAGAGTTCATCATTTGTATAGTACAATTTAACATCTATATATTCATAATTTCAATTTCAAATAACAAATATAATATATATATATATATATATATATATATATATAGGGGAGGGTTCAGGTCCTCCATGTAAAAAGTGTGAACCCATCCCCACCCTCCATATTGAAAAATCAAAGGCTAGGATCTTAACATTACTAAACTTGTTTGCAATAATTATAAAATAAACCCCGCTCTTAAAAGTTTTTAATAATTATAAAATTGACCCCGTGTTTTTTTAAACCCTCAGCCATTGATAAATCTTGATGGACGGTTGAGATCAGTATATATAAATATATATATATATATATATATATATATATATATATATATATATATATATATATATATATATATATATATATATATTCAAGCACACATCATAAAAGTATTATCACCTGATCAATTTTCAATGGATCACCATCTAGTAGACGAGCATCTGCAGGAATTATATCTCCAAGTTTGACACTGATAATGTCACCAGGTACCAAAATAGCAGCATCTTCCTCACTCCATCTTCCATCTCGAAGGACCTTCAACAAAAGTACAAAAACAGTCAGTAACCCAAAAAGCTAAGGGAAACATCCCATTAGTCATCAAAATTACGAGCTCAAATAATCTACTAAACTAAGACTCCAGAGGGCCAACACTGGAAATCAAGATTTATGTCCATCACCTTGGCCTTTGGAGCAAGGCGAGCCATGAGAGCTGCTGCGGCATTACCCGCATTGTTCTCCTCGATGAAACTGATAGTGGAGTTTATCACAAGCAAAGTAATGATACCCACAAAGTCCTGCCAATCCGGGGGCTTTCCCTGTAAATTTCAAGGCATCATCAAGTGAATCCAAAGCAACCCGCACCACAGAAAACAAAATTGAACTGAATCTAAACATGAGCCTCACCCCTCCGTTTGCAAGAGCAATGGCCATGATGGCAGCAGCCTCCATAACCCATGAGAGTGGATTCCACATAAACCCCAAGAACTTCAAGAATTTGCTTTCCTATCAGACACCAAACCATCAGAACAGTTAAATTCACACATGTTTTCTCAGTAATCAGAAACTTCTTGTTTCAAGATGAAACTAGCATTTCCAAAAGTAGCAAATATCAAACTATGGTACTGAAAGCTCAATTGAAAACAACATCAAAGAAGACAGCAAACAATGAACAGTCATTATTTCACTATTCTAATTCAATTGCAGCTAACGGTAAAAAAATATAATTAAAAAAAAAAAAAAAAAAAAAAAAAAAAAAAAAAAAAAAAGGCAAACATAAAACCAGATATATAGAACAGAACATGGAAATTTAGCATAAAAACTGCATTTCTAAAGCTAAAAATTCCAAATGAGGACTAAATTTCAGTCATCAATGATAACAAAAAATAGCACCTTCTTCTCCTCGAGCTTATTATGCCCAAAAATGTCCAACCTCTCTTGGGCAGCCTGACTAGTAAGGCCATCTTTAGTGCATCTCAGATTCTCAAACACTTCTTCAATGGGTATGTTTTCCTAAAACAAAACAAAAATTAAAGGAAAAGAGCATTAAAAACAAAATGGAACTCACACCCAAGCAAGAAAACCAACTAAACACTCCATTTCACAACCCAGATCCATTACCAAATCCACAGTTTCCTTCAACACAGCATCAAGAACTTCAGGCTTCTCAGCCATGGTTCTCTCTCTCTCTCTCAAGAAGGTTTCAGATCAGAAGAGCAACCTAATCTTTAGGCTACCCAGAATGGAAGATTGGATTTTGAGTGGAGCAATAATAATGTATTTGAAGGCCAAATGAAGGGTCGGCCCACCAACTCCAAATCTACAAAAGCAGGAGAGAACCGCTGGCACAATGCCACAAAGCAGAGCAGTAAACAGTTGCACAATACACTGCATACAACTTCAGCATTATTGGCAGCTTTTCTTTTTCCTTTTCTTTTTTTTCTTTTTGTTTTTGTATTTTTACACCCAATTTACGAAGTCCGCTCTCCTTTCCATTTCCACATAAAGTTTTCAGCAAACTTTTCCTTTAAAAATTGTCGGAAATTTTACCATTTTTAGTTTTATAGTTAGGACTTTTGAATTGTTTCGTAAATGTTTTTTTTGAAATGGTTTTTAACTTTTGATTGACTTTAATTGTCTGATTAAGTTAGAAGGTTAATATAACTTTTTTGGTAAATAACTTTTGAGATTAATTTTTTTGTCAAAAAAGTTAATTTTGAAAAAGATAATATTTCACTTATGGTCGTATAACTATTAGGTTGTTATTAATTGCAGCCTACTAATTTCAAAATTGTCAATTTAGTATCGTAATTATTCAATTTTTCTCAATTTCAAAATCGTGAGCTGCAATTAACAACACTCAAATAACCATACAACTAAAAGTGAAATTTTCTCTTTCAAAAATTACTGAGTTGCTTTTCTGTTTGACTCTTTTGGAATAAATTCTCAATTTTTTTAATAAACTCACTTCTCTTATAAAATTGTTGAAAGATCTTATTCCCTTATTTTATGAATTTTCTATTTTAACACACATTTTTATTTTATTTTAATGTATTGTATATAAAAAGTAGTGAAAATTAATATTTTTATAAAATTTTCTTTAATTTTTATCTTTATTATTATAAAAAATAATTATTAAAAGATATTTTTATGTATACGTAATTATTAATAATTAATATAATATTTTTATAAAATAAAATCATATCTTCAAAAGTCACTTTATATGTTATCAATTAAAATTAAACCAACTACCATAATTCGCTAATTAGGAGGATATGAATGTAAAATATATACCTTTACTAGTACATACACAATAAATGAATAAAAATAAGGGGCATAACTTTATTGGCACATATTATGTTTTTAAGTATTATATACTTCTAGTAAAATATACTACGTATTTACTATATATTTATATACATACACACGCATGTGTGCGCGCGCATTACACATGCATATGTAATGGGGTTTGGGGGAAGGTTGGCGCGATTTCTCCCATTATGTTAATTGGTTTAATCAACTAATAATATTTAGTATTTGATAAGTAAATTCTGTTAAATCATACGTGCATACAATACATATATTATTTATGTATATATACCAATAGTGTGTTATGGTTTTGTTGGGACCAGATCCACCATAAATCAGGTATGGAAGTACAGAATGGGAATAAGAAAATAATGGTATTATTGCTCGGGGCACTAAGCCTAAAATGGTATATACAAAACACGAGATACTGACCCAAAATAGCAGTCCAAATGATAAACAAATAATGCAATAGCCCAAGTAATAAACTAGGAAAGATAGTGTGTAACTGATGGGAATCGAACACAAGTGAATGGGTTGAAACTAGAGGCCAAAAACCACCGGACCAGATGAGATGTAATGCTTAAACCAGCTTGTCTCTTAAGAGGCAAGACACCTCTTTTTATAGTGCACCCTATCTTCACAACACCTTCCATGTGTACAGTTCCAAATGTGTTTCCTCTCCACCAACCATGTGTGTGCCATGCCCAGCCTATGTCATCCCCACGTACGCACGACCTAGCGCCAATTCGTCAAAGAAGCGTTGGTGCCATGATGGGACCACACACCACCCCAGTCGCCCACGTCGTGACAGGCGAAGGCTAAGCCTCAACGTCCACCCCACATCGCCTAGCCATGGGCATTCCCTGTCGTGGCCCTACAAGCCACACCACTGAGGGCTCACTCATCGCGCCGGCCACACACCAGCTAGAGAGGGCTAGCGTGCCTCCCCAGCAGTCCAAGAAACCAGCCACCTATAGACGTATGCATCCCCAACGCCCTCGTCTCTTCACCACTAGGCCAACCCACCCAACTCCCCCATCCTTCTACCTTGCTTCAAGTCCACTTGACCAAATTGGGCCCAACAAACTGGCTCACAACCCATATCTTATCAATGTGGGTGTTAGCTTTTTTTTTTTTTTGGGTGTTAGCTTAGTATTATGGATTTTTTAAAATTTTTTTATAAATATAAATTTTATAAAAATTATATAAATTATTATTTTAAAAAAAATCTTTCACTTTTTTCCACTCTCTATATTATTCGAATATGATAATTTAAATTGATCACTTTAAAAAATTGTGAAATATAATTTGAACTAAATTATTTTATTATTTTTATTTAGTAATATTTTAGTATTGGACTTAAATTTTTCACATATCGCACATTTTGTTATATATGAGAGTCACTAAAGTCTAAGGTAGCTCAATTGGTAATAGGCATGTTGTTATACCCTATCCCACCTAACTGGTGGCAGTAAAGACACATAAAGTCCATTGATGGTTGCCCGCTTACTAAAAGCGGGGATGGTAGTACAGACTACCCTATTGTTAACAGTACAGTATCCAATAACTTAGCCCATTTGACCAGCAGTGGTAAAGGCATTTCAAGTACCTTCACTACCACAAAAAATGCTTTTAAACTCGGTTATTTTGGGCATACAACATCGGTTATTGCCTAACCGTAGTTCTAACTTACATAAGAAATAAATGATATGACATCAGTTTTTAGCTAAAAACCAGCATCATAAATATATATTAAATAAAATTAAGAGATACCGCTTCGATTATTAAACAAAACTGATGTGGTATCTTATTTTTTAAAAATAATAAAAATATACGACGTCGGTTCTTTAGAAGAATCGATGTCGTATATATTTTAATTTTTTCTATATAAATTATATACCGCGTCATTTTTTTTAATTAAAAACCAACTTGGTATATCATTTTTTAAATCTTTTTTTTTTTTGCATGCAATTTCTGTAGTAGTGTGCGTGGTTGACAATTGCCTACTTATAGTAGGAATGGTAGTGCAAACTACTCTACACTTACTAGTGGTCAATAGTAACCTAGCTTACAAGACCGATGGTGGTAAACACACTCTCAACGATGGTGATTTGCCTACTTACCAAAAATAGGGATGGTAGTATAGACTACCCAATCACAAAAACCTCGGTACTTGTAATCACATTTACTGGGCCTTTGATCCTCTTTAACTGGAGGATGGGTGATTCCAACCCTTTGGTGGTTTTTTGAGCTACTAAATGACCTCACATGTCTCTCCTTCTTGATAGAGTCATATATTATTCATCTAACCTGATACGCATTGGTTGAGTGCTTAATACGTTTACTAGTTCTCCTGTTGTTTTCGACCGACTAATTGTCTCGGATATCTTAGCTTGGGCACACCAAGCTCAGCTCGCTCGACGCTAAATAGTCTGCATTCTTAGTATTGTTTTGTTTTGATCTTTTGCTATGAACCTCACTCCTTTTTTGTGCACTGGTCCGACAAATAGATTGGTAACTATTTCTCCAGTTGTTGTATTCCTACCAGTTTGACCTCTTTTATATGCTTTGTCTATGCATATTTGTATTTTGGTTAGCTAGCTAGTTTCTTAATTTGTGTTTGCCTCTATTATTACTGATGGGATTATTGTTTTTGTAGATTTTTCTCTTAGACCGAGATATATCCAGTATACTTGTATTCTTTGAACTAATAATATAATTTATCAGTATTCAAAATAAATAAATAGCACTAATCAACAAAAATGGATTGGACAGCGGCGGAAACGACTCGTGAATTATTATGTTTAAGTTGCTATTATTATTATTATTATTATTATTATTATTATTATTATTATTATTATTATTATTATTTTAATATATAAGAATAGATAATTTTAAAAAACAAAACAATAAATTATGGTCAATTTGATGATGCATGTTTTTCTGTACGTTGCAGTATCATATCCGATATTTGACTTATCGTCTTATTGGTATTCACAGGTGACCCAAATATGGCGGTGATTTTGACCGTATATGGAAGATATGGGATAGTATATGACTAGCAAACTTTATAATATTGAATAATAAAGATGCCAATTATTATCGATGAAAAATTAATAATATTTTATAAATAATATAATATTTGTATTTTTATGAACTTATAAAAAAAATTTATTTTATTGATGATAATAAATATTTTTACTACTCAATATTAATAAACAAGTAGTATACAACAATTGTATCTGTCTACATTATACAGCATTTTTTAATTAATTTTTAATACCAAGTATTGGATATATCAAATCTACCATATCTGCAATGTATTCCTCCCTGCACTACTTCACATGCAATTCACTAAAATTTGCGTGCAAATAGATCTTTTCATAGCAGGTTACTCAGACCTGCCTATTTCAATTCGGTGATATATATATATATATATATATATATATATATATATATATATATATATATATATATATATATATATATACATACATACATATATATATATATATATATATATATATATATATATATATATATATATATATAATGATATTTTGATAATTATTGTAAACTCTAGACATGTATTATGTAAAGTTTCACGGTGCATCCGACTTGAGATATATTGATATACACAGGCCATTTATATAATTAATAAAAGGGAATAAAATGTTAATACTCCTTGGTCAATCCTGTCACACATGATCTTTTTAGTATGATTTACTTTTTATGTGTTGTTTGTGAACTACTACGTATGAGCTAGGTTTACCCGTGCACATTCTTGGATAGTGGATGTGCTCTTATATATTATCCAAAAAAAATAAAAATGAATAAGAGCCAAATTAACTATCTAGCTATACTACACACAAATGTAATTAAGCCACGTACCAAACTTTAAAAAAAATAAAATAAAATCAATTTTGTTTTTATTTTTTATCTATCCACAATTTCTCTTTCATAACCACACTTACAAAAACTCTTAAAAAATCGTGAATAAACTCCAAGGATGTTCTAATTGTATTTTTGTTTGCAATTTAATGATTTAATTTACCCTTATTCTTTATTAAAATAATGATATTATTTTTATTCAAGTAGTTTTACCTATACTCTTTTATATATTAAAATAATTTGTTGTTGACTGATATGTTTAATCCACATTAATTTATACATGAAGGTAGATTCTTACATTTTGTGTTGATTTTATTCCCCCATTGAGACACAGCCAATAACTCCCGCGAAAAGGGGGGAGGAAATATATTATAAAGTGTGTATATGTGTGTGTATATATTTTCCACTACGAAATCACATGGTTAGTTCCCCCATCCCCAATTACCCCACATGGTTAGATTCATGATAATATATAAAGATTTAATTTCATATTATAGATTTATGATTGATAGTTCTCTTTTAGTCATTTTTATTAGAACATCCTCATTTGATCTTAATATTATTGTGACATGATCATTTTTATATTACGTACTCTATCAATAAAATCGTTGAAATGGCGTTAAATACAAAGATATTTCAATCTTTTTAATAAAAAGTAGGTTGAACCACTATATTTTTTATGCTGATTTTTTGAAAAAATTTCATAATATAAGATCGATATGCTATTGTATTTAATAATATTTAAACTGTTTTCTTGATAAATGACCAAAAGTGGTCATGCCACAATAATATTATGACCAAAAGTGAATGTTCTAATAATTATTGTCAATATGATATTTAGTTGTTTGAGTTTATTTCACTTTTACTTTCTTGACTATATTTGTATATTTTCACTTTTGATCATTTAACTTCAATTTGTTTTGCTTTTAATTAATTAATTTTTATCTTTTGAAAAAGATTTCAATTTTATGATAAATACTAAAATGCCCCTATTTTGCAACAATTTTACAAAATTTGGCGTTATTGCATTTAAAGATATTTTTAATTAAAAGTGAAATATTTTAAAAAGTCGAGATAAAAAAAAAAAAAAAGTAAAACAAATCAAAACTAAAGGCAAACAATAAAAAAATGTTGCTGTTAAATTTTAATTATTTATTTCACTTTTAGTTCATAATTCTTTAAAATTTTCATTTCCAGTCATCAAGATACTAAAAAAAAACATAAAAACTTTATTATTTCAAAAAAAAAAACTTTATTATTTTATTGTGACTTATCAACCACTATTTACACTTTTATGCACTATGATATATATATAATGGTCATACTCCAAAAGGTAGTATTACCTTTATGGCTTTATTGCATATTTGCATGTCAGGGAACAACCATTGGATGTATAGACACACATTTATCCTTATACTCTAAAACTATGTTGATTTTGTGCTAAAAAAAAGTCACTTTTGAATTGATTATTATTAAACATAAGCAAATATAGAATGGTGAGATGCTGTGATGATTACTTTTTTTCTACAAACTAGTCATAAAAGATCTTTTTATAATGTGCACGTCCCATGTCTCTTATCTACATAACTAGCATTCTGTATGCCTTATGCGCGGAGATCATGCCCAATATTAAAATATTGATAAATAAAAATATATAATTAAAATTTTAGTTTAAATTATATTTTACAATTCTTTAATGTACTAAATTTTAATCATCGTATTTAAAAATTATATATAGAGAAAAAAAAAAGAGCAAGAATTTATATTTTGTTTAATAATAATGTAAATAATTTTGATAAATTTTATAATTTATTTTTAAAATATATACAAAAATGAATAAAATATCTATAATACTAAGCTATAGTAATCAATAATGATGAAAAGGATATGATAATTAAAGAATAGGAAAAGGATATGATGAACTCAAAAAAAAAAAAAAAAGGAAAAGGATATGATAGGTATATGTGTATGGTAATAATGATGGAGTCATCATTGTTAGAATTATATACTAATGAAGTTATAACGGTGTAAGAGTAGTAATTTTGTCTAATAAGAATGTAGCAATGTTGCAAAAATCGTGCATAGGCGCGGTGGTCGACTGCCTTTGATTTCGACGAAATCACTGTTCTAGGCCATCGCCAACAAGGTCACAGTGGACTAGGCAGTTGCCTAGGCGGGCGTCTAGGCTGGCGGTTAGTAATTTTGTGTGTGTGTGTGTGTGTTTTTTTTTTTTTAAATTGATTATTTTTCTCAAACTGATGCCATTTTTAGTGAAATAATCTTAAATTGTTCAAATCGGTCGCAAATCTTAAAAAATGTAATAAAAAAATTTGGAAATCAGGTACTCTAATATTAATACTTTGTGATCACTCTAATATTAATACTTTGTGATCACAAAGTATTAATATTAGAGTACCTGATTTCCAAAATTTTTATTACATTTTTTAAGATTTGCGACTTTGTCTTGTGTTTTGATTCTTTAAATCTTTATACAATTTACAATTCTACATATTTTTAGGTTAATATTTAATATTTTAGTACTAACTATTAAAGTATTAAATTGTTTATAATTACTAAGTCTTAATTTTTTTTTTAAAGAAAATATTTTAAATAAAAATAAAAAATAAAAAATGGGTGCCTAGGAGCCCCGGGCTCCGAGGAGTGTGTAACGATTTGAAAAGCATAGTATCAAATATATATATGCACATAATACAGTTCGGTTGTAGTTAGGTGATAAATGGCAATCATTTTTAATTAATAGATTTAATTAAATTTGACTTTTATTACTCCCATACGTGTAAAATGTATTAAAATAAATAAATATATGTCCATCTATCTACGTAAAAACCTATGTAGATTAGGTGGTAGTTTTAATTTGACGACATAGTCTCTGGTATTAGCGAGCTGAGAGCCAATATGGTCAACAAAATTTCTACTTTTTGGTTTTTTTTTTTTAGTATTATAATACTTTGATGGATTCAAAAAGAGTTGTCTTTATACTTGTAATTTGTAAAGTTGTGGTTTGCTCGCCCAAAACAAGAAATCGCGTATTCGCGTCCAAAATTTTGTTAGGTGAACTGCAGGTTGAAGATATATATATATATATATATTTAAGTGACCAAGACCATGTTAATGAGGATATAGCTAATTTGAGTGGTGATGATAATGTAGTAAATAATGAGGGTATAGCTAATTTGAGTGATGATGATAATGTAATAAATAATGAGGGTATAGTTAATTTTAGTTTTTCATATAGGGGCCCACTTTTTTTTATTTCACCCAGGGCCTTCAAAATGTTTGAACAGATGATAAGTCTCAATGATGGTTATATCCCTGGTTTTTGTCCGTTTTTAAAATGCTTACCTTCTTGTACATTATGTTCTTAATGTTGTACACTACATTTTTATGGACAAAAATGTCCAGCATATTCTGTTACCGTTAAAGTTGACTAAAGAACTGTTAAAGTATATATATTCATTTTCAGCCACTCATTTTCCTTCCATATTTCCCCTATTTCTTCCGCTATTTCTTATTTACCCAGGATATGCAACTTCCCTATTTCCCCGACCTAATTCTTCCGCTTTTCCTTCCATATTTCCCCTAATCTTCTTCTTTTCCTTCCCTTATTTCCCCTAATCTGCAATCTACGATGTTACGAATCTTCCACCTATTTTCCTCCGCAAACTCCCTTCATCATTCATCTGTTGCTTCATATGAGGATTTTCACGCTCAACAGTTGTAAGAAGAGTTGCAATCAACAGCATTCAATGATTATGGACATGAATTGCACTCAATATTTAAGTCAAGGTAAATTCCTTAACATTTTTGTTAGTTTTATATAATTAGATGCTGATTGGTCGATTTAGAGTGGGTTTGATTATGAACTTGTACTAAAAAGCAATAGGAAAAATTAAAGGGAATCAATGGATTTTCTAATTTTAAAATTTAAACTGAATTTTAGTAACGTAGTTATATTTATGTCTGTGTATGAACCTGGCGAGCGAGAAAAAGAGCGTGTAAAAGTAATACATTTTTCATAATAAATAATGTTGACAAGCGCCCCTTACTTATAAGGGAAAATATAATACTTGATAGGAAATATACCTCGGTCTTACTTCCTTGTACGGTTAACGCTCTCGTTTGCGTAGCCAGGTCGAGGTCAAACGGTTCGAGTTTAGGTCAAAGTCAGTGGGTCAACTTTTGGACCTATTTAAAGGGCCTTATCCCTTCAAGTTAAGGACTTTTGGGCTTTTTGCCTCCTCCCTTCCTCTCTCTAGAAACAATGCTCTCCTACCTCTCTAAATGATTCTAGAACCATCAATACAAAGGAGGAATTGGGAGCTTATTCCTTATCAAATGGCGCCGTCTGTGGGGATCGAACCCACAACCTATCAATCTTATCGCAAATTCGATCCCTAAGATCGTTAGAGTTCGGACGACCCTTATAGTCCAAAAGACTGTGCTTTAAGGTTGTGCTCTTTTTTCCTTAAGCTAAGATTTTTTCCCGCTGGGTTTTTTCTTAGTTAAAGTTTTTAACGAGACAACCAGCACATGTCGCAGACTATACGGTCAATTTCCCTAGCTCGAACTCTTCCTCGTTGGCGCTTGAAGTTGTGCTCTTTTTTCCTTGGCTAGGATTTTTCCCACTGTGTTTTTTCTTAGCCCAAGGTTTTTAACGAGGCAACTAGCGTGAGTCGCGGACCGTAAGGCCAGTCTTCCAGCCCGACCCCTTCCTTGTTGACTCAACGTCAGGGCTCGGACTGGGGGGGGGGGCTACTTGATAGGGAATATACCTCGAGTATATTGCCATACGAAGACTATATGTATGCCTAGCGTATTATACTGCGTACCATACAATATTGGCCTATAAAAGGGACTCTAGTCCTAGGTGGTAGGGGCTTTTGGTCTCTTATCTTACCCTCTCTACTTTGTTGAAGGCAATAATAGTGAATAAGATAGTTTCTGGGGGTTAAATTCTTCCCGCTACTCCATACTTTATATTTATTGTTATACAATTGAATACATCGGGAGATTATTCCATATCAATACTTTTAAGAGAAAATACAATACTTTTAATCGAAATGTAAAAGTATTGTATTTTCCTTTAAAAGTGTTACATTTACCCTTATAAGTAACAAAATTTTTATTCATGATTAGTATTACATTTGAGCATATAAGTATGACATTTGTACATATAACTATATAAGTATTACATTTGCAGCTTGATCCAACCCGAACTGACATGTCTTACGGTGATCGAGACGGTCTTACACAAGTTTTTGCCTTAAACTGGTGAACTTTTATCTTGATCTGATTCTTATATCAAATTAAAATGTACTTTTCATTTTACATAAAAATTTAAGTTGATAATTGGACCCCACATATATATCCTTAACAACCTAAAGGCTTCATTTAAAAAAGAAAAAATTAGTAATTTACTCAACTCATAAATATGTCATTTATCAATGTTATCCCTGAATTATTAGTATGTTGTATAAGTGTTACTCCTAAACTTTTAAAATGTGACATATATTACCTCTCCCCTAGTAGGAAGAAGGAGAAACATTGTTGTTGACGGAAGGAGAACACATGAAGAAAAAAAATATGGTCTTCGAATAGGAAAAACGGCGAAAAACTACATTTACACAACTAATAATTCAAGGGAAGGGCAATATATGTCACGTTTTAAAAATTGAGGAGCAACATTTACACCTAACGTGACATGAATTACTATATCCCTCCCAACTGGCCAAATGGTTTGCTCCATTCACATGGGCTAGAATCGAACCCCAACCTCATGCTTTAGAAACAAGATGTTGAACCACCATACCAATAATGTGGATTTACTGTATTTGAATTTTAATACAAGCTAAGGGTTCTAACATCTTAATTATTCTTCATTTTCCTAAGAATATATTAATGTAACTGAAATAATAAATGGATTGCTGACATCCTAACATGCATAATAAATTGTCAATAAATAAAACCCCACAAAGTAGATCAGAGAATGGTCCTAGGTGTGGATGGCGTGCGAAGGTGTCACTTACGAACCCTATATCATCATCCATAAATCATCGTTTTTTTTCTTCTTCAATACAATAAACATAATAACGTAGAGACAACCTCAACTAAGATGGTTAAATTAATAACATAGTAACTACAATGTTACAAGTTCAATTCCTAATAGAAACGACTTATTAACCTTATTAGTTTGAATCGAACAACTTAGACTAGTTTAACTCATCCTAATCTTTTGCTGATTAGGGCTCTTCAGCTAAGATGATTAGACTGATAACTTAGTATCTACAATATTACAAGTTCAATTCTAATAGAAACGACTTATTAACCTTTTTAGTTTGAATTGAACAACTTAGACTAGTTTAACTCATTGGCTTTGTTTGATAAATAATCAGCCTATCAGTCAATTTTGGCTTATTTGACTACTATTAATTGGTAAATAATAATATTTTTTTTTTGAGTGTAAATAATAAATTTTTTGTAACTCCAAAATGCTAAATTTCAAAAGGCTACTCAAAATAGCCTTTTTAATTAGCTTTTCGAGAAAAGAAATTATACCAAACAACTATCAGCTAACAGCTAATTTATCAAACAACTTTCTACAATCAGCTAATGTTATTAACAAATCATACCTTCTAATCCAAACAGCCAACTCAATTAGCTAACAACAATTTACCAAACAAAGCCATTGTAATCTTTTGTTGATTAGGGCTACGAGGTGAGGAGGAAAATAATAATAATAAGAGAGAGCCATGCGGCACATGTATCCAATAAATACGATAGACAAACACCATATATAGAGGCCAACTCTTTGCCAGAGGCAAAGGCCACAAAAATCCTACCAAAATATTTGATATCACACGATCCAGACCCCACCCACCCACCCACCCCAAAACCCCACTACCAAATGGGTACTATCCGTACATAGCCGTAACACAATTTGATTTGGATATGTGGTCAACATTTAATTCTGAGCACCTCAAAAATCCATCCTCCAACTTGCACTTTCATTTCTCCAAACGACAAATTTAATTAAGTTCGACTTGACTTCAACTACACAACTTTTATTTTGAGCAAATTTTATCTTTTATATATGATGAAAAGTTAGACTATATTTAATCTAACAATTAGAGTACATGTTAAGAATTGATGCATGCAGTCCGTATGAGCAGCTCTGTTGGTACACAAAAACAAATGTCTAGTCTCTGTGTTCAACTGAGTTATCATGATTTATATTCATTTACATTATTTTTAATGTTTTGTCGGGTCAGGGAGTGATGACTATTAGAATTGAGGATTTAATTAACCTTTTGGAAAGAAAGAATTGATTCACGCATACATAGTAAAATACACTATAGATATGCATTGATTAATTCATTATAAATATGGAGTTTGTAGGAACATCTTCACGTGTAGCAAACAAGCAAATTGCACTTAAAGGGCAACAAGGGCAAGGGTGAGCTCATGAACTTTGAGCTAAATTTTAGAATTATTTTGAAAAAGGTTAATGTGTACTCAATAATGGGAGACTTGCCTTAGGCTCCCTAAATTCAATAAAAGCAATGTTACTTAGCTTGAAAAACTATTGAAGAACTTGTCTCAATATATTATAATGCAATTTTACAACAACTCTGATCTCCTATTTATTTTTTTTATTTTTTTAAGTAAAGGGGTGGGGGGGACCTAATGCTATTAGCTCCTCATAGGACTTCTTCTTGTGTGTGAAAATCCTTCTTGGTGTTTAAGTACAACTTCGTGCATTCCTAGAGGAGCTTCATGCCAAACATTCCACTCATTGACTGAATGACACGCCAATTTAGCAAGATCGTCAACAACTCTCCTATTTAAGATGCAAATACAAATCTTATGCTAGACGATTAATTATGAGATTTAATTAATATGTGAAACTTTTTTAAAAGACTTTTTTTTTCTCACTTATAAAGAAGAAAAAGTTTGAAATTTTATTTAAAGTGAAGGTGGTGGGTGATTTGCAAAAAGTGTGAATTTCATATTCCAAGTTATCGCACTAGTATAAGGAATAACCTTACAACCCTAGAGATATCTCATTAGGCTTGAACTCTAGCTAGAAGTTGAGATCAAATAAATTAGGAAAAAGTGTTAAATAGGCCACTGAACTTATTGCTTTTGTGCAATTGGGCCATTGAACTTAAAAAGTGTGCAATTCAATCATCAAACAAACAAAATTTGTGCAATTGGACCATTTTTACAAAATTTTTTAATTCAATTTGAGTTAAAAACATTTCAATATTGACTCCCAACTAGTATGTTAGTAATATAATTGGATTTTACCAAAAAAGTTTTGTAAAAATGGTCCAATTACACAAATTTTGCTTGTTTGATGGTTGAATTGCACATTTTTTAAGTTCAATGGCCCGATTGCACAAAAGCGATAAGTTCAGTGGTCTATTTGACACTTTTCCAATAAATTAAATACTTGATCTCTTGTCGAATCAAATTATCATAAAGTGAAAAAAATTTATTCTCTATTAAAGACAAGATAAAAACAAATCATCAGTTTATTGTGATGAGTTGATTGTCAAAATAAACTATAGTATTTTGATCATATAGTTAATCATTTATAATACATCACATAAAATAAAACATTTACAATTAAAATATATGCAATATTACTCTTTTAAAAAAAAAAAATTCAAATCACCAAATTATATTCAAATTCCAAAAAAAAGTTGGATATGAGACATGAACACATGCAAACCTTAGTTCAATATGACTTTATGAGTGTATATACATAACACACATATCTTCATTATTACATTGTAGGGTCCTCTTTATAAAACATGCTTCCAAATTTACACTTCGACCAAGAGACATGATGAATTGTTATGCGTTGTACACTAGTCAATTACAGAGGTGTCCACTCATAAACGGTGTCATCACTTCTTTTTTTTTTTTTTTTTTTTGAATACATCAAATAGTCAAAGGAAATTAATAATAATAATAATATTAAAAGTTCTCTCTGCAAATCTATGCACGAGAAGAGTCCAACATTAACTATTTAGAAATATTCTGTGATAACTGATATAAGATATATAATTTTACTTCATTTAATTTGTCCCAATCGTATTGTCCGGTCCAAATATTTGTTCGTCTTTGGTAGAAATCAAATCCAACATTATGTTGTGATTAATAAATCAATTCGTCGCAGAGAGGAAAATAATAACGAAAAGTTTTATCGTTAAATTTAGCGACGGAAATAAATTACGTCGCAAAACTTTAGCGAGGTAACTTTTAGTGACGAACGAATGCTATTCACTTTAGCGACGAATTTTTTCTTTTTTAGCGATTTATGTCGCTTATTTTTTATTGCTTTTATTTTATTTATTTTTTTTGTAATCGGGACACCGGATGCCACTTGACCACAAGGTCTTTAAAATGTAGTAATTTAATATACAACGTTTGTATTATGTGACAATTCTAATTATAGTTTTTAATTTTAAAAATAGTTCAATTCTTGCAATTTAGGTATTTAATTGGTGACTATAATGTTTTAACTTACTTTTATTTATGTAGAAAGTTTTTTTTAGACATTTTAATTTTGAATTTTAGTAGTATGAAGTAGACATTTTGATACATTATTTTAATTAAAAAATGTTATGTTGTAATATTTTAAATAATTTGTGTGCCAACTCAAAAGAATCAGATTAGGTTGGATATTTTATTAGATTTAAAATTATAATTGCTAAAAATACAAATAATTGATATTTATTTGAGTAAAGTACTATGCATAATTAGATATAGGAAAAATTATAATTTATGTCCCTTCGTAATATGTCAACTATCAATGTTACTCCTAAATTATTAGTGGTGTAAATATTGCCCCTCAATTTTCAAAGCGGCACACATATTGCCCCTCCCGTAGTGTAAATGTTGTCCCTCACAGTACATATATTGCCCCTTCCGTACCGTACGGGAGGGGCAATATATGTAATATTTTGAAAATTGAGGTGCAACATTTACCCTACTGATAATTCATGAGTGACATTGATAATTAGTATATTTTGGATGGACATAAATTACAATTTTCCATTAGATATAATTGTTACAATACACGGTACAAATATTTGTATTAAATCGTTAAAATTTAAAATTTTAGCTTGGATATAACTATAAAATGTTAAATATTTTTAAAACCAATAAGCCAATTTTTAAAATTAAAGTATTAATTATCAAAAAGCTTATAGTATTCTAATTGATTAATATCATTTTCTAGGTATAATTTAAATATTGGACTATAAAAGCATGTTTCATCATTATTGAAACTTTGATTTAATGGGTAACACGTTATGTATACCTAATTATTAGGTGAATACTAGGCGACCAAGTACAAGAAGTGCTACCTCGGCTTGTCTTTTTTCCGATCCTTTCTATTATCTTTCCTCCCATCCTTTCTACTATCTTTATTCCCCAAAAAGAGGAAAACTTGGAATAAAATAATGGATCAATTATTTTAAAATAGTTATTAAATTGAGAGCACAACTAAAGATTAGGAAAGATTGGGTTACGTTGATGATCTCCCAAAATCTTATATTTTGTTTCTTTTAAAGATCTGAGATGATGTAATTGGGCTCCCAGTTATTCTCAATAGATGATCTCCCAAAATCTTATATTTTCTTATACCATGATCAGGTGGACCTATCCTAAAAGACATTGAATTGTGTGTTTTTAGTATTAAAATTGTAAATTTCTAGAATGTAAATTGTGTTTTCAAGTCAAAACACATAACAATTGTACTAAATTTTAAAAAGATTAAATTGTGCATTATTAGTATTGAAATTGACTGCAATATTTGAAAGGAACTTGTGAATACAAAACAAGGCAATTAATTACATATATGTTAACATTGTATATGTGTTCATAGTATACAAATTGTGAATTTTTAAAAGGTAAATTGTGAACATTTAGTATGTAAATTGTGCAAATTTTACTGTGGATAGCGGTCCACAATGCATTGTAGTCCAGGCTTAAAAACGGTGTCGTTTCTTTTAATGAAAAGAAACAGCTCCGTTCCGCAAAAAGTAACTCTGTGTGTATAACATATTCAGTTTCATTTTATATACACTGTAGTTTCATTTCAACACAACTACAGTTTCTTTTCGATATTACTACAGTTTCAGTTGACATTATAAACTCAAATATGTGAAACTGTTATTTAGTTTCATTTTATATACATTATAGTTTCATTACAACACAACTACAATATCATTCCGATATAACTACAGTTTCATTGGACAATATGCACTCAAATATGTGAAACTGTTATTCACTTTCATTTTATATAGACTGCAGTTTCATTTCAACATAACTACAGTATCATTTCGATATAACTACAGTTTCATTCAATATTATACACTTAAATATGTGAAATTGTTATTTAGTTTAATTTCATTTTATATCCACTATAGTTTCATTACAACACAATAACAATATCATTTCGATATAACTACAGTTTAATTGGAAAAATATATACACTCAAATATGTGAAACTGTTATTCAGTTTCATTTTATATACACTGCAGATTCATTTCGACACACCTACAGTTTCATTTCAAGTCAACTACAGTTTCATTATAATATAAAAACAAATGTGAAGCATTTTCATTTGAGATACATTATAGTTTCATTTACGGGCTCCGTTAAGATGTGACGGCAGCCGTTTCTTTACTTAAAGAAACGACGCCGTTTTTGCCATGGTCCACGATATAACGACCATGTAAATTCTGTATAGGTCTACTTTGCAAGGTGGACCCGGATCCATAGAATAATTTGTGTTCTGTCATTTATCCCAAATTTACTAATCTAACAATCATTCTATTTAATTATATTATATATTATTGTTTAACAGCACAAATCCAGATTAAGCCTGACATTAAAAAAAAAAAAGTTAAACATGTAGATAAAACAAAGTCATCTATTTTAATGGCCTTTCATAAGTTTCTTACATAAATGAGACATCAAAATGCACATGCTAAATTTTTAGGGTGGTTTATGTACCACGAAATGAGACACTATTAGAAAACTAGTGTTTACTGTCCAACATTTATGTTCACCAATCAAATTGGTCAGTTGATAGGGAAAATCGAAACTTTTCGACAGTATAGAGAGAAGGTGGATAACATGGTTGGTATTTCCTTCTAATTGATGTAGTTGGATGGAGATCCAAATCTAAAAACTAAGTTACGTTGGTCTTTTGTTATATTGGACAGAAAGATTTTCCTTAAACAATTAGATGAAAAATTGAAATATTGGATTTGACCATTTACTAACTAATATGGTAGGTATTTCCTTCTCATTGATGTTGATGGAGATTCTAACATATAAAAAAAAAGAATAAAAAAAAGAAAGTAAGTTGGTTAGTAGTATAAACCTTTTGTTACGTTGGACGGAATGTTTCTCGATGAACCATTAGACGAAAATTTGAAATAATGAATTTGCCCATTTATTACTAACTAATATATGGTTGATATTTGCTTCCAATTGATAAAGTTGGATGGAATTATTCTAACCTAAAAATTAATTAAGTTGGTTAGTAGTATAGACCTTTTGTTACATTGGACGGAAAGTTTTCATGTGAACCATTAAATGAAAAATTGAAATATTGAATTTGACCATTTACCGATTAACAATGTTGATAAGAAGTTCAATTATATATAAAAATTCTATTTGCGTATTTCAGCCTATTTTCAAGTTTCTTTCCATTTCTACTCCTCTTCTATGGTCTAGGGTTTATTTTCTTGCTGCAAATAAGCATTGTTAACAACTTATAAAGTAATATAAGCCAAAGTATATTTCATATTGGGGTACAATTTGAAAATAATAGCTTGTTTAATTTGTGTGTTATAAAAGTATATATATATTTACATTGTGATTATCTCTTACTATTTGTTGTATATCTTTTATACATGTGTCTTTGAGATGTATATGTATCTTTTTGTCTAACCACAAGTTCTTTCAACAATTCAATTAGGACAACATACTGTGAATAGTCATGTTCGTGTGGGCAAGATCTCAAGATTGAAAAATTACTCCATCATGGGTTTTAACTGTACTGCATCCTCAAAGTTCGGACCCTAGACTTTTGGTTAAATTGAAAAAAAACCTATATATATATGACACTTCTAAGGGTAAGAGATGTATGGTGTATTTTTTTTTAAATAAATAAATATAGTAGGTTTATATTGATAACATTCCCTATGGGTAAGAGATGTATGTTTCTTAATAGTAGGTTTGTATGGATAATATATAGGAGTGTCTGTTCGCCATGTCAATAGGTCCGCGAATCACGTAGCTCATGTCTTAGCTCGGGCGACTGGTTCTTTGCCTGTCCTTGGGTCGTGATTCTTTGTGCCACCGATTTGTATCTCGCATTTGGTTGATTTTTGATGCATTTTATCTTACTTTTCAAAAAGAAAATATAGGAATGTCGGAAATGGATGTATTATTAATTGTTTCCAAGATCATAGGTTATATACAAATGATTTTTTAGTTGGTGTCGAGGAATTTGTTGAGCAATTACACTTCCTATATGCGAGTTGATGAATATGATTAGGTAGCCATGTAGTAAATATAAGAATAGAGTACAATTGTCTACTAATGATGTCATGTTCATTTGTATAAGGAATTTGAACTATATTATTGGATATGGACATGCCACACACTGGACCTGTCCCCAAAGTAAATGAGCAATTTTTTAAGGTACGTAGTGGAAGCAGTCAATATGAAACAATGGTGCTTGATGTGGGTGGTTCATCATCTATTACGTTTAATGTATAAAACGACCCAGAAGAATATCCACATATAAATGCATACAATTTTTATGATTTGTTAAACATTGCTATACAATCTTTGTCACCTAGTTGTCATATACACGGAAGATGATGAATATAAAGCCAAACTTTAATTTTAATATACCATAACTAGCAATGGATTAAATACTTTAGTACAATAACTATATAGTGGATTCAGATAATCGAGTACCATTTAGCTATTATGATTTGAAGAAATTTATTTCAAAACTTGGTCATACTAATGAAAAGTTTGATTCTTTGTGTTAAAAATAATTGTATGTTGTGCTATAATGCTATATTATTGAGAGACATACACAACATACTCTAAGCTAAAGAAAGTGAAGCTTCTCTTGATTAAAAATAAAATAAAAAAATAAAAACAAAAAAGTCTTGGTTATAGTTATGTTTAAGGAAAGAAAACTAAAGATTGATTGGAAATAAGTAGGTCCAACTAATTTGATTTAGCATAAACTATTAGTCCCAAATGTAATTTAGTATACATGATTAGGTTTGAATTTTTCTATTAAAAAAATTAGTTGAACTAAAGTAGACTTGAATAGAAGGAACCATAATACTTTTGAATTGTTGATATATATATGCTGCATAATAGAAAATAAAATTTACATTCTTTAAAACGTAAAAAATAAAATATAAACAAAATATGGAGAATACTCTAGTGCACAATAGGAACTCTAGAAGTGCAAATCTGCACGTTCACATGGAGAAAAGTCAGAAAACTAAGAATTTCTTTTAATATTATACGTAATGTCGTCATATATTTGGTGTAATTTCACTATATATGCTTTACTAGTGATATAAAAGGAGAAGTATATAACTTTAGTAACTACAAATTACATCCACGATCCTATTTAAAATTAAACAACAGTATTATGTATGACATCGTACTATTAAACACGACACTTAATTTTTTTGAATTTAATAAAAATCCATATCGATGATGGTATATTTTGATAATTTTTTTTATTATTACATAGGTTGTAAGGTTAACTCCAAAAATTGTGATTTCTTTAAGAGGTGATGGGGAGATTTGAAGAAGAACCCAATATATAATTGCCTAACTATGGATCGGATACATGCTAACACGAGCAAATTTGGTTTTAGAATTCTTGATAGGTGATGTGTTAAAGACCTATAAAAGCAAAAGGTATTGGCATAATGTATCTAGTCATCTAGTGGAAGGTGATGGATATCCACCTCCATACTTTCCTAGCTAGCTAATCTTTCTTTTCCCAGTATGTACCTACGTATCTCACCATGTAGCTAGTGGTCCTAAATCTTTAGCTATCATTTTTCAAAGGGAAACCTAAAAGTATTATTGGAGGGTGTGCACAGGGTAAATCCTGCGTTTTGATCATAGCTGATAAATGATCACACAAGGAGATAAATTAGTTTCGATTGTCCATAATTGATCGGTTCAATCCAAAAAGGTTGGAATTTAAACTCACAACCTTATCGTTACACGTCTATATCGATAATCAGCTTGGTTGAGGTTACCCCTTTATTTATTGATTTTCATTCACCTATTCATTGGGATGAGCATAGTTCTAAATTAACCTACCAATAGTATGCACCGAAACCAAAATTGTACAAACAATTTTGGTTTCGGTTTCTTGTTCCAGTTTGCAATTTATTGGGGAAATTAAATGTTTCAATTAAAAAAATCTTATTTGAACTAAAATTGTCAGTTGATATGAGGAACTGGAACCGAACTAGGGTTATGTCTACTTATTAGTCCTATTACTCCTATACTATTGTTACCTACATGTTTATTCTCACACTATCTACCTATTATCCATGATAATTTATTACTTTCCGATCCATAAGAAAATATTGAGAATATAAATAGTTTCATATCTTATGAAAGGAATAAGAATAGGATTTTGAAGATTTTTGATTGAAGACAAAGAGTTGAATTGAATATGGAGTTTAGAAAATGGTTTCCATAACCAATGAAACGCTAGCAAGTAGGCTGAATCAAAGACGCAACATACCACTCAAAAGTTGAGACATTGATGGATTGTATGAAGAAGCTAAGAACATAAATATATAATTGCCAGCAGCTTTCCATGTCTGATTTTTGTGTCGTTGCCTTAGACAATTTTTAAAGTTTGAAGGGTCACTTTATGGTCATATCGACCAACTTTTTAGGGCCAATTGATCTTATACTATTAAAAAAATGTTTTATGCTGACTAATAACACTCTTCACGTACGAAAATTAGGCCACTCACATACTTTTGTTTTATTCATAATTCAGGTTTCCCAATTTTGTTGGACCGCATAAACTCGCTTTCAGATCTATGAAAAGGTAAATTAAGTCAATTTAGTTTCGAAACTCAACACTAAACTGTATACTTTTATACACAAAGAACCTAACCCAAACTTAAACCCCTAAAAGCATCCCCATTAATGATTTTTGGGAAGGTTTTTGCAGCTTTTAGATCTATGTAGAGGAGCGAGAATGTTGAACTTCTACTTCAAGACCTTGGTTTCTGTGGGTCCCGTAGGAGAAAGAAACATCAAAGAGAGACGCAATGCTGCGCGTTTGGAGCACAGACAGCGCCCAGCCGGGCGCGTTCAATGCACACCGCAGTTGGCGCATTAACTGCTTTGCTTTTTTTTTTTTTGTGGGTCCGGTAAGAGAAAGAAACATCAAAGATTTGCTTCTTTTTTTCCCCTCTTTTTCCTACTTCTCTATCCCTCGTCCCTCTCCTAGTTGGCACCTCAAAAACCTAAAAAAGAAAAAACAAACCATAACTATTAAATTAATAGGGATGACAATGGGTCGGGGTGGGTCGGGGAGGGTTACATCCATCACCTTACGTTTTCTCTGCCAACCCGCATTGGGTGGACTTTTTCAAAACCCACCCCACCCCACCGGGTGTGGATGCACACTACGGATATCCACAACTTATCAACTTATTATTTTGTACAAAAAAATATTTAAATTACTTTCAAATAATAAAATAATAAAATTCGTTACTTATACTAAAACATAAAATAATAGAAATATTCCAATATAATAACTAAATTGTTAGTTTTTAAAAATAAACTTAGTAGCTTAGATATAAAAATAGTAAAAAGTTACCCAAAGTTATTGAAACTTTTATAATTACTACGAAGTATATACTACTACTACTTATTTTACTATTGGAAAAAGTGTCAAATTAGACCCCTAAGTATAGTGGATAGTGCAATTGAGCCCCTAAGTAAAAAAGCTCCATTAAAATCCCCTAAACCGGTAAACAAGTGCAATTGAGTCCTAAATGACTTGTTTAGCAGGTTACTAAGTGCAATTAAGTCCTAAATGACTTGTTTAGCAGGTTACTAATTTATATATACACACAGATGGTGAGTCGGGAGGGGTTCTAGGCGAGTTTTGTACGTAGGACCCAAATCCAATCCGAGCCACCGCAACTTTATTTTTTAAGACCAACCCCGACCCACCACCTACTATATCACCCAAAAAATCCAATCTATGCGGGGTGAATTCCGGTGGATATCCGCGGGGCGGATTGAAATTGGCATCCCTAACTATTAAGGATGCGGGGCGGATTGAAATTGGCATCCTAACTAAGGATGCTCTAATATTTGTGACAAGAATGAAACATCCACCCGACCACTCTACCGTTGAAAACAAGTTTTAAGTTAAACTTCTTATTTACTAAACCAATACCTCGGAGGCCACCCACATATTCACAAACTTCATTCTTAGCACATAAAAACTCAATGTGTGATGCAAAGAAAATCATTGCATAATATCCACAACCTTTTTTTTTTTTGTTGGAGTAATACATACCCATCAAGTTTCTAATTAGCCCATTCAGTTTTGATAAACTAGCACTTCCAAGTTCAGTATGTAACAGTCAAATATTCATAATTCACAGGCACAATGAACAATCCTCAAAAGCACAATCATCCATAGTGTTAGGCAATCATTATTGCATGGACCATGGTCCACACAGTTGTGTGGACCAAAAATAAAAGGTACATTATTTTTGTATTGAAGGTACATTATTTTTATACTGTAGGTACATTATTTTAGGGTACATTATTTTTGTACTGAAGGTACATTATTTGATATATACTATCAAATAATGTATCTACAGTACAAAAATAATGTACCTTCAGTACAAAAATAATGTACTTTTTATTTTTGGTCCACACAGCTGTGTGAACCATGGTCCATGCAATAATTTGCCAGTGTCAGGACTATAGGCCCTTCTCCCAATCCAGCTAAACAGCCCAGAGGTGGTCCAAGTCCAATAAATAGCAAATCTCATCTTAGTATTGGCAAATTATACCATGAATCAAGGCTTACCTTTCGTTATAAACCTGGTCCAAAATAACAACATATTATGTGTCTATACTCTATAATTACCCGCTACTTATCTTTAATTTATTTACATGCACATAAACTATTATCTGCAAATACAAAATAAATTAACCACAAGCACCTAATTTTTATATCAGAATCCACAATGAAGGATGAACTCTGATCCATATGCACATAAATTATTATATGCCATACAAAATAGGTCAATTGCAATACCTAATTTTTAGATCAGAATCGATAATGCAATATGAACTCTGATCCAACAACTGCTTAGTATTTAAGTGTGTAATAATGTAGAAGTAGAAACGAAAGAAAAATGAGCTCAATGAGGCATAACCCCATTGTAAATCCAACCATCCATCCATGCATCCCTCATCAAATGTACACAAATAAAACTGTAAATCAACCCATCAAATAATAATAATAATAATCTTAGACTAGGAGTTCCTATGCAAGGAACAATTCCATTTTCCATTCCACCACTTCATTGAAGAGGAGAATGGAAACCAAAAAACAAATGAAACTCTACTTCATTCACATTCACATATATGGCTATATGTACATCTAACAAACTGCACAGTCAACATGTTGTGTTGATATGGTCACCCCAAAACAAATTAAATCCCTAGCCCTAGGTTCTAGCCAATACCCTCCTCAGTTCCGATTTCTGACCCTCGCTCAGCCTTGCCGGGTACCTAACGTCAATCTTTATCCGTAGATTTCCCTTTCTGCGAGGTTCTTTAGAAATCGGCATCCCTTCGTTTGGGACAACAACCTCGTGCCCAGGTTTGACAATTTCCGTCAACGGGATCATAAGATTTCTGCGGTCCAGCGTTGTCACTTCCAGAGTTTTCCCGGTTAGAGCTTCAAGAAGCGATATTTCCTTACTAACAATCAAATCATTACCATCCCTAACAAAAACAGGGTGAGGTTTCTCGTCAACCACAAAAACAAGATCTGCTGGAATGACACCAGGTTCTTGATTGCCCTTCTCCAGGAAAGTTATCTTTGTGCCTTTCTTCCAACCAGGTTTTATCTCGATTGTCAGAATCTCCTCCATGCTTCGGAGTGTGCTGCAATAAGACAATACTGATATATATCAATATAAAGAGCAAAATTTGTGGTTCGTTGTAAATACAAAATATGAATGCATATTCATACTAAATACCCAAGCTTGTTCAGAGAAATTAGAATTATACCACACAGAATAGCATTTTATGCACCTCCCCAGGAAGTAATTTGGGGATTATAATACAGCTGCAAGTAACAAGACATCACACACAAATTTATGTATGAAAAAAATAATATACGACACTCGAATACTCCATAATCATATGTTTAAATACATCAACTTTGAGGTAAAGCTGTATAAACAATTATACCACAAGGACTTTATATTTTGGAGGGAAAAAAAAATTTGCCCAACACTTAATATTGTAGTTAAAGGGTGTATAAATGTATAACTTAGCAACTAGTGATATGATTGTTGAGTACAAGCTGGTTGCTTGTGGAATATCAACGAGGAGCAGGTGAGGCCGGCGACGACAGCTGGAGGAGCAGTGGATGATGGACGATTGGCTCTGTGGAGTGTGGACGGCGACGCTGAGCCCTAGACGAAGCTATGCTTTGCTGTTTAATTTTTATTATTATTTACTTTTTTGGTTTTAGCCGATGAACGCTAGGGATTTGGGAGAATTAGGAAATTTGGCTTGTTTTGCACTTTTGCTCAAAATGACATCATTTTGAGCAAAACAAGCCGAATTAAAAGAAAAAAAAACTCAGATGACTCAGTCGAGTTGGGTGCCTAGTTGGCCGGCTAACTAAAAGGCGCCTAGGCTTGAAATGCCCTCAGCCTAGGGGAACCTAGGCAGCCGCCTAGGCCAATTTTTACAACAGTGATAAAAGCTTCTTAAAAAGAATCTTTTTGTATGCTCTTTCTAAAATACTCCCTTTGTTCCACTTCACGTATCATGTTTACTATTGTCAAACTAATTATCTCTTCATCATTTATTTTCTTTAATGTCACTTATAATTTTTAAATTTGATTCTTTGTGTTTAATAGAACTTTTAATGTAGTTTCTAAATATATAAATTTTTTATAGTACTACTAAAAATTAAATTGTAAATAACATGAGGTCATGAGTAAGTCTCATTAACTGAACTCGACTCAAAATGGAATGGAGGAAGTAGATTGCTTTTGCCTATTAATTAGTTGGGCCAAACAATCACTAAAATGGTTCAGAAAAAACCTGTTAACAGTGATTAGAGTATCACGCAGGCACAATATATAGAAGAAATTTGGGTACTTTATAGTTGCATATATGGGTGTTAATGTGTTATTGGGAAGCATGCATAACTACAAAGGTTGAAAGAGCACTTTTACTTTGTGCGCCTAGCAAAACTGCAAATAACATAAATTTTAAGCAATTTCTATAGAAACACACAATAACAGGAATAACTCATAAGCTCTATTCTGATTATAGGATCATGTGATTATAACTGGCATAAGGAAAGATTTTCTTGACACAAGAATATTTCTTATATCCTAAATAATAAAAGTGATGGAAGAAAATTTGGAAAGAATAAGAGCTGTGACTGAAATGCCGTGCAAATCAGCCCAAACTGACTTAATTTGCTTTATAAACCTTAGAATTAACAATGTTTCTGATATAAATTCCTCAATGGCACACTACTAAGCTTAAATGCATAGAGAAAATCTCAGTGTGCTATCTTAATTTATGTAGAAGTTTAAAACAGCAAGACAAAATAGAAGGCTGGGATTGCTTGAAACTTGGAACAGGAAGAAAGTCGATTAACTTAAACTAAAATGTCTTACAACTAAAATGGAAGAAGTACACAATTCTCAAACTCATTTGGTTTACCTTCAATTATAATTTTCATAATGAACTGCGACAACACATCAAAACTAGGTTTTCATGGAAAGAATACTTTAAGAGGTGGCCCATAACTTACTCAACTATAGAGATCAAGACCCAGTTACACATTTAACCTAAAGCACGGCACAAAGTACAATGCAAAGACAACAAAGTTTGACTATTGCAGATAGAAAATCCTAGATATACTTTTAAAAAGTAAATATTGATTACTCTTAATAGAATAATGATAACATCTCATTTAAAAGAAACTATGGTCTGATTTGGTGATTTTCAACATAAAAGTACTTCGAAAATAAGTACGTGAAAATTTCTAAATGTGCTCCCTTTCTTTAGATCCCACAGTAAAGAGCATCTAAGCAAAGGTCCAATAGCAAAGTCAATGTATACTCTCAAATAATAGGCAACCAATAGTTGAAGCATTATATGCTTGAGGAATTTTTTTAAAAAAAGGTAAGATTTTCCCGTATTAAATATATATATTATATTTAAGGCATTAATTAAGTTTGCAAGTTTGACTAGACTAATTATGTAGTTTGGTCAAACTAAATGACTAGATGTTGTTTGCTTTACAGAATGCATGCCTATATTGATGCAATATAGCATGTATAATTTTCTTGTTAACAAAAATATACGCCATCTAAAGTTCTGAGCTAAGTAGGGGCCCAAACATCTAACTCTCCCTGCAATTCTACCATCCTAGAGGCAACACAAACACGAAGATACCAACTATGGTGGAGGTACACCCGATCTTCTATAGCTTCCATTGCAACAAGGTTAGGCTACATGTCATTAAAAAAACCTACGTATTGAAAGCATTAGATCAACCTTATACTGCCAGCAGTTTCAGAGGAAGCCAAAGAAGAGAAAGTGGAGCTATTAGTGGATATTGTGTTTGAAATAATATTTTCTTCAAGGCAGTGCCATGGGCCCACACAAATAGATTATAATAATCTCAACACATATGCTTTTTTAAGCAAAGAAACACCTGTTATTGAATGTGTATCACTAGAGAAGAAGTTGGCACTTTCATGTCCAAGCTTTTTTTTTTTTTTGTTTTCATTTCTTGATAGGCGCATTGATATACAACCAGGATCTATAGTTATCTCATTCTCATATACTAGGCTGCGAGTATGATTAGATAAACACAGTTTGAATTTATGAAATATAACTCTTAACATGCTATGGAAATTCTTTATAATCCATTTACACTACATTCTCTACACCTAAGAGAAGCTTTTCAAATTTGTAGCATCCAAAAGAATAAGGTGATATCCCAAAATCACTTAGAAGAAAGCACAAAAACTACTCCACTAAGACAGCATAGAAGAAAAAAGAGAAGCTACACCTTTCACAATACACTACACATAAACCAATAGCTCAGCATCTAATTATACTAAACAGTAATGAAGCCAAGAATGCAAGAGCAATGAGCAAAATTAAACAGCACATCAAGAAAAATCAGATCTTTGCATCTAAATATGACAAACCCTAGCCCTAAATATATAACAAAATCCAAAATTTCTCTGTTACTGGAAAAAAATAATAATAATAATAAATGGCTTTAAACAAACATTACCCAGAAAAATCGAGAATCGTCCTGGAGATCTTCATCTTCTTCTCAGCCCCCTTGTACAAGTCCTCCAAACTACAATGCAACTCATTCTCCACCGGCGGCGCCTTCCTCGGTGTAGTCCCAGGGCGCGTTCCAGTGCTAGTTCCGGAGAAGTCAGCCCCAGTACTCCTGAAGAACCCATCCCTAGTCCCCCTGGCCCGCCCATTACTCTCGGAAGAGGACCCACCAAACAACTCGGCGTAAATATCATCCGCATCCCTAGGGTTAAACCTAAAGGAGGGATTAGGATGCGGCTGAGTCCGGAAGTGGTGGGGCCCGCTGCGGGGAGGCGGTGGGACCTGGCCGGACTTGAGCGCCTCCTCGCCGTAGAGATCGTAAATTTGGCGCTTCTGGAGATCGCTGAGGACATCATAGGCCTCAGAAATCTGCTTGAACTTGGCCTCGGCCTCGTGCTTCTTGGGGCCGGGGTTCTTGTCAGGGTGCCAGATCATGGCGAGGCGACGGTAAGCTTTGCGCAAATCGTCGTCGCTGGCGTTGCGGTTAACCTTGAGAATGTTGTAGTAATCGACACCCATTTAGGGCAGGGCGTCGGCGGCTGATGAGGATTGAGGAGGAGGAGAGTAAAACAAGAAGAGTGGAGCTATGGCGGAGGATCAACAGGCAACAGCAGCAGCTAATAGCTATAGCATCAAACGGGTATGGTAAGAGAATCTATTAATTGTGTGTTTTTGGGGTTAATAGTCCGTAACTTAATATGCTCTTTGGAGACGTGTTGAAGTGGAAGGTAAAGGCCGTGGACGGGGCGATTTTGTGGGGAACCACGTTTAGGACCTGCCCTTGTGGGATTTTATTTTATTTTTCTAAGTAACGTTACATGTATTTTTACATTTTTATTTTATTTTATTTTTTAAAATTAAGATAGTATACTTTAACGGCCCGATTGGTTTGTAGAAAAAAAAAATTTGAAAGAAATAAAATTGATATTCCATAAAAGAAAATAGTTATTAGGAAGATGAATTTTATTGTTTGATTGGTAGAAAATAAATTATTAGAATATTAACCCGATTACTAAGTCATAGTTACTGTTATGAGTTTGGGTTTAGGCTCTTCAGCCATAGCCTCCATCTCCACAAGAAAGTCTAGGTAGTCATAATCATAGTCTGGATTGATGGGGAAGAAGCTTTCGTCTTGGGAGGGATCAAGACGATTGCTTCCTTCTCCTTATCAGAGGGAATGGACAAGGGGTCCTCTCGAGTGTCGCCAACCTCATGGCCTTCATGGACAATCTTTCGTTGTCGGAGCATTTCGAGCCGGGCTTGCTCTGCCAAACGCATGGAGCGACGTTTTGGAGTTTCAGTGTGAGAATTACCTTTATCCATTGTAACCTGCAGAAAAAGGCAAGAAATGAGTCAAGATGAGACACTAGGGAAAGATGGAATGGGCTATTTATATTGGTGAAGGACAAAGGAACTTTTGACATATGCGATAGAAGGAAAGGACGGAGACTAAAAAGGGCGGCGTAGCATGCAAGGAAAGATTCAAAGTACAGATTTGGTAAAGATCTCCTTGGGAATTGAGTGAAGTAGGGGATTTGATTGATGGAAAGAAAGGAAAGGTAGATGTAAAGGAGATACGGATCTAATTATCAGAGCATGTACTTTCCCAGGTCGCATTTCATTAAAACCTAGGAAAGTGAGGAACTAGATGATGGGACATGAGCCCGACCAAGTGGGTGACTCGGACGGAGTCAGTATGGACGGATGAGCAAGGGTTAGCGGTTGTCACGAAGAATAGGATTGAGTAAAGCAGTAAGGAAGCTTCTGTGCGATATGATCGAGAGAATAAGGCTTACGGTCTTATTGAGGTAAAGGCAGACAGGCCGGATGAGTCGAGAGGAAGACCGAGAGAATAAGGCTTACGGTCTGATTGAGGCAAAGGCAGGCAGGCTGAATGAGTCGGCAGGAAGGCTGGGAGATCGAGGCTCTCGATCGGATTTATAAAGAGGCCATCACATCTGAGAAACCTTAACCCATGAGGCCAAGAGCACTAAAGATCAACGAACATTCTCAATTAAAGTTAAATAACTGAGTACATTAAATGCGCTTTATGGATATTAATTTGTAGTATTAAAGTAGGAATCAATGTGTAACGGCCCAAGTGCCTAGTATTGAAAAAGGGGGGATATTTTTCGAGAAAAAGCAATACAAAGATTTGAGAGGCAACCAAGAGCGTTATTATTATTATTATTATTTTTAATTATGATAATTATTCAGGGACGGGGCGGGGGCGGGGGCGGGGTATCCCGTCCCATCCTCGTCCCCATCTCCGTTCCCCGAAAATTTTTCGCATCCTCGTCCCCGTCGGGACTGGGGTCGAGAACTAGACAAATTGTCCACCCTAACGACGACGTCACACAAGGATATTACGTGCTCCAGTAGCTCGTAAGGAACAAATTCAGTAACCCAATCTCTGCCATCACGCATAACTAGAGTTCGTGAAAAAAAATTCCGAGAGGCATTGAGTACTTCAATGGCAGACATCCAATTGCTCGTATCAATAATATGTGATCCATAATCGACTGAATTGAAAGATGAACCTAAGGGGGCGTTTGGTTCGAAGAATCTAACATTACCTTGGTAATATGAGGAATGTAATGTTGTATTACCATATTTGATTTAGGTAATCTAGGATGCTAAGTAATATAAGATGACCGCCACGTAGGAAATGGCGGTATGTTTGAGATGATATGATTACCAAGTTTTGATTAGATAATGTGAGATTACTTTTTAATATTTCAAAATTACCCTCAGCTATCCTTCTTTGGTTAAATTGTTGCTATGGCCGAATGGAGGATTAATTGATTATGGGCTGGATTTTAAAGATTCATGGGCTGAATTATTTGGTCATGTTGGGTGGTGGTCTTGCATGGCTTATAAATAGAGTGGGTCAATTAATTGAGATAATGGAGTCGCTTAAGATTAAAACTCAACTGTTGAATTGTATCTTAATAGTATTTTTATGCATTCCATTATTATTATTATTATTACAAGCATTTTGTTAAATGTTGAACAATAAAAAATAAAAAGAGACTTGCAATTTACACTTTTCAATTTTTTGGAGGGCATTTATGTAATTGATGTAATCTATCTATATATAATAACATTATCCTCCTTCTAAAATTTCCCGCCCAAAGTTAGTGGCATTTTGGTAAAATCTATTATTTTATTTATTTATTTCTTAATCTATTAATTATTAATTTATTATGGTTAAATGTTGGTGATTGAATAAATGGATTTATTAATTAATTAAAATATTAAAAAAGTAATATAATATGGTAATATTAATTGGTGATTAAATAATTTATGATATAATTGGTGTGATATAATTGGTGTGATATATTTGGTGATATATTTGTAATATATGTAATATATGTAATAGTATAAATAGAATGAATATGTGATATATTTGGTGATATATTTGTAATTTCGATATTACGAAAAATGTCACTGTATTTTTTTTTTTTTTTAAAAAAAATCCCTTTATTTTCCAATAGTTAGATCACTCAAGATGGACAGATGCTATTTATCTGCACTTCTCACCCGAAAGCAATGTCCCCACTTGGTCAAAATTTTATATATAAAACAAAAAAAAAAAAAAAAAAAAAAAGGAGAATGGAATGGGCCAATTGTCTACTGGAAAATGATATATGTACTTCGTGGATATAACTCTCATCAAGTGTTCGAATTTTATTGAATAAAGAAAAATTAATAAATAAAATCCATGACTCACCACCTTTTATTAATCAATCAAAATATGACACACCAGTTAAATTATTTTGATAAAGAATGTATTCAATGTAAATATAATTAGGTAATTAATTCAGTAATTAATATTCAAGGTAAATACTTAACAATCTATACTATATATCTATACTATCTATAAAAGTAATATCCTCATCCAAAATTTTCCCGCCCAAACATAGGGGCATTTTAGTAATATGGTAATTAGTATGATTTAGAATAATATTAATTATAATTGATTATATATTCATTATTAGTAAATACTAATTATTATGATAGAATTTATTATTATTATGATAGAATGATAAAATGATAAATAAGAATAATATTAATTATAATTGGTAATGGTAATAAATCGTTATTAGTAATATGGTAATGGTAATTGTAATTATGGTAATTATTATAATAAAATTTATTTTTATTATGATAGAATAATAGAATAGTATAGAATATAGAATAATATTAATATTAATTATAATTGGTTATAATTCATTATTAGTATATGGTAATGGTAATGATAATTATTATTATATAGAATTTATTTATTATGATAGAATAATAATATAATATAGAAGTGTATGAAAACTTTTTCCCGCACAAATTCAGGAGCATTTTTGTAATCTCAATCATTTTGAAAATTTATGGAAACAATATTAATAAATAATAAATAAATAATAATTAATAATTAATAATAATAATAATAATAATAATAATAATAATAATAATAATATGATATAACTTTTTATGCATATTTGTGTCTTAATTGGCACCTAATTGATAGAAAATAAAAAGGTAACGGAATAATAATAATAATATAATAATAATAATAATAATAATAATAATAATAATAATAATAATAATAATAATAATAATAATTAATAATATTGATATAACTCCTACGCATATTTGTGCCTTAATTGGCACCTAATTGATAGATGACAAATTTATGAGCACAATATTAATAATTAATAATTAATAATATTAATAATATTGATATAATGTTTATGCATATTTGTGCCTTAATTGGCACCAAATTGATAGAAAATGAAAAAGGAACGGAATATAATAATAATAATAATAATAATAATAATAATAATAATAATAATAATAATAATAATAATAATAATAATAATAATAATAATAATAATATTGATATAACTCCTATGCATATTTGTGCCTTAATTGGCACCTAATTGATAGAAAATGAAAAAGGAAACGGAAATCCTCATTTCGTTTATTCCGGCACAAACACTTCAACCCAAACAATTTAAACAAACAATAGAAAAGGAAAATAAAAAATGACTGATAATTCAATGATTAATATTAATAACGTTAGCAGTAAAAATGAAAAAGGAAACAATATTAACTTACGAGAAAAAATAGAAAAAAAAAACGAAATTAACTAACCAGGAAACGAACTAATAATAATAAGGTTACTAATAAAAAGGGAAAATCCTAACAAAATTTCCATTTCGTACTTTCCCATCAATCACTTCTGTCCAAACAATAGAAAATGAAAATTTATTGAGAAAACAATAGAAAAGTAAATTAAAAAAAGGGTCCATAATTTACTGATTAATAATAATAATATTAGCAGTAAAAAGGGGAAAATGGAAAATGAAACATAATTAACTTACTATGAAATGGAATAATAATAATAATAATAATAATAATAATAATAATAATAATAATAATAATAATTTATATATATAAATATAATAGAAGTGCTTAGCCAAGTTTCCCCCAAAATTTAGGGGCACTTTTGTAAAACTAAACTCATAATTCTTTTTCATAATTTATTTAGTAAAAACCATTGATTTTTTTGGCTAACTATATATATTTTCATAATATGATAAAAATAGTAAATAAAAATAAAAATAACATCTAATAAAAATTAATCACATGATTAATATATATAAAATAATATTTGCATAGTAATATGAATAATTTACAATTAAAATTTAAATTAAATGTATAAACAATTAATTATAAATTAATTTTCTCTTAAATAATTATTACTTTACTACATGTTTATGTTTATTGGTTATAATATTATTTATAAACAAGAAAATTGCAAACTTTATTTGTAAAATTACAGTGATTTTAGTCTTCAATTGTAGACAAACAAGTCATATATTATTCAATTAATTAAGTAATACTTTTGCACTAATCTTATAATCAAATAAATGTGCACGCTCAATATTATAATTTTTATAATTTCATCTTTATTTTTATTATCTAAATATATAATAAAAAATTTTATCCGTGCCTTACACGGGTAATTGTTTAATTATTTGCTCTAATTCAAGCAAGGAAAACATAATCGATCAAACCAATTTCATCAATTTCGCTATATAATATTCGATGATATAATTTATATAATTGTATATATCAATCCAAATATTATTAAAATATTATAATAAATCCATTCCGTGCAACGCACGGGCGAAAATACTAGTATAACCTAAAAACATAACCTTCAACCAAACAAGTTAATATTACCGCAATTGTGTTAAAAAAGATACTGTAGTTGTGTTGAAAGGAAACTGCAGTTACGCGGAACAGAGGCCGTTCATCCGTTCAACACAACCGCAGTATCGCAGTATCAGTTCAACACAACTGCAGTTTCAGACGGATGAAACTGCCTGTTCCGCGCAACTGCAGTTCCCTTTCAACACAACTACAGTATCCGTTCAATACAACTGCAATATCAGTTCAACACAACTGCAGTATCAGCCATGACCTATGGTCCAGAATGCATTGTAGACCATGGTCCCACAGTATAATGATCATAATATTACCATTAGGTAATCTTACATTTCCAAAATCTCACATTACCTTCATGTAGGTAATCCTATTACTTGGATAATCTAAGATTCCGTGAACTAAACGGTCCTAAGAATTGAATGATAGGCAACTGCGAATTGAATGAGCAAAACAGACAGATCAAACTTGAATATATAGCAATGGTGAAGAATGATAGAAAAACTATAACAGAGGAAGCTGAACACGATAATAGTGAGAGCAAACCGTAAAACTTTTTTTTTTTTTTTTTAGTTTTAAATATACAACAAAATAATTCATGGTCCATGTTGCTACATGAACCATGATCCACAGAAACATTTACCCGGCTGGCCGGCTTGACTCTTCGTCCCGGGCCTCATCTTCTAAAAATTTCATGTGTTCTCTCAAAGTCTCTTTGTTCATTGCGTCGATTGAAGAAGCTTTAGCCCTCCTGGCTCCTGCAATGGAACACTTTTATAACCCAAAACAATGTCCTTCTAACTTCATGGTCCTTTCAACCTAATGTCAACACCAATGCTTCTATCCCCTGCTTCTGGTATGCTATATCATGTCGCCGAGGTAGCATCAATCGACTGAATCTTACAAATTCAGGCATCAACGGCACGCTCTATGACTTTCCTTTTTTCTCTCCTTCAAATCTTGAATTTCTTGATCTTAACATGAATAATTTATTTGGAACAATACCTAACAAGATAAGTGATCTTGCTGACTCATCTATCTTATTTGTGAATCAATCAATTTTCGGGTGATATGAGATTTTTGATGAACTTTCAAACACTCCATTTTGAATGGCTCAATCCCTGGGGAAATAGGCCAGTTACTTTCACTCACTGAACGTGCTTTGCTCCAGAAGCTTAGCCTCCACTCAAACAATCTCTCCGGCTCCGTTCCTCCATCAATTGGAAACTTAATAGGCCTAACCCTCCTACATCTCTATGGGACGTTTACGATCTCGAATCTGAGTAAATTGGAGGTTCTCGACGGTTCCATCCCCGAGGATCTAGGAAAATTAGACAGGTTGGTTGTTCTGGAAATTGATCATAATCAGATCTTCGGCAACTTACCAGAAAATTTCCCTAGATCCTTGGGGATGGAACCGTCGAGACTTTTCAGCCGTAGAAACAGAACCTCCAGTTTACTCAGATTCCCGATCGTCGCCGGAATTGGACCGCCAAGCCAATTCATGCTCAATTCCAGATCGTAAAGGCCCCTGAGATTCCTCACCTATTGGGGAATCGAACAGGAGAGTCGATTCCCATAGAGATATAGGTAGCGTTAGGCCGGTTAAGTTTCCGATTGACGGAGGAACGGAGCCGGAGAGATTGTTTGAGAGGAGGCTAAGCTTTTGGACCGGTTTAATTTTCCCGATTTCCCCCGGGATGCGGCCACTTAACTGATTTTGGAAAGGTATAGTACCCTGAGGTTAATCAGATTCCCGAATGTGGCCGGAATTTCGCCGGTAAATCAGTTCGAATCGGCGTAAAATCACTTATCTTGTTGAGTATCAGCATTCCAGATAAATTATTCATGCTAAGATCAAGACTCTCAAGATTTGAAAGAGAAGAAAAAGGAAAGTCATGGAGCTGATACCTAAATTTGAAAGATTCAAACTGTTGATGAAGCAGGGGATAGAAGCACTGGCTTCGACATTAGGTTGAAAGGACCATGAAGCTAGAAGGACATTTTGTTTTGGGTTATAAAAGTGTATTTCCATTGCAGGCCGGAGGGCTGAAGCTTCTTCAATTGAAACAAATGATCGATTTAAAAGTGACAGAATTAGGCATTTGAAAACAAATAGGTGAAATCTCATTGTAAATACAGACTTCATTTTAAGACGACTTGATGGTTGTTACTTGTTACTATAACTACCATTTTGGCACAAGGTAACACACACATATATATAACTGTATTACATGCTGACGTACCTACTTGTCATCCTTTGGGCAACTGAACCTATTGTATCAATAATAAAAAAAGGATTTGTAAATCTATTTTATTGAATGGTTGTACCATCCGATTTCGATTATGTGACCATCTATTTAGAATAGTAACAGATGCATCATCACATAACATAGTAGTTGCCCCTTAAAAATAATTTTTAATTATTTAAAATTTTAAAAATTTTATACTTCTCCCTTATTCTTTTTTTAACTTAAATTTATTTCTCTCTGCTTTTTGTACAAATAAAATTTTTGGTCCATCCGCATCAATAGTTTTACAACTGATAATTTAGTTCATAATTTTTAATTTGGTCAAATTGACTCTCAAAATATTTAAAATTTGTAAAGTAAATCCCTAGCCACGGAAGGAGGGCTGAAGCTTCTTCAATATAATCCACGCAAATGAATGAAGAGATTGACATAAAAGTGGCAGAATTAGGCAGTTGAAAACAAATAGTTGAAATCTCATTGTAAATACCGACTTCAGTGAAAGACAACTTGATATTTTTGCCATTTTGGCGCAAGATTACATTCTCTCTCTCTCACCACACACACATAGTGATGAGTTCTGGTGTGAAGATCACGGCTATGTTTGGCAAATCTAGCTGAAAGTTAAAAAGTAGCTGAAAACTGAAAAGTTATAAGCTCGAAGCTGAAATTTGAAGAGCTGTTTAGCTAGTTGTTATGCTTAAAAGTGTTTGGTAAAATTAACTTTTTGATAAGCTGATAAATGTAAAAAGACTAAAAAAGACATATTCATACAATTTAAATAGTTTTAAATTTAAATAGGTTAGTTTATATATTAAAATATAGAATAGTGGAATCAATATATTTTAATAAAATACAAAGTGAGAACATATATTTGAAAACATATAAAGTAAAACAAAATGTTTATAATTCATAATATTAGTTCATACAAAAATCAATGTTCAAACACAAATGTCAAATTGAAATTACAATCAAACATATTGAAGAGAAAAAGTTAAAAAAGTTTAGCCAAAAAGGTTTTAATTGGGAAGGGTAAATGATGTCATTTCTTTAAAATAATAAGGTTAAAGATAGGAAAAAAAAGTTAGGAAGCTACTAGCTTATTTTAAAACGCTACCTTAAGTAGCGTTAAAAAATAAGCTCTTATTTTAAGCTACTAGATTATTTTAGGAACATTACTAAACAAAGCTTATAGCTTATTTTTTGTTGAGATTAGAGCTTATAGCTTAAGAAGTGCAATAAGCTATAAGCTCCTAAATAAGCTCTGTCAAACAGAGCCCAATTCTCGTGTAAAAGTGCAAATAACACAAAAGGACGTTAAGTGTACAATTGGTGCACCTAATCTTAAGCACCTTAAGCTGTTAAGCACACAAACAAAATACTTTAAAAATACAAACCACGCACCTTAAACACACAAACAAAGCACTTTAAAAATACAAATTACGCACCTAAAACTTTAAAATGACGCATATTAAATATCATAACTGGCATACCTTAAGTACAGAAACCATGCACCTTAAGAAAGAAAATCACGCACATAAAACTTTAAACCAACGCACCTTATTAAGCACACAAACCACACACCTTAAGAAGTAAAACAACACGCCTAAAGCTTTAGATCGACGCAACTTAAATTTCAACAAAAAAACACATATTTAGTTCTCGCTGAAGAACTAGCGCACCTTAAGCACAAAATAAAACCATACACCTTAAGAAAGAAAATCACGCACCTTATACACACACACACATATATATATATATACACATATATATACTATCCCGTTCGGCAGCCTCCGAGACGTCCGTCTCCTTCACACGGCAAGGCGGCAAGGAAGCGAGGCGCTGAAGCGGTGCAGCGAGGTGAGGAGGCGATGGGGCGAGGCGGCGAGGCCAGGCTGCTGTTTGTGGAAGCAGCAAACTGGAGGCAACTAACTATGACGGAATGGAGGCGACCGACTGCAACGGACTTGAGGCGACTGGCGACGGGCTACGACGAACTGAAATTGGCTGCGACGAGGCGACGACCGACTGTCGAGGAAGCAGCGATACACGGTGACTCGGCGAGATTAGTGACCAATGGAAACATTAAGGTCAAGTTTAATGTGTGATTCATTGATTTTTTATTTATGTTTTTATTGATTGATTGAAATATTAATTTTTGCCTAAGGCTACACACCTATATTTACCAATGAATACAAATCCTTGTTGCTAGTTATGATTGGTCTATTTGCTGTAATTTTTCAGCAGAGTTACTGTTTACAGGATAGTTACAATTGCTTGTTTACCATAAGGATTTTTCTTTATTCGTCAAGCATTTTGAAACTACTAATGTTTTTAATCCCATAATGATAGAGATGGTGTGTACCTCTAAAATCAGTTGCTCTGAAAATAAATTGTAATCAACTATTATCCTAGAAGCTTTTTTCTAAATGTTTTTCCCAAAATGAGGTTTTCTGCTACAACTCCTACAAGTCCCCAATTTAACTTTCTTGAACTCTGGAAATTTGTAACTATGAGAATTTTTCTGGTAGTGTGGCAGCTGATTTTGGTCAAAACCACTTTAAAAAACATCTAGAATTGTAAATTATAAATTGTATAACGATTTAAAGAATCAAAATACAATTTCATAAAATCACAACTCACATAGTATTAATATTAGAGTAGCTGATTTTGAAAATTTTTTCACAATTTTTAATTTGGACCTGACGATCGTGAAATCCAGCACGACCTAGTTGGTGCCTAGGCGGCCTGCCACCTAAAACATCGATTAAGGTAAAATTTTAGGCGGTTGGGCGATGCCTAGCGCCTAGGCCGATTAATCAGTGCCTAAACATGATTTTTGCAACAATTATATATATTAGATTTATATATGTATGAGTTTCACATAAAACTCCCTTCTCTTTTCAATTTCATTCTTTAGCCCAAAATGAGGTTGCGATATTGATGTCTATTGACGAAATCAAAGCATAATAATAAGAGATGAATCAAATGAAAGTTTAGGTACAAATGTGCACATCGCAATACTACCGAATAGAGGTGCTCATGGGTTGGTTTAAGGTCAAATTAGTCTTGAATCGGCTTGGAAAAGAAAAAAGAAAAAAGAAAAAGCGGGCATAGGTTTCACCGGGCATAAGCCAGATTTCATCCAAACTTGAACTGGCTTATTGAGGGTCGGTTTAGGTCCTATAAAAAAATAACTCGGAGCCTAGTTCGAAATCGGTCCATACCTGCGCATGGCCCCGGTCTCTAACTAGCCTAGACCCTAGCATGAACATACTTTATAAATAATTATAATACACTTTTATAATATTTATAAGTTATCAAATAATATTAGAAATCTTATAAATTTTTTTAATACAATGTTATTAAAGTCTTGTAAAATTTTAATTTTGTAAAAAATTATATTAATTTTTTATTTTGTGATTAATAGTTAAAATATTATTTTAATAAAAAATATTATCTTTGAAAAAGTGCACGTGAGTGTGAGTGTGAGTGAGTGTGTGTGTGTGTGTCAGTATATATATATGTGTGTGTGTGAGTGTGAGTGTGTGTGTGTGAGAGAGAGAGGGTATATGTGTGTGTGTGTGTGTTAATTAATATTATTATATCAAAAAGTTGAAGTAGTTTTTTTTGAAGTAGTTTAAGTGGTAAGAACTTTCATTGTTAATCAAAGTTAATCAATGGTTTAAATTACATTTAAAAAAAACAATTTATAAATATTTTATATAAAAATAAATTAAAACATTGTGGGCCTAGTCCGGGACTGACCCACAAGAGACTCTGGACCAGGCCCGAAACCTACCCAGATTATAATGGGCCGATTTTGATCAGTTCTAACCTTGACTCAGGCCCAGAATTTGGCCACCTCTACTACCAAATGTATCCACTATATAGTAAGGGTGAGTTGGGTTGGAGTTTTAATAGCTCATTCGGAAGTGAGTCTAAATGGACCAGTTCACTCAGGTCATAGGTTAGCCTGTCAGGCTATTTATATATATAAAAAAAAAAATCAGAAACAAACAAAAAAAAAAAAGACACTAAAGTTCCACTATCCAAATGTTGAGTACGTTTCAAGTATAAATTATTAGGAGGTGAAGCTTAATGGTTGTTAAGAAAACAATAAATCTTTTCTTTTCTTCACGTTGTTGGGTAATTGGGTTATTCAGATGTTGTGTGAAACAGTTTAAACACAATCATTACTTCAGGGAACTTGGTCCATACATTCGTGTGAACCAGTATATTTTTAATATATTAAAAGTACATTATTTGTATATATAAAATACATTATTTGAACTCAATGGGGTAGCTCAAGTGGCAAGTGAGCTCTTTTTGTGGGGAGGAATTTTGGGAGAATCCGGGTTTAATTCACACAAGTGACGAACGTGAGTGGACCCCGGACCGTTAAACGAACAGAAAGAAATACATTATTTGAAAAGGGAAAATGACACTTTTTCCCCCTATGTTATGTGCTTATAGCACTTTTTTCCCCTGTGTCATTTATTTTTCTTCTCCAACAAAATTATTACTTATAGGTATGGATGATCACGATTCGGTTCAAACCTAACCAAACACTGTAGCAATCATACCGAAATAGTATGGACGGTTCTGATTACGATTCATAACCGAAAAAATAAAATTAAATAATTGTTGAACCGTGAACCGAAACTTAACCACAATCATATATAGTAAAAATGATCAAACACTTATTTTGATAAATCGGTACGGTTCGGTTCCAATTTCGATTTTGAACCGCCAATCAAAACTTATTTATTTATTTATTTTTATAATTTTATTTCTAATTTAAAAATAGTCTAAATTCAACAATTATTTTATTTTATTTTTTCGATTCTGAATCGTAACCGTAACCGTCTATACTATTTAAGTTTAATTGCTATAGTGTTCGATTAGGTTCGTTTCGAACTGTGATCTTCCATATATATTAGTAATAATTGGTTGGAGAATAAAAATAAATGAATGGTTATTTTTAAGGGCAAAAATGTCAATTTAATATTACAAGGGAGAAAACTACCACTTTTAAAATAACTGAGGGGAGAAAACTGCCACTTTAATAACACAGGGGGAAAAAGTGCTATAAGCACATAACACAGGGGGGAAAAAGTGTCATTTAAATTGTATATTAAAAATGTACTTTTAGTATATTAAAAATTACAAATTATGTACTTTTAGTATATTAAAAATGTATATTACATTCATCGTCCACACAATAAATTGCCGTTTAAACATGATTTCTACGATTAGTTTTGTTTGAGATTATTTAATGTGGAGTAGATTTCAAATATGTAATACATTTTTGTGAAAATATAATAATTTTCTATGTGTCAACAAGTATTATATTTTTATTGAAAAGCATTACTTATTCTTTATGCTGACCCTTGAACTTGGATATGGCTCGAACCTGTAACATTCTTTATGGAAAACAACAATAATACCATCAGATTACAAAGTACTTGGCTGTATTATTTATTTTTATAAAAATATAATATAATTGAAAATGTAAAATACTTGTTGACACATAAAAATTATTATATTTTCATTAAAATTTCATATTTAGAATCCGTTTTACGTTAAACAATCTCACACAATGCAATTTTTTGTATACAATATATATGTGGAGATTTTGTATATGGTGTTGTTTTAAGTATTGTTTGATTACTAAGATTTATATATTCTAAATGGTAGTATTTGTTTTAGATTATTTGTAGGCTAGTTCATGACGGGTTAGGTTGTGTTGAGCTTTCTCTTAGTGGGTCAACCCACTCCACCCTATTAGTGCGGTCTAACAACTTTATAGTTTTAGTTATCGTTGTTATTTATATCGACTTTAACTATTATTCTACTATTGAAAAAGTCTTCGAAACTTTATTATTAAACCACTCAATTTCTTCAATTAACTTTTGCTAATTGATGGAAAATTGGTTGCTTGGCAGAGATAGATTAAATAATAGTATTTTTTTATCAAGGCCCTGTTTGGTAAATAATCAGCCAACCAGTCAATTTTGACTTATTTGACCACTATTAGTTGTTTGGTTAATAAGCTTTTTGTAACTTCAAAATGCTAAAATTCAAAAGGCTACTCAAAGCAGCATTTTCAATTAGCTTTTTGAGAAAAGAAATTATACCAAAAAGCTATCAGCTAACTAATTTATCAAACAACTTTCTACAATCAGCTAATATTATCAACAAATCATATCTTCTAACCCAAACAACCAACCCAATCAGCCAACAGCCATTTACCAAACAGGGCCTAAGTAGAAAAGAGACCCCAAACAGCTAAGCCTAGTTATTGCAAGTCACCCTGTGCATGCAAGGAGGCAAATTATTGCATGGACCATGGTCCACACAGCTGTGTGGACCAAAAATAAAATGTACATTATTTTTGTATTATAAGTACATTATTTGATAGTATATATCAAATAATGTACCTTCAGTACAAAAAATAATGTACCCTAAAATAATGTACCTTCAGTACAAAAATAATGTACCTAAAATAATGTACCTACAGTACAAAAATAATGTACATTCAGTACAAAAATAATGTATTTTTTATTTTTGGTTCACACAGCTATGTGGACCATGGTCCATGCAATAATGATTGATGCAAGGAATGCTCATCCTCTCATCGGTGAGAATCTCATCCAGCCCAATGGGTTAAGGGTTCAACACTTCTTGGAGGTGTTTAATTGTTATTTAATTTTTAAGACTTGATATTAATATATTAGGGATTAAATAAATTATATTAAATATTAAAAAAATAATCTTTGGCGTGACAGTGATGACGTTAATGTCATGAGATCGAAAAAGTTAAAATCATTAATTTTAACGGTGTTAATGATTATATCTACTATACTAATAAGAGGCAAAGAGAGTTAGACCTATAATCTATCTACTATACTAATAAGAGCCAGAGAGAGTTAGACCTATAATTGGTAGAAAAAATGGCGGTCAAATTATTTAATCAAATGGATGGTTCAGATGAATTATTTGATCAAATAGATGGTTAAGATAATTCTGATTAATATTATTAATAGAGATTACCTAATTTAATCTTACTTTTATGATTATCCGTTAAGTTTTCCGTTAAATATTCTCTTTTCCGTTAACATTCCGTTAACTTTTAACTTACCCATTAATTTCAATAAGAAAGGTCTTAGGTTCGAACCACATCTCAATCAAATTTGACATAATTAAGTTTTCACTCTATTTTTGCTCTTATTAAATTAAATAAATTAGTAGCTACAACAAAAAAAAAATGATACATATGTATTTCTTTAATTTAGAATTATGTGTCTACAATACCTTTATTTGAAAAAATTATTCATTATCAAAAAATTAAATTAAATAAGAGAAATAATTTCATTAGTTATATTGTCTTTATTTTCTCATGCAAAGATTCTTTACATTCAAATTTATCAATTGATATTCATTACATTGTCTATTATCTTATTTTTACAATATATTGTAATTAAATATCAAAGTTATAGTACAAAATAATGTTATATATTTAGTTTGAAAAAAAATAATGTTAAATATCAAAGTTATAGTACAAAATAATTTTTACAATCTTATGTTATGTATTTCTTTAATACCATGAAAAAAATAAAAAAGAATAGTTTGAAACCAATCATATATTACCTACTTGGGGGATTTGTTGACAATGAAAGTATTCAAATAACCCATTACCCAGCAAATTGAAGCGAGAAACTACATTTTAATATCTTTGGAATACATAATATTTTAAATTTTCAAAATTGTTTTTAATTTATTTAATCTTTTTTCTTAATCTAGGGATTTCTTTATCCACAATAACTTATTCAACAATAATGGTTGAACCAAATGAACTCAAAGCAGAACACCTAAAGGAAAGTCCATAACTCCTATATCATAATCTTATTGTATGCCGTTGTCATCTATGCTACCAGCAATAACCGAATTGCAAATAACACAATACCAACAAAAAGGAAGAGAAAAAATAGTAAAGATGAAGACAATGACAATGACAATGTTACTCAAAAGAGAACTAAGAACCACTTAGAAAAATTCAAATTAAAAGTAGTATTTATTTAGACTATCATTTTTAGACCAAATATTTAGACTATCGATTTTACAAGGTTGCAAACATTTATTTTAGTAATAATTATAATGAATTTTCTATATTATCTTGGATTCATATACTTTGAGTTAGATATTTAAATAAAAAAATTCGACATTCAATTACCAATTAATAAATTTCTCTTATATAATCTTCCATTGATATACTTTCAAATATTTATTTAAATATAAACATTGGGCATTAACCCATACGCGCAATGTGCGTATAAAACTAGTTATTATATATAGAGAGCATAAAATTAGAATATATGGACTAAGTTACGTAAAAGTATATAGTACAAAAATTTCAAAGGTACTTTGACTAAAAAAAATTTAAGGGTGTATTTTGTTCGCACATGGGAATCGGAATCGAAGTAGAATCAAATATTTGATAATGGTAATGAGTTTTGGTAAAAGTAGTTTGCATGATTGGTAGTATGGTAAAATAGGAATATAATGATTACTAATATTGATGTTTGGTTGTGTATGATCCTATAATGAGAATAAATGTTTTAAAAATAAAAAAAAATAAAAAATCAAAATAATTATCCTAATATAATGGCATCCAATGCATCAATATGAATAAAAAAATCAAAACAAAAATCTAAAAGTACTAATCTAGACTTAAAAACTAGATCATAAGATAGAATGATATCCCTTTTTAATTAGGAAATGTGAATTTTAATTGAAGGACAATCAAATTCTATAATTGTATTTAAAAAAGTTTTCGGCCAAACACTATATTATGATTTTGATTCTCATTTCTAGTGTGTAAACTATAAATCACACACACCCTAAATAAATTTCCATACACTATACTCTACATTCACATACACTATACTTTACATTCACAATTTGTAAACTCCATATTTACACATTACATGATTATATGTTTAGTAAGTATATTACCACTGTTATGCATTCACACATTCAAAAATCTATATTCACAGGTCCTATACTCCACATTCAAAACTTGAGAACTCCACATTCACACGTTACATGGCTACAATACAAGTTGTTAGAACTTCTTAACTCTATTACAGATTCACACATGCATAACTCTACATTTACGATTTCTATACTCCATATTCACAATTTGAAACCTCTACATTCACACATTTCTGGGCAACTCTACATTCACACAATCATAAATCTACATTCACAATTTCTATACTCTACATTCATACTTTGAAACCTCTATATTCAAACATTTTTGGACAGGGAAAATTGTAATTTATGCCCCTCCATAATATGTCAATTATCAATGTTACCCCTGAATTATTAGTAGTGTAAATGTTGCCCCTCAATTTTCAAAACGGTACATATATTGCCCCTCTCGCACGATACGTGAGGGGCACTATATGTACCGTTTTGAAAATTGAGGGGCAACATTTACACTTGGGAGGGGCAATTTATGTATCATTTTGAAAATTGAGGGGCAACATTTACACCACTAATAGTTCAGGGGTGACATTGATAATTGACATATTATGGAGGGATATAAATTACAATTTTCTCTTTTTAGACAACTCTATATTCAGCAATATGCTTACTAATTAAAAAAAAGGAATATAAAAACGACGTAGTTTTGGACCCAGATCTACCTTGCAAGGTGGACCTGAGTCCATAGCATAATTTGCCCCCAAGTGTCCATTCCTCTGGCCGACTGGCCCCATGTCTATTTTTTTTATTTTTCTTTTTCAATGTGGAAAATCTGTTCCCCTTGTAGACTTTAGTTTTTCCACGATTCGGAAATTTCGTGGCAATTTACTTAGGAAAATGAAGTGTTCCCCTTGAAGACTTGCATAAAGAAGACTCCAAAATTGAGCAAGGAATCCAAGGCTGGCAACTTGCCGGCCGAGAAACTAGAGATCGAGTATACTCTCGGTCATCATTCATATGATTGCGTCTTGTTCGGCGTACCATGGTCCATAGAGGTGTGTGAACCATAAATGTAATATACATTTTTAATATATTAAAAGTATATTATTTGTGTACTTAACGTAAATTATTTGATAATATATAAAAAATCATGTACTTTTTAAATAATATACTTTACGTATACAAATAATTTACTTTAGTATATTAAAAATGTACTTTTTATTTATAGTTCACATAAATGTGTGGATCATGATCCATGGAATAATGATTGGTCCTGTTCTCTCTGTTGTTTGCCGTTGTTAAACGGTGGACCATGGTCACAAAATGACATCGTTTCAGTAAGTAGGAGAAACGGTTGCCGTAAATCGTAACGAAGCTCCATAACTGATACTATAGTTTATCTCAAACGATACTGCCTCACATTTGTTTTTATATTATCGAACGAAACTATAGTTATATCGAAAAGGAACTGCAGTTGTGTTGAAAGGGAACTGCAGTTGTGTTGAACTGATACTGAATAATAGTTTCACATTTTTGGGTACTGAAGTTATATCGAAAAGGAAATGCAGTTGTGTTGAACTGATACTGAATAACAATTTCACATTTTTGGGTGTATATTATTCAATGAAACTGTAGTTATATCGAAATGATATTGTAGTTGTGTTGAAAAGAAACTGCAGTGTATTATAAAAGAAACTGTAGTTGTGTTGAAATATTTGAGTGTATAATGTCGAATGAAACTGCAGTTATATCGAAAAGGAACTGCAGTTGTGTTGAAAGGAAGTTGGAGTTGTGTTGAAAAGGAACTGCAGTTGTGTTGAAAGGGGACTACAGTTGCGCAAAACGGGAGCTATTTGAGCCGTTTGTTTTCATTAATCAAAACGACGTCGTTTTGATGCGCGGTCTACAGTAAAATTTGTGGTTGTTTAGGAATAGAAGATTTTTTTTCGTGGAAAATTTTCAAGCACAAATTTTTTTAATCTCCTAAGTTAATATTATACTCAAATTAGTAGTTTAGTACAATTTTTTAACATTTAAATAAAAAATTTTAAATATTAGATTTTCAATTTTACTATCAAATTAAAATATTAATTCTCTTTTAAACCTCTATATATGTATGTGTGCACGCGAACACGCTCAAGAGAGATCAAAAGAGAGCGTGTGATGTAATGAACCTGACAATCTGACATCATCAATTCTAGATAAGCACTCGTCATTATGTTTTTTAAAAGAAATTATTATACATCATTATTATACTTTTTTTTTTTTGAAGAAACATCATTATTATACTTAGTAATATGACTTGTCACAGACATCATTTTCGTTGACTAAAAAGGTGCACTATATATCTAAAAACATAATAAGTGAGTGTGAATAAAGGTTATACCCCTTATTTATGTCCGTTTTTCCTGTTAAGTTTTTTTTTGTACATTACGCTATAAAAGTTGTACTACATAATATTTTGGACAAATATATCCCTGCCGTTATAACTTCCGTTATCTTTTCCACTATTGTTACTATGCACATGCATCACCATATATTTTCTTATCTTCTTCAATAATAATAATAAAATATACACATTAAATATTAGAATGATATGTTAGTTATTTTTAAAAATATAAATATTCAATTTATAAAAATACTTTATATTATTATTATTGTTGTTGTTGTTGTTTACTATATTAAAATTTAAATAAATTTAAAATTTTAATATAAAATACTACTATTGGGCACCTATTTTTTGCGCATCGCGCATAAGAAAAACTAGTATATATAATATATATGAACAAATCCTTAGGACAGATCTGTTTGATTTTTACGGATCTAAAGTGGAGCTTTATTATTAATTTTCTCTTGATGTGTTCTTATGGATCTTAAGCTGTGTATGTGAAGATTCAGGTGAAAATAAACTCTTTATAAAAAGTGAGAATAGATTTGATCCAATAATTTAGTGTGAAGATTCATGTGAAAATAAACTCCGTATAAAAAGTGAGAACAGATTTCATTCAATAATTTAGATAAATCAAACGTTGACGATTCCTTAAAAATAAGGAAAAAAATAGGCAATGCCAGATTTATAAATTTGTATAATTTTTAACTATTGATGAATTCAAATGGTCTGCTTTCCATTCTTTATAGAAGAGAATTGTTCTCATTTGAACCCCTATATATATAGAGGGGGAGGGGGTAGCACTCCAGTGAGAACGCACGTTTACTCATTGTTATGTAATTTGTTATATCATTTGATCAGTCATTGAATTATATTTTTTTTTACTTATTATACTAAACAACCATCTTTGAGGACATTTTACTTCTATATATATATATATATATATATATATATATATATATATATATATATATATATATATATATATATATATATAATATTAATCAAGTGCAGTCGTGTGGCCAAGCGTGCGCCATTCGATTGTGCTGATCCGACGGTGGTTGTGATATATTAGGATTTAGGAAGTTTAATTCGCGTAACTTAAGTGGGGGCTTTATGGTAATTGTAAGTGGGGAAGGTAATGTTAGGATACAGAATGCACCAACAAACGTATTATAAAAACACACCATCCTACGTTATAAAATGCACCACTGAACAAATTAAAACACACCATTCCCCACCATACCGAAATACACCACTCAATTCAAATGCACCAACAAAATTAAAACACACCATTATACGTTATAAAATACACCAGTTCTCAGATTAAAACACACCACTTAACCACCACACACGAAATGCAAATACTCGTAAAATTCACCACCATGTGTATTAAAACACACCATTCTACGTTATAAAATGCACCACTGAACAAATTAAAACACACCATTCCCCATCATACCGAAATACACCACTCAATTCAAATGCACCAACAAAATTAAAACACACCATTATACGTTATAAAATGTACCAGTTCTCAGATTAAAACACACCACTTAACCACCACACACCAAAAACACAAACCATTGCGAATTATACCAATATTATCTCAAATATGAACCATATTAATGTTGATAATGCACAGACTATTGCGAATTACTCCATTCTCGTTCCTCTGTTGAAGTGTCTTTCTTGGAAAGCTTCGCGGTTAATAGAGCGCCTTGGAATCGTGAACGAGCATGTCGTGGTGAGTTGAGTGGGGTCTTGAATCGTAGTAAACTGACAAGTATACCCCTCCTTCGCGTTATTAATGTTCAACGCTCTTTTTTGTTTTGGATCAACTTGATGCGTTGGATTAAATCATCTAATGGTGTAGAACAGGCCACATGACCGCACACAAGACCAAGGCCGCACCGGATGCCTCCTCTCTCTCTCTCTCTCTCTCTCTATATATATATATATATATATATATAAAGAATAAGGGCTAAATTGGCCATTGAACGTAACGAGATAGTGCAATCAAGCCAGTCGACCAAAAAAAGGTTCAATTACATCACTTAACAGCGCAAATACATCCAATCTCACCCGCTAGCCGGTTTCCACCCTTTCTTTCTGGTTGTTTGCTGATGTGGCTGATTACATGGCAATGCCAAGGTTAATTCATTTATTTTCCCTCTGTCTAGTCGTCTAACCTTCCAGCCTCTAAGATTTGTAGGTATTCAGAGGCTTTATCAACATAGTCCCTTGGGATCTTTGCAATTAATTCCATAAGCATCATTTTTATGCACTGGGTTGAAGTGATTTGCTCTTGCAGAGCTCAAAAATCTTCCAAACCATGTCATCTATGAACTGCCAGGCCTGAGGGTGGCTCGTGCTCCGCATCCGTCCCACAAGCTCTAATATGGCGTCTTTCTGAATACCGCACTTGGCCAACGTCTGGTCACATTGAAGTTGCTTCCCTCTGTATATCAACTGCTGCTCGAACACCGAAATTTTGGTGCTGGTACAGATTTTCTTGTGGATTGATTCCATTGAGTCGTCGGAATTGGCTCGGAGGACTAGAGTACTCCCACCAGACAACAGCCGGACAAAGAATTGAAACTGACTAGAAAACCTCGGCAACATGGAAAACAAAGCGAATGCAAAGGAGGAGGATGAGGCAGCGGCAAAGGACGCCGATGATCGGGAGGTGGAGACAGCAGCGACAGAGGTGGAGCGGAGGTTGGACACCTGAGCAGAATCGGCCGCCAAGGTGGGCCCAGCCTGGTCCTTCCGCATCATAACGGCGGCCGGAATCAAACACTCGGAAGCGAAACTGTCATCGGAATACTCATCCAGCTTGCGCTTTGCGGTGGCGGAGACGTTAGCGTCGAGGTTAGATGTCATTTGGAGGTGTAGAAAGGAGGTTAAAGGGTTTAAGGAACGCTCACGCCCAAGTCTATGGAGTCGAAACCCAACGACGATTCACTATGAGCCCAAATGGTGTTAGGAATAAAAGATGTTGTTGTTTTCGAAGAAGGAAGAGAGTAGTAGAGAAAGAAGAAGACCATGAAGGAAGAAAAAGTAAAATAAAGAAATAAAATGCCAGGTAAGATCCACGTCAGCTAGGCAACCGGATGGAAGGGCTAGGAATCGGTTACCAGGTGAAATTGGAAGGATTTGAAAGGATTTGCGCTGTTGAGTGGAGTAATTGCACGTTTTTTAGGTCGAGTGGGCTGATTGCACTATCGCGTTACGTTCAGTGGCCAATTTGGCCCTTATTCCTATATAGAATTATAATCAAATGAGACAAGCTATTTAGGTGAGAAATAAGAATTCTTTAGGATTGTCCATCTTTAGATTTTTTTATGGCTGAGATTAATTCTTGTTTTTTTTTGATTTGTTGATATTTATTAGTTAGTGGGGGGGTTTTAGGTAATTATATGTGTTCTTTATTTTTGGCTGGAATTTTATTGGTATATTAGCCTGTTTACGTTTGATTCTATTTTATTGGTATATTAGCCTGTTTACGTTTGATTCTGTGTGGTGTGTTTACGTTTGATTCTGTGTGGTGTGAGTTGAAGCAGCCTGTTTACGGGAGTCACCATTGTTTTTCTTTGTTTGTCATTTTTTCCATCAATTTTAGTTGCCGTTTGATTATTCTGTGTGGTGTGAGTTGAAGCATGTACGTTTCCATCAATTTTAGTTACCGTTTGATTATTTTCCATCAATTTTAGTTACCGTTTGATTATTCTGTGTCATTTTATGTTCTTTAATTACGTGGGGAGTATCATTGTCGGTCATTTTTAGTCGCTGTTTGATTATTCTGTGTGGTGTGAGTTGAAGCATGTACGTGCAGCGTCATTATTCTGTGTGGTGTGAGGTGAAGCATGTACGTGCAGCGTCATTTTTTTTCCTCAATTTTAGTTGATGTTTGATTATTAGTTGCCGTTTGATTATTATTTGTCATTTTTTTATGTTCTTTAATTACGTGGGGAGTATCATTGCCGGTCATTTTTAGTTGCTGTTTGATTATTCTGTGTGGTGTGAGTTGAAGCATGTACTGTGTGGTGTGAGTTGTACGTGCAGGGTCATTTTTTTTTTATCAATTTTAGTTGCTGTTTGATTAAGTAGCTCAACAAGTAGTGAATCTCTTTCATAGCCGACCGGGTTGTTAGCTGGGGCAATGAAGTCGATAGTGGAGTTCATCAGTTCAGGATTGATCATCTAAGGCCAAGTTGTCAGCAACAAAACAGATTGTTGCACGATAGCTAGGGAAAAATGTTAAAAAAAAAATTATTTATTATCTTTATTAAAAATGATTAATAATGAAAAGGCTTGTTTTTTTTTTTTTTTTTTTTGCAAAAAGACATATCAAATTGATGTTAATGTAATAAATATGACACAACCATTTATTAATATAATTTTTTTTGTACGTGCAACGTAGTGGTGGTGGTGTGAGTTGAAGCATGTACGTGCAGCGTCATTTTTTTTTTCTGTTTTTCTGTGTGGTGTGAGTTGAAGCATGTACATGCTGTACTACTGACTCTGTTACAATGTAGTATGCCTCCACTGAGGCTCGAACCCACTCCCATCATCCATGTGTGAGTGTTAATCGGGACACCGGATGCCACTTGACCACAAGGTCTTTGGCTGTATTTTATTATTTGTTTGTTAGATAGTGCACATAGTTATCAACTAAAGTGCACACATCGGATGTGCGTTTATAATGTTTTTATCATTATTGTTTAGTGATGTGCTTTTTTCCCCATTCTCATGTGGTAGCATCTATTTGTGTTGATGAAGATTCTACAAATGACCCTCGTGGGTGTGTCATGAATATTCTTCCGGACTGTACGAAGTATTGGCTCTGACGTATGACATTGCGATCAAGCTATTTATTGGTTAGAGGTTTCGTAGGTTGGACGGTGGTGTTGAGTTCTATATTCGTTGTGTTGCTACTGTTGAGTTTGATGTTCATCGTAG
>CP025645.1:15866420-15966161 GCA_003576665.1 Ipomoea trifida
TATATATGTGTATTGTGTACATATTTGTGTATAAAAGTACGTATGGTGTAAGATATATACATTAAATATGTAGTGTGTACCTAGTGTGTGTGTGTGTAATTAAACTATATATATGTACATATATAAAGTATGTGTGTGCGTGGAGTACATATATATAATTATAAGTATTAAATACATATATATAGAGCATGAATGTAGTGTAATATATATATATATATAATATATATATATTTATATATATACACTATACTACACGTCACACAATGTGTACATAATACATATTAATATATACATATACTTTACACAACACGTATACATACTATATATATATATATATTCATACACATTATAATAATATAATACATACTAATATATATATATATATATATTCATAACACTTATAAATATATACATACATACTATATATATATATATATTCATAACACTTATAAATATATATAATATATTATATATATATTATGTACACATTTAATATATATATATATAATATATATATATATATATATATATATATATATATATATATATATATATATATATATAGTATGTATGTATATATATTTATAAGTGTTATGAATATATATATATATATATCTATATATGTGTGGTGTGTGGGTTATTTAACTATATATATATGTATATAATATGTACGTATATGGGTATGTATGTATTAATAAAATGTTGTATTATGTTATATACATGGTAAAAGGTCGCATTTGGTGTATAATATATGGTATGTATAAACCATAATTATATATGTGGTTAGTGTAAAGAATAAATAGATGTGATATGCATTGAGATGTATGTGTCAAATGTGAGACTTATGTGATATATGTGGAGTTGAAAGTGTAGAGTAGTTACACTTGAATTACTTTGTGAAAGGTTGTTAGTGGATTATCCAAATGTTTTCAAAAGAAAGGAGAATTTTTGAATTGGGTTACATTCATCATGTACACAAAAATTCTACCTAGAACTCATCATATTTTAACCAAGCTATCAATTATCTAGTTTCAAACAACCTCAACCAATTAAAGGGATTCCTTACCTCAACCGGGTTTCTAATTTCATAGAAAATCCTTGTAGTTGGTTTTCCCCAATTCACCTTAAAATCCTAAAATTCCAACAACAACATAACACATGATTTTAAGAAATCTTAACTTAGATCCATGTTCTAGGAGGAAAAATAAAGCCATCTACCGAATAAAATTGGAGTTTTACCGAATATTTTGGAGACTTGTGTGGAGATCTTGGCTATGGAGTGTTGGAGCTTGAAGAAGAAGATGAAAATTTCACTCTCTCCCCTCTCTTGAATAATTCGGCCAACACAAGCAAAAATGGGGAAAAAAATTGGGTTTTATGATTTTGGTCTACTTGGTTGACTAGTACACCTCAATATGTGGTGTAAAATTGTGACAAGTGTCACCTCTTTGTGGTTTGATCTTAAAAATATCTTAGCTTAGACTGATCGGGATTAAATCAGATGAATTCTCGGTAGAGACTAATTCAATTCAAATAATTCTCGAACCCAAAAATTTATTCCAGTCTAAAACTCAAAATTGGGCTAGGTTCGGTACACCGCGAAATTTCGCGACGTACGATCGCAAATAATTTTGGCTGCTATGGGCTAATCTAATTAAATAGGAAATTCAAGAATAATAGTATGATGCCTAAAAATCCATTCCCTAGGACAAACGGGTCCGAATACTAGCCCTTAAAATATTTACGGTTCGTGACCGGTACGTAGATCGCAGCTTATCAATAACTAGTCTCACTTATAATAATCCTTCTGAAGTACCAAGAGATCGTCTCATAAATGTCATAGCCTAAAAAGAAATATTTTTCGAACCCTAAACTTGTCGAAATGGACGAGGGGTTACAATAATAATATTATAGTTAATTACCGATTTGGTCCCTCGACTATTGGGATTTCACCACTTTGGTCATCGACTTCTAAAATTGTCCAATTGCATCCTCGACTATGCTATTTCTCACCGAGTTAGTCCTCAATCGAAACTGCCGTTTAGTAGACGTTAAAATTAAGGATAAAAATGTAATTTCATTGTCTAAATCACTTTCCTTGACTTTGAGCGCAAAGAGAAGATGAAGAGAGGGAAAGGTGAACCATCCTCTATGGCCGCCATTATCAAAACCCACGTGTCCTCTCTATGGCCTCCACCGGAAGAACCATCCTTTTCGATGCTGAAACCCCATTTCTCTAAGAATACGTCGCGAATGTGAACGCCTGGTCCGGAGTTGCGTCGCTTTTGGGTGCCTTCGTGGCCGACTCACTTCTTGGTCTACCGAACAATTGTCATCTCCTCTCTCCCTGCTCTATACTCTGGTTAGTTCCACTCAACCACCATGCTTTCACCTTCTTCTTCTTCTTCACTTTGTGTTTACAGAAAGAAGAGAGAAAAACCCCCAAATTGTAAAACCTGACACTAACCTCTTTTGGAAAGAATATGAGGTAAATGGTGACAAATGGTGAGGGGGTGGTTTGGTTATTGCTACTTCGGCCTCGCCGTCGCTGACCAAATAGAGGTTTGATGGTGGTCACCGCCGCCTCGCCGCCGCTAACAGAATTGTTGAGGGAAGGGGAGGGGGCAGTTTATTTTTATTATTTTTTTGAAGTCATCAATTCTATAGCTACCTACCAGACACAAGACCCAGCATGACAATCCAGGAGGTCAAAATCATGTTTGCATTAGGCAACCACATGAAACAGACTCTATAATCAGAAACTCTGCCTCAAAGTCCACCGGGGAATGACTCAGAGGAATTGAATCTGGAATCCCTATCCACCCAAATGAACAACTTATTTTAATGTACTAATGTCTTCTGTTTGTTCAATAGAAGTAGCCACGAACTTGACCACCTACATTTTGCCGAATTGCCTCTTCATGATCCAAAACTTCGTACACGTCACAACCGTTTCTAGCAGTTTCAAAGTCTTCTCCATCATTGCGTTTGCCGTTTCTAGATCGGAGAGAATTTTCTCAATGGTTTTCACAACACAGATTGCTAGGGAACTATTGGAATTTCCTATTTTACCCTTCTAGTTTGACGGTAAAATAGACTGAGGACCATTTCGGTTAACATTTGCATACTCGAGGATGCAATTGGACAATTTTAAAAGTCGAGGACCAAAGTGGTGAAATCCCAATAGTCGATGGACCAAATCGGTAATTAACTCAATAATAATAATAATAATATTATTATTATTATTATTAATGAATTTATGTATATACTTCAATAAATATAATGTATTATATAAATGCATATATTTAATTAATTACATTTTTAATATATATATATATATATATATATATATATATATATATATATATATTCATATTATATATATAAGGGTTATAATACAAAAGGGTATTTTCAGTATTATAGTATAAAAGTTATTCCCGAGGGAATAGCTAATACTAGGGGGTCCCCTAGGAATGGCTATTCCCCCTGCAAAGGGAATGACTTATTCCTGGGAATGCTATTTCTAGAAAAAAAAAATAAAAAAAGACAACAAACAATGGAATAAATCTATTCCCGAGAATGGTATTCCATTCCCGACCTATTCCATGAACCAAACACGTTGTTAGTGAAATTAAATTGACTTGCTTAAGCTTTCTTCTAGCACCAAGTATAGTAGAAATTTTGAAGTTAATTGATTCGATTTACTTTCTTATAGGCATCGGATCGAGTTCATAGAGTCTACTAGTCTAGGAATCCTGGGTTATAAAAATAAATAGGGAAAATGTGCAAATAGGCCTATGAACTTTTTGCGAAAAGTCAATTAGGCTCACGGACTTTTAAAAAGTGCAATTGAACATATTAACTCACAATTTTAAGGCATTGAAGCCCATTAACCGGTTACGTATCGTTTAAGTGCCAGTAACTGCACACCTAACTTGCCACATAAGATTTGTTTTGTATTTGGGTCGCCACATAAGCTTAAATAAAAAAAATGAAATTAAAGAAATTTAAAAGCCTGAGAAAGAGATCTCGCTCCACCACCGTCAACCTAGCAGCGTCACTCCACCACTACCCACCACAGCGTCACTCCACCACCGGCGCTCCGCTCCACTAGAAGTTGAAGGTATTTTTCTTTTTCTTCATCCTCCTCACCGTCTTGTTATTTATGGGCTACATATATGACCCTTTTTTATATGCTAGCAGTAGATATGAATGAGTAGTAGCTTTTTATATGGTGTGGTTCAAAATATGCTTTGTGATATGCTTTTTATATGTTTATGGTGAATGGGCAGTAGCTTTTTATAGTGTGTGATTCCAAATATGCTTTTTGATATGCTTATTTTTTTTTTTTTTTATCTTTGACTGTATTTGTTTATGAATTGAGTCCTATTATGTGGTCAATAATGGAGACATTTTGGGTGATGTGGTCCTGATAAATGCACTCCAATTAGTATAGTTGTTGTATTTTATAAATTCGGTTATTGAATGGTCTCTACAGTGATGTAAGTAAATGGTCCCTACAATTTTGTAAGAAAACAATGTACCGACAATAAGTGATGCTTATTGGCAAGAAAAAATGTATTGACAATAAAGCTTATTTTTTTGGCAATATGATTTTTATTATCCAGTTAGAATGTTTTTAATACAATATAACATGTCTTTATTTTGTAAAATGTATTCCACTGTAGAAATAAGAATTCACCATGGTGGCAATTTTGTCTAAGAACATGTGATGGACTATATAAATGGAGAGGTGGAAACAATGACAATCGACCCCAATTTTTTATCAAATCCTCACTTATTGAAATTTATTAAGGAGGACATGTATGGTAAAATTTGAAGCCTATAGTTGTTAAATAATGATAGAAGTACACTGCAGTGACTGCACATGAGTTACTTGGCTCAACATTAGGGTACAATTGACTTGTATGTTAAGCATGAGATAGATGATGCAGTCATGTAGAGCTTGTTAAAAATTTACCATTACCAAAACCTGAGCATGCAGATGATATGATATTGAAGAAGATGTTGAAGATGATCCTAGTGTCGGTACTCAGGTAGATAATGATCCTGGTTTGGTTAATCATGCAAAGAATGAACAAGTTCAATCTAGTGGCCTGGTGATGAATATAGTCATTATAGTGATGAAGAAGCTAATTTGGGAAGCAGTCATGAAGATGGAGATTATTATGATTTGGAAAGAAGTCGTCTAGATGACATTGCTTTTGTTGATGTTGAGTGTCGTAATGCAGAAAATAATGATGAGGAAATTCGAAGGGCTAGGGCAGAAGGTGACACTGAAAATGTAACTTTGGGTGAGAATGATTATGTGTAAAGTCACTATTGTGACTATGATGACCCATTAAGCATCATTTGAGTATACCACCAATGCAGCAACAAGTAGATTTAAATACCCTTCGTATAATCCAAATGTGGAGTCAGTTGAGCTTGAAGTGGGTACCCTATATGATGATGGGAAACAGTTTAAAAAGGCAATGATCAATTATGCAGTTTACTCAAAGAGAAATATCCACTTTGTGAGGAATGGGCCAAAGCGTGTGTTCCTTGCATGTAACCAGCCTTGCAAAGAAAAGAGTATCAAAGAATGGAAAAGTGATGCGTTGTTCTCTTTGTAAGAACCCGGACCATTATAAACCACAATGTCCTAATAGGAATGCAAGCAGTCCAACGACTGTGTTGTTCTCGTTATACTTGTAATTGTTATTACAATAATAACTATACGAGTTTATCTTTCTAAATATCGATAAAATTTATTGATCCATTTTGAATTCTAGATGTAATCAATCGGTCTTCCCTCCATCATCTCTAGTGGATAACGAGCTTGTGTTTCCAATTTCATTATTCCTACTCCTCTTGGTCCTTGTCTTGCCAATTGAGACCTTCCGGTTAGGGTTATATTTTTCGGTCGGCAGGGATGTTATCCCCGTCTGGGTGCTCGGGTTGCCATAGCCATTGGAAATGAAGACACCAGATTCTCATGAAGAATGAAAGTTAACAATACATGGCTTAACTAGAAACATACATGTTTTCAAAAAAAAAAAAACTAGAAACATACATCCTCTCTTGAATATGCAAGGTATGAGGTGGGATGAAGAGTGCGTTAGGGATATTTTTGATACTCGTTATGCTAATTTAATTTTAAATATTCCTATTAGCATGCGGAAGCCCAAAGATGATTGGATTTGGTGTTGGGATCAGAAAGGATAGTATACGATTAAATATGCTTACAAACAACTTACTATAGTGGCTCAAGATGGTCGTCCTTGCTGGCAATTGGTTTCAATTTACCTTCCTACAAGAAATGCTCTTAATTTGCGCCATGTTCACTGGTCATTAACTTGCCATATGTGTAGGACCGAAGATGAAAGTGCACTCCATCTTTTCGTTCAATGCCGAGAAGCTGTTAATATTTGGAACAAGTTGTGTGTGTTTGTATCTATCGATGCCCATAATGTGAGTGAATGGGTTTTTGAGTGTATTAATATATTACGAGGTGATTTGCTTGCTAAGTTTGTTGTTGCTTGTTGGGTTATATGGAATAGCAGAAATGATCACGTTTGGAAAGTGCTTCTAGTTGATGTCAACCATATGTTGCGTAGTGCATTCAGTTTTTTGGAGAATTGGAAAACTGCAAATGACCGCCCGGTTATAGGTACCACAAGTTTGAATGTCATGCGATGGTGTAGCCAAAAACGGGCAGGTGAAATTAAATATATATTGATGTTGCTTTAAATTATGATAACAACTTGATGGGTCTAGGTTGGGTCCTACGCGATGATGATGGTAGATTTTTTGCAGCAAAAAATATCTGTATGCCGGGGAGCTTTACTGTTAAAGAAGCTGAAGCTATTAGCCTCAGGGAGGTTCTCAGTTGGCTTAAAGACACTGGTATGGGTTCTGTTGATGTTGAGATGGACTCACAAATTGTTTTTAATGCTATTCATAGTTCTTCCTTTAATTCTGCCTTTGGACTGTTAGTTGATGATGTAAAAGAATTAGCACATATGATTGGTGATGTTAATTTTCGTTTTGTTAAACGATCTGCGAATTGTACCGCCCATACTGTTGCATGGGAGGCTTTTTCTGTGACAAGTTGTGGGGAATGGTTAGATACTCCTCTCTCTTTTCTTGTAAACTGTCTTGATAATGATTTAATGAATTAAGTTCTTGTTAAAAAAAAAACTAGCAACATACATCCATATGGCAACAAAAATACACTACATCAATATATTACTAAACTACAACAAAGGCATCATATAACCAGGGCCGACCCTGACCATGTCTCGCCAGGGCGACTGCACAAGGCCCCAAATTTATGGGGCCCAATTATTTAAATTTTTTTTTTATATACAGTTCAATATTTTATACTTGATAAATATTCATTTAGAATTTATATATTGATCTGAATTGTAAGTGAAAATAAAATTTTAGAAGTAATTGACATCGAAATTTGAGTGAAAAAAGTTGTATTTAAATATGCACGGAAATGCCACTAATTTTAAATTAAACTTTGAAATACATTTTTTTCTTTGTTGAATTTTATTCATTATATTTAGACAAAAAAAATTATTACTTTTTCACTTTTGTCATAAAATACAAAACTTGAAATATATATGGATTTGGACTCAATTACCTTAGTTATAGAGATTTTCTAGATCTTCTAGACTTCTATATATATTTATATTTCATGTCTTTTTGGGTTATGTTTCTTACTTTTTGTATCACTATAGTAAAATCTAAATATTAAAAAATCTCTCTCCCCTATGTTTTTGTGTCTCTATTATTATTTTTGTGTTTTTCGTTTTACTCTATTATAGTTAGATTACAATTTTACTATATTATATTTAATTAGATTGCATTTCGAAACAGAAATAGTGAATGTCTAAATTAAACTATTAGGTATGACCTTTATTTTAAATGGAACGACCATGCATATAACCATAAGGTTTTGCCCTTTATGTTGCAAACTTACAAACATATAGATATTCCTACAACAATTATAAAATTAATTATTATGTTTCTTTCTTCTTATTCTTTTTTTTTTTTCTTTCAACTTGATCTTCAAAACCCTTCTCAACATTACTTCGCAATTGTCGAATTTCCTCCATAATTTCAGACTTCATCTTTTTCAACTCTATTTCAACATTCTTATTCCAATCATATCTAACTTTATCCTCTTTCCATAAAGCATTTTTCCAGATAAAATATCCACATCCACCTTCCTGGACAAATACAAAATTAAACAAAAAAATCATAACATTTTAAAACCATAAATGCAATACATCTTAGATACTTATCAATAACATTTTTAAACCTTAAATGCAATACATGTACCTTCCACCTTTGACAACAAAAAAATTGTTGCACATTCTCTCGTGATACACATAGTGGTGATTTCAACCCACAACGGCAATACAATAGTAGTTCATACTGTAGATTTGGTCTCGCCTTTGAGGGAGACAAAAATGCTGAACCACTCCGACATGATGATGTCATCTCCAGGGACGGAGCTACAGTGGGGCAGCTGCCCCCACTCACCCCACCCCACTTCATATATAGCCCTTGTATGCATATATGTATATATAGTACATGTTTTAGATATAAGTACAAGAAAACATATATATAAACAATTGATTAGTTAGTTGAGTTGGTAGAAGTGTTCTTTCTATGAAAGGTTTAGGGTTCGAAGATCGTATGGCTTTCAATAATTTTTTAATACATTTATACATAACTTTTAAAAAATATATATAATGAGATGTGTAATTTATAATATGTTTTCTATTTGAATTATTTTATCAAATTAATTATGTTTAATATTTTGGTAGGAATATTTTTATAAAGTTTTAATGGGTTTTATTTTTCACCTATATCTAATAATATTTATGATTATATTTGAGATATGTAATTTATAATGCGTTTTCTATTTGAATTATTTTACCAAATTTATTATGTTTCATATTTTGTTATGAATATTTTTATAAGTTTTGATGTGTTTTAGTTTTCACCTATATCCAACAATATTTATAACTATATTTCATAAGTGTTTCTTTTTTTTAAACAGCTTCTTCAAAGCTTTTTTAATATATATATATATATATATATATATATATATATATATATATATATATATATATATATATATAAAAGTAATAATGAGATGTGTAATTTATAATGTGTTTTCTATTTGAATTATTTTATCTAATTAATTATGTTTCATATTTTGTTATGGATATTTTTATAAATTTTTAATGTATTTTATTTGTTTGCCTATATCCAACAATATTTATGACTAGGTCTAAAACTGTGTTAATATAGTGTTTTAGAATTGTGAACATAAAGTTTTAAAATTGTGAATATGAACATGGTCCACGTGGACCGGGTCAATAGCATAATTTGCCTAAGAGTATTAGTCCATTAGGAATGGGCCTATAAGTTCGTCGCATACTCGCATCCCAGTTCAATTAGAAAAAGCCCAATTTCAAAAAGCAAAGAAAATCAGAGAAATATGGTGTCATTCATCTTCCACAGAACAACTTAGCACTGTCACTGAACAACTGTGCCCTAATTCTTCCAGCTTAAAATAATGGCGCTCTTCAGAGCTCGATTGGCTTCGTCCTCGATTTGTCAATTCCTCACTCGTTCTTTCTCCAGTATATGCTCTCTATCCATCTATTCATACAATTTTCATTTTTATAACTCAGGATTTCATATTTATATATGTTTTTAATTTAATTTTACAGATGCGGCTCCGGCGTCTTCGACGCTCTCATCGTCGGGGATGATGAACCCGACGTTCACTCTCGATGTCAGCTCCCAAGTAGGGTCGTCCATGCCGCTGAAGATGATGCGGATTGGAACCCTAATTCACAACCTCGAGATGCGGCCCGGTCAAGGCCCCAAACTAGTCCGGGGATGGGGCACCGTAGCTAAGATCATGACCGAGCCAAGCTCTTCATCCAGGTACTGCGAGATCAAGCTCCCCTCCGGCGTGAAGAAGTTGATCGATGTTCGGTGTTGGGCCACTATCGGACAGGCGCCGTACTCTGAGCACGGTTCGAAGAAGCTGTATAAGGCTGGGCAGAATCGGTGGCGCGGGATTAGGCCAAAAGTTCGTGGTGTGGCGATGAACCCTGTTGATCATCCGCACGGTGGTGGGGAAGGGAAGAGCAAGAGTAGTGGTAGCCATGGGAAGGGTTCTCGTACCCCATGGGGTAAGCCCACCAAGTGTGGCTACAAAACTGGACCACTTAAGAGGAAGAAGTGATTCTTGTTTCTACTGAATTATAGAAACGGATATTAATATATTGTAACTTAGCATAAAACTGAGATTTTGATGTGGTTATCTATTGAAATTTCTGGTTCTTTCTTGATTGCTACTGTATTATTAGGTTTATTGTGTTTGAAAACTACTGCCTTTTTTAGTTCTTTTGGTTCTAAGTTTTGTACATGTTCATAAATGCAACATTTACAGATACATGATATGATTAAACTTTCATGTAATTGTTAGGCAGACAAGTTATTGGTTAATATGTTGATCTTTCATTTAAAGATTTAATTGTTCTGTGTTGGTGTTTCTATTTGTTCTGGGATGTGGCCTCGGCATGCATCTGTTTGGTGTATTAAGTGTATAAGGCATGTTAAGCACACATATCTGAATGCTTTTGTTATAGGAATGAAGTGTAAGGATGAAGTGTAAGGTGCAGATGGATAAGCCAAAGCGGCTTTCTGCCTGTTATGTTTTAAATTTTAAATGTGTTTTCGTTTTGGGTTTGTTTTTCTCCCTTACAGATCAATGAAGAAGCAAGTGATAAGGTTTTGGAAGTAGAGCAAAAGTATAGTGAGATACGCAAGCCTGTCTACCAGTAGCGAAATGGCATAATTAAATCTATTCCAGATTTTTGGTTGACAGCTGTTAGTGACTCTCCTCATCTACTGTATTTGAAAATTAAAACCTCATTTTTAATCTGTGTTCTCACCATCTGTTTAATATCTATTCCTTGCAGTTTTTGAGTCATCCAGTCCTTAGTGAACTTTTGACTGAAGAGGACCAAAAGGTATTAATTCACATTGTTTTTCTTACTTCTTGATGTAGAGTCCAGTATTAGGAGTTAAATTTTTAGTGGTGACTGTTTATCTGCGCTTTATTGACACTGAATTAGAACTGAAAACCATTGTGTATTCTTTTTTATTCTTTTGCTGAATTTCTGTATCTAAAATTGTCATGTCATTCTTCTGTGCTAGATTTTCAAGTTTCTGAGTTCCATTGAAGTGGAAGATTCTAAAGACGTCAAATCTGGTTATTCAATCATATTTGTGAGTCTCTCTCTATCGCATTCTCTTATAAGTTGCCTGTTTTTTTGCTAAGGATCTTTTAAATGGGTATTGAGATGCTTTTGTAGATTTGACTTGTCCACATGTTTTCTGATTTCCTCTCCTGCATTTGCTAGAACTTCAAATCCAACCCTATTTTGAAGATACAAAGCTCATGAAGAGCTATGCTTTCATAGAAGAAGGTGCAACACAAATTACTGCCACTCCAATCAAATGGAAAGAAGACACGGTAAGTTGTTTCTTTTTCTTATTTGGTTAGTCTTTTACTCTTTTTTAATACTTACCATGGTTGCCTTGTGAAGCAAATCCCAAACAGAGTGGCTAATGAGAAGAAAGGAAATAAGCGTCCTCCGCCTGAGGAAAGGTCTGTCTACTTTTCTTTCTCCTTTTGGCTTTTACTGTTGAGTATTAGGTCTTCATTATAACAATATACAGAGCAATTATGTGAAACCAGTCAGAATGAATTATAGGGGACCATATGTGCTCTCTATTTATTAGTGTTGAATAAAGTGGAGTAACTCATTATTTTAAATAACTTGAATCTGCAAACATATTGAACTGTATCATTTATTGAAGATGAGAAGTAGAGCAGTTATGTTGATAAGGGCTAATAAGTTGGTCATTTTAATTGGGATTGAGGAAGCAAATCTTATACAAATTCTTCTGCCTCAGAGTGGTTGTTAGAAGAACTTAGCAATGTAAAGGGTTCATATTTTCTAATGTACTTATTGTATATGTGACTAGAAAAACATCATAATATCCTACTTGATGTATTGATATCCTTGATATGTATAATTGGCCATATCAATAGTTACTGACTTACTGTTACTTATACTGTTTCCAACCTTCTCCCACTCACCCACCCACAAAATGGGCGTGATGTCCTAGAAACCGTAGCATGTTTGAGCAGTTATAACATGTTAGAAATTACTTCACCTGATTGTGTTGCCTGGATTTCCTTTTTTCCTTGGCTTGTTCTCGATCATCGAGTCTAGGAAAAAATATTGTGGATATGAAAAAAATTACTTATCATTGTGTCAAATACACAAGAACTTGTGAACTTACTCCAATTTATTTGTATCTTGAATCTCATTTATTAACATGTAACATAGATTTATTAAGGAAAAATAGATTTGTCTTGTTCTTTAAAAAAAATAAAAAAAAATTACTATTGAATAGTGGATATAAAAAAACATGTTGCAAACTTTTATATTGGTTATTGTGTACGTACTGATCTTTCTATCCGTCAATATACATACACCCATACCACTTATGATGAGTTATGTATGTATGTATGTTTATATTTGTGTGATGCATTAAACAGTACTTTCTATCCGTCAATATACATACACCCATACCACTTATGATGAGTTATGTATGTATGTATGTTTATATTTGTGTGATGCATTAAACTGCCTCTTGGCTTTCGTGAATGCAGCTTCTTACTTGGTTCAGTGAAACCCAGCAAAAGGATGAAGATATGGATGACATTCATGATGAGGTATAAAGTGCATGTTTTGTACATTTTGATCATAGGCTACCTGCAAAAATTGCAAGAATAATATTTGTATACATCCCTTTTAACTGGACTTTTTGAGTGAATATAACCCAATCAAGGAGGACTTATGGTCCGACCTAGGGCTGCAAACGAGCCGAGCCGAGCTCGAGCTTGGGGTTGCTCGAGCTCAAGCTCGGCAATTATCAAGTTGCTCGAGCAGCTTGAGCTCGATTTCGAGCTCGAAATCATACTCGAATTTCCAGCTCGAAAGCAGGCTCGAATTTCACCTGTTTCAATTCATCATACAATTAATAATAAATATTGTTTTATCCATATATAAATAATAAAAATTTTAAAATATTCAAAAGTACAAACTTCAATTCATCATACAATTAATAATAAATATTGTTTTATCCATATATAAATAATAAAAATTTTAAAACATTCGAAAGTACAAACACTAAGTGGTAGGGGACTGGCCAAGTGGTTCGCTCCATGAATGGATGGGGATCGAACCCTCAACCTCATGATTAAGGGACGAGGTGCTGAACCAACACACCAACCATGTTGTTTAAAGTACAAATTTCAATGTTTAAAGGTTTAAAGCACTCAAAATAAGTTCACAACTCCACTTCAATATCAACTACAAGTCAATAACAGGCTTAAGCACTCAAAATAAGTTCATAGCTCCACTTCAATATCAATTACTCCGTACAAGTCAACAACAGTAGTCGTACTTGATTACAAGGAAGACCTGTTTAATTTGTAAGAAAAAAAAAAAACGAAGCATAATATTAGATAAGTGAAGAATGCTAAATATTTTTTTAAAAACAACAAAGAATAAATTACTTTCATGAGTTGGATATCGGAAGAAATTTTTTTTGATATGATTTCTCTTTCTGAAAAAAAAAAAAAGAAGATAAGAAGTGTGTAATTAAGCGAATGCTTTAAAATTTAATGTAAAAGTGAACTTACTTTATTTTTGGTAACTCCTTGTATAGTGCACGATAAGAATCAATAACCATTGTCCCTGCACTAAAGGTTGCTTCTAAAGCCACAGAGGTGACATGTATGGCTAAAATATCTGCCGCCATTCTTGACAATATTGGATATTGCATTTTATTCATCTTCCACCAGTCTAAACAAGAAAAATCGCTAGGAATCTCATTCTTTTTAAGACGCCCTTTTTCTATATAGTCTACTAACTCTGATCTTGTAGGCTTTGAAGTCTCAACTTCTTCACAATATGCATCGAACTCATCCCAATAATATGTAGAACTTGGGTGGGTGGCTTGGCTTCCAAAAGTGCTAGAAGAACCTGGAGTTTCAGAATTTCATTTGTTTATTGATTCAGCAACATACTCTTCATAATGAGTTTCAAAATTACACTCACCCCAATATTTATCAAACTTCTTCTTCATTCTCCCAACCAAATCCACAATAATAAAGGAAACTTCATCATTTACATGATTATCCAATGCTGATTTGATTTTTTGAACTTTTTGAAGAAACAAATTTGAAGTAGGGTACTCACAACCTGAAACAAATTTGAAGTCAAATACTCACAACCTAAAGGCTAAAACAAATTTGAAGAAACAAGTTATAAGAAACAAACCTGATATAATGTGAGTAGTTGTCCAAAAAGCCTCTAAAATTGAGCAAACCTTAGTGACTTTAGCTCACTCATCTTCTAATGGACAACTGTTAAAAAATGAATCCCTATCTTTTAGCATCTTAAAGGCTTCTTTGGACTTATGTGCACAACTTAGCATCTCAAATGTCGAGTTCCATCTTGTTTTACAATCACGAATCAATTTCCTATCTTTCAATTGCAATTGTTGCACACAGTCTGCAAATTGTATATGATATTGCTAAATACGGGCACCAAGTAAACCGGAAAACACGATCGTATATATTAGGGATCCAAACCCGGTTGCAACACGAGAAATGCTCAAAGGCTCGGCGGGTCGGCAGTGGGCTTCCCTACTGTCCGAGCTCTCTTTGAGTCTTAGTCTAATATTGGCGAAAAGATCCCCTCTCTCTTCATAAATGCGCTATTTATAGGAGCGTAAAGCGCACTTGCCGGCCCTCCGGCATGACGAGAACGTGGCGGACATGCGTTCACCTCCTTCTACGCCCAAGCGGGGTAAGGTACGTGGCGGTCGCTGGCGCGTTGCATCGGGGCCCATCGGGGTACTGTTCGGTCCGTGACGTCCAGCTTTCCAGCCGACCGCTCTCATAGGTCCGACCTCCCGACCGTAAGCTCTTGGACCGGGCCCGAGGTATAGCCGACCGGTTCTGGAGTATATACACTATCAGTATACGTTTAGCCTCCGATCGGTTCACATATTCAAGATTGAAGGTCTATGAGATTGAAAAGAAAAAGTTGAAGAACAATCTTTAATCCGTTAGTAAACTGTATTTGACAACGGATTGCTGGAAATAAAAAAAAAATTAGAAGATTGAGTACATGGTTGTGGGATGGCAATTTCCAGCAATCCGTTGTCAAACATACTTGACTAACGGATTAAAGATTGTTCCAACTTTTTCTTTTCAATCTCATAGACCTTCAATCTTGAATATGTGAACCGATCAGAGGCTAGACGTATACAATTTGCAGACTGTGTGCAACAATTGCAATTGAAAGATAAGAAATTGATTCGTTATTGTAAAACAAGATGGAACTCGACATTTGAGATACTAAGTTGTGCACTTAAGTTCAAAGAAACCTTTAAGATGCTAAAACATCGGCATCCATTCTTTGACAGTTGTCCATTAGAAGATTATTGAGATAAAGTCACTAAGGTTTGCTCAATTTTAGAGGCTTTTTGGACAGCTACTCACATTATATAAGGTTTGTTTCTTGTAACTTGTTTCTTCAAATTTGTTTTAGTCTTTAGGTTGTGAGTATTTGACTTCAAATTTCTTTCAGGCTGTGAGTACCTTACTTCAAATTTGTTTCTTCAAGAAGTTCAAAAAATCAAATCAGCATTGGATAGCCATGTAAATGAAGAAGATTCCTTTATTGTGGATTTGGTTGGGAGAATGAAGAAGTTTGATAAATATTAGGATGAGTGTAATTTGTTGATGTCAATAGGTGTTGTTTTTTATCCAACAAAGAAAATGCGTGCACTTGAATTTTGTTTTCCTAGACTTTATTCTAATGAAGAAGCTAGGAAAACATTTCCATAGTGAAAGAGATCATCAATACTCTTTATGAAGAGTATGTTGCTGAATCAATAAACAAATGAAATTCTGAAACTCCAGGTTCTTCTAGCACTTTTGGAAGCCAAGCCACCCACCCACCCAAGTTCTACATATCATTTGAATGATTTCGATGCATATTGTGAAGATGTTGAGACTTTAGAGCCTACAAGATCAGAGTCAGACCATCTAGAAAAAGGGTGTCTTAAAAAGACTGAGATTCCTAGCGATTTTTCTTGTTTAGACTGGTGGAAGATGAATAGAATGCAATATCCAATATTGTCAAGAATTGTTGCAGATATTTTAGCCATACCTGTTACCTCTGTGGCTTTAGAAGCAACTTTTAGTGCTGTGACAAGGGTTATTGATTCTTATCGTGCATCATTGGTGCCGGACACAGTACAAACTTTAGTTTGTGGGGCGATTGACTTCGATATATACAAGGAGTTACCAAAAATAAAGTAAGTTCACTTTTATATTAAATGATGATGATAGGATTATCTTTTTAAAGCATTTGCTCAATTACACACTTTTTATCCTCTCTTTTTTTCAGAAAGAGAAATCATATCAAGAAATTTTTCTTCCGGTATCCAACTCATGAAAGTAAGTTATTCTTTTTGTTGTTTTAAATATATATATATATAAATATATATATATATATATATATATATATATTTAGCATTCTTCACTTATCTAATACTATGCTCCTTTTTTTTTTNAATATATCTTCTTTAGAATCAAGGACGACTACTGTTGTTGACTTGTAATTGATATTGAAGTGGAGCTAAGCTATGAACTTATTTTGAATGCTTTAAGCCTGATTGACTTGTAGTTGATACTGAGGTGAAGTTGTGAACTTATTTTGAGGGCTTTAAGCCTTTAAACATTGAAGTTTGTACTTTTGAATGTTTTAAAATTTTTATTATTTATCTATGGATAAAACAATATTTATTATTAATTGTATGATGAATTGAAACAGGTAAAATTTGAGCCTGATTTCGAGCTCGAAATCGAGCTGCTCGAGCTCAAACAGTACACTTCTTAGCGAGCTCGAGCTCGAGCCACCCTAAGCTCGGCTCGTTTGCAGCCCTAAATTAGGTCTTCTGAGTCAAAAATCAGTTTTGTTGGCATGACTTGCTTAGTTTTCATGAATATATAAATTTCGTAAGTGTGTGAACCATACTTTCAAATAATGTAGATTCAGTAAACAAATAATGTATTTTTAATATATTAAAAATGTACATTGTATTCATGGAAAATACATTAATTGAGTCTTGAAAGTACATTATTTTGTATAATGTACATTCAGTACACGAATAATGTACTTTTTGTTATGGTTCACATATCACTGTTAATTTGCCCGCACACATGCACTACCTATATTGGTTTGGGGTCACCTATCTTGGGGCCCTTGTTGTATTGGGTCCCACGTTATTTTTCTTGGGCCTTAAGTTAAGGGCTATTGGACCTTGAGTCTCCATTGTTGGGTAATTTCTAATATCTCCATAATAGCTCTCACTCTCCGAGTTGTGAGGATTCGACAACGAGAGTGAGTAACCACTCTAAGCTCCCCTTGACATGTGTGAGTCCCCCAAGTTTGAGTCGAGCATAGGCAGTCAAGTTATTGGTTAATATGTTGATCTTTAATAAGAAACCTATGCTGATATACCTCATCCTTAACAATGGACGAACATCAAGGGGCAAATATCTTGGATTACCTTCCCTTATTGGTCGTAGGAAAACGGAAATTCTTGGTTTTATCAAGGACAAAGTGATTGGCAGAATCCACAGTTGGAATAACAAATTCCTTTCCAGAGCAGGGAGGGAAATTCTGATAAAAAACGTTCTTCAAGCAATTCCAACTTATGCTATGAGCATATTTCTTCTGCCCCATGATCTGAGTAACAAAATAGAGGTAGCTCTCAATGGTTTTTGGTGGAAGGGTGCTCAGGATAATGGTAGGGGGATTAGATGGAGCAAGTGGGAGGATCTATGTAAGCCTAAAACAGCGGGTGGTATGGGCTTCAGGCGGATCAGGGATTTCAACTTATCATTGCTAGGCAAACAAGCATGGAAATTTATTCAGTGTCCTCAGTCCCTAGTGGCCAGAATTTTTAAAGCTAAATATTTCAGAAATTCCAATTTTCTCAATGCCAACCTCGGAAGTAACCCATCTTTTGTGTGGAGGAGTATTATGGAAAGTCAAAAGATCATTAGGGACAATTGCAGATGGAGAGTTGGTAATGGTAAGGACATTAGAGTCTGGGAGGATCCCTGGCTCCCTGCTAAATGTCAACATTATATTCAGACACCAAAACCAGCTTACTTTGAGGATGTTAGAGTGGAATCCCTATTGGATGTAAACGGTAACAAATGGGATAGTGAAATCCTTGAAGATATCTTTGATGAGCCAGATAAAAATCTAATCCTACAAATCCCTATTCATACCAATAAGCACAATGACAAACTCATATGGGATGGAGAAGACAAAGGGACGTACACTGTGAAGAGCTGTTACCGTTTGCTTGGAGGTGAACTAGCGCTAAATGATCATCATGTTTGGACTCAGTTCTGGAAATTTCCTATCCCTCCAAAGGTTAAAATCTTTATATCGCAAGCATGTACAGACAAGGTGCCTACTGCTACTAATCTGATAGTCAGGAAAGTTCAATGCTCTCCCCTCTGTAATTTGTGTTCTAGCCACCTGGAAACTATGCTGCACCTGCTCACCTCGTGCCAGTTCGCATCGGATTGTTGGAAGATCCTTAATGTTATGCCTATTTCTGATGGTCAGAGCTTGACGGAGTGGCTCACGTCCAACATGAAAGCTATGAATGCTAGTTTGTTTTGCCTGTTACTGGTTACCAGTTGGAGAATCTGGGAGTTTAGGAACCACAAAGTTTGGAATAATACTACCCCCAGTTGCGCTGCTGTGGTGGATGGAGCTCGCAGCTACTTGGAGGCGTGGACAAGAATTCGTGAATCCATAATCACACCTTCGCCTCAAAATTATCTTTCTCGTTGGAGGAAACCTCCCCCTGGTTGGGTTAAGTTGAATGTGGATGCAGCTATTAATAAAGGCCTAAACTCTACTGGTCTGGGCTTCATACTCCGCAATGAGGACGGCAACTTTCTGGCAGCAAAGGAGCAAAAGTGGAGTGGTATATTCCAGCCAAGGGAGGCAGAAGCTATGAGCATTAGGGAAGCTTTGAAATGGATAAAGGTGATGAATGTTGACAGAGTCCAGATTGAAACAGATGCTCTTCTTGTTATCCAAGGACTAAACAATCCAAAGTTGATATCATCTTTTGATTTAGTCTTAGAGGATATTCGTAAACTAGCTAATGATTTTCAGTGTATTAGCTTTATGTTTGTTAAGCGGTCCGCGAATACGGCAGCTCACCTACTAGCTCGAGAAGCCGTATTCATTGTTGATTGCATCATTTGGGCAAGCTTGCCTCCTTTCTTGTATGATGTTCTTACTTTGGATAATGAAATCTAAGTTGTTCGTTTGCAAAAAAAAAAAAAAAAAAAAACAATGGACGAACATATTCAGGTATGAGATTCTACTTTGTTTTTTCGTACAAGCTTTCTATTGACAATTCATATCTTGAAGGTATTTTTAGATATAAATATGCTTCGATTAATTCTTCCTATTGGTGTTCTGAAATCTATCCTTCAAATGATAGAATTTAGGGAAGCACAGATGTTACATTTAATTGCTGTTTTAAAATCATATTTAGTTTTTAGATTTTTTCTAATGCACTTACACACTGAACCAAATTCAATTTAAATTGTTTTCTGCTTGCAAAAAAAATGCTATTATAACCTCTTTGAGCCTTTTGTATTAGATCGTGATTCATGAGATGGTTATTTGTTAATTTTGTTATCTACAAGAGTATGATCTACTACTAACCTTTGATTCTAATATGACTTGGAAGCATGAAGTTTATTGTTTAGAAGCACCGTATCAAGCATCATTTCACTCAATGTTCTCGAAGTAGATATCAATGCCATTGATGAAGAACCCAATTCAGAAAACTAAATTAATAACAGAACGGTGTCCCAACTTAACAGAAATGATGTGTTCCAGTACAGAGATTACAGCTAGCTCTAAGAAACAGGGTTTCACCTGAATTAAAAACACTATTGCAAGAGAGAACTAGGAACCACACTCAAAGTTGTCGATATGAGAAGATCTAATTGTTTTAAAGCAATAATGGAGGAAAAAACGTAGTAATATTTTCATAAATAACGTTACTGCATTTTTCAACAAATGCACTCTATAACTTAAGTTATACTTGTGACAATAGGTGAAATTGTCCACCCTAAGTGCCTCCAAACTCCGGTCAGACAGTTTGTGGAGGGGTAAACCATGGTAACTCAATTGACCAACAAAGGCTAGACTTTTGTTCACTGCGTACAAGGAGCCCTTACTCATTTGAGAGGTTACTCCACACTGCTGCGGGTGAGACTCGATCCTTGATTTCTAGTGACAAATTTTACTTCTGTAACCAGTTGAGTTGCCCATGTGGGCTATTGAAAGTTATACTTTATAGTATTACTAGCTAGTAGCTACACTTTAAAATTTGAGTATTATTTCTTTAATTTTAAATTTTAAATTGCTGGTGGTTATTTCGGGTGGTACTAACACGAATCAAGGATGATATTCTTCTTTTAACTAGGTAGCTTTCACAATTTATCCATTTACATTTAGGGTGTGTTTAGAAATCTGGAAAATGATTTTCATAAATCATTTCCGGGTTTCTTGTGTTTGGCTAGGCTTGAAAAATCCAGTCAACGGAAAATGTTTTCCGTTGACTGGAAAAAATCACCTCATTTTGGCAGAATATGACTTCCGTCAAAAAATTTCGGAAGTCATTTTTCGCGGCAAGAGTGAGCAAGACGGAAGCATTGACTACACCTATCAGGCCATGACCCACAACCCAAGGTTTCCGGCGGAAACCATAGGTATTTCCGGTTTCACCCAGAAATAGAGGGTGGGGCTTTTTTTTTTCTTAATAATATTATTTGTAATAAATTATTATAAATATTGTAATATTCTAAATAAAATAATTAAAATATATAATTATACAATTCTACTTATTTTCCAGAAAATGAACCAAAAACATAAAGACAGTTTTCCAGAATGCAACCAAACACTGAAAATCAACCTATTTTCTGGAAAATGACTCATTTTTCAGAAAACATTTTACAGAAGTTAATTTACTACTTTTCAAACGAACCCTTAATGAATGATTGATTATCTTCATCTTGTGGGTTTTAAGGGAAATGTCAACATCAACATTTTGTGAGCGGGAGTAAAAGTTGAGAGTATAAGTAGTATTTTCCTATATGTAATTGGATATGCTTGGAATATAAAGAATAAGGAAAGAAATATACCTTAGGATTTATAGCTCCACTGTCGGGCTCCCTTTAAAACATTGGTGGGCACTGAAAGTCTGCAACTGTTATACTAATCATCAACCCTTTGTAGCTTAGGGTGAGACAAGACAATGGCCCCTTGTCCCATGTGTTGCGAACTCATGAACCATTCGTGATTGAGCTGACAATAAATTTTGGTGCCATTATTATTTTAAATTAATTAGTTTTTAGAAATTATTATACTTCGTATCATATTATATAGTTAGTTAGTTAGTTTAGGATTTAAACAAGTTGTTTGTTGTTTAATTCCTATGTGGTAATGGTAGGGGTGATGTGGTGGTGGTGGTGGTGGTGGTGTGATCGCTATAAAAAATAATGATAAGTATTACGGGTAAAATGTCGTTTCTCTAAGGATTTGGAGTTTAGACACATACTAGTATGACAACCAATTCTCTAGCACTACTAGTGTTGTAAAAATCCCGCCTAGCGTATCACCATAATTGGTGGTCTGGATAGCCGACTAGGCCACCTAGGCTCTGATCGCCTAGGCTTCCTAGGCACTGACTAGGCCGTTTAGTTGATTGATTAGCTTTTTTTTTTTTTTGTTTTTTGTGTTTTGTTTAAATGAGTTATTTCATTCAAAATGATATTGTTTTGAGCAAAATAATCTAAAATTGTTTAAACTCTAGATGTTTTTTAGTTTAATATTTAATGAGTTAATATCCGAAATTGTCCTCGACTATAGTGATTTTTCTCAATTTTGTCCTAAATGACTTTGGCCGCATAAAGTAGTCTCAGACTTTTGTGTTATCGCTCAAAATTGTCCTCCGTTAGTTAAGGTGTCAAATAGGTGTTAAGTACATGGGCAATATAGTCATTTCATATTTAGGTCTTCTCCTTCCTCTACTCGACCGATCTTCAGCCGCCACAACAACGACAACCCCCATTTTCCTTCACCGTCTTTTTCCACCTTCTTCCTTCCTTGCCTCTCCCTCGGTCAGTAGCACCCCGACGACAGCTTTGGAGAAGTACCAACAAGCAAGACGATGCAGGTGATCGGCAGCGAGCTATGGCAATGGTGATGGCAGTTGGTTTCTCTTCCGTCGGTGAATCGGAAGAGCATATCGGCATAGGAACAACACCAAATAACCTTCGTCTTCTCTCCTTCTGATGCAACGACGACGACTGAACATGGGTCTTATCCGGCGAACTCCATTTTCGGTGTAGGAGTCTTCCCGGATGACGAGAAACAACAACTCCACTTCCAGCTAAGGACGTAGGGCGGTAGTGAGAAGGGATGGACGACAGAGCTTAGCTTGGTAAAATCGAAGTTGTGGATTATGTTGAAGCTAAGTCTAATATGAATATGATTTATTGCGATTTGCCGGAACTTGACGACTGAATACACGGATTTGGGCATGGCTGTAGAATCTATGGATGTGTGTTCATTAACCGGCACGATCGAGATTGGGAAACTGATCATTTGGGAATCTAAAGACTCGACCTTTATCACCCGCGCTAACACAATTTACGATTGTATCGTAGCCGGTGTTGGAGAATCAAATCCAGATCGACCCACCATCAGAAAATCAAGAAACTGTCGGTGGAGACCGGTGTACACAGACGAAGAGATCGGTTGAGAAGAGTTCAACATGAAATGACTATATTGCCCCTGTACTTAACACCCATTTGACACCTTAACTAACAGAGGACCATTTTGAGCGATAACATAAAAGTCTTGGACTACTTTATGAGGCCAAAGTCGTTTAGGACAAAATTGAAAAAAACCACTATAGTCGAGGACAATTTTGGGTATTAACTCAATATTTAATATTTTAGTATTAACTAAATAGTTTATAATTATCTAGTCTTAAAAAATTAAAAAATTAAAAAAATTTAAACAATTTTTTTAAAAAATTAAAAAAAATACTCGGGCGCCTAGGCGCCGATTAATCGCAACCTAGGCGCCTAGCAATTTTTTCAACCATGCTAGACACTGAGATGGTAAATCTTCAAGAATCCAAGTAACATAATAGGTTTAGGTTGATGAATTAAATGATAAACGAGTTAATAAGTGAAAGGTGTTAATCACAGGATATAAAGTAATGAAAATAATGGGATTGGATGAGAGGGAATCACTTCCCTAGTGCTCAAGGTAAATCTAAATCAACAAGGAAGAAACACCCAATTTTAGATTCATTCTCAATGCACTGAAGAATCCTAGACCTCTCGGTTTAGGATTGAAGTAAGGAATTGTCCCACTCTCGTGACGTTACCAATTCAATTCCATACTTCCTAAGCACAAGAGCATTATGGAGCTCTATCTTCCCTCCTTCCAAAGGTGAATAATGAGGTTGTGATAAGGATGACTTGGGCTCGTCAGCTAACTTTCGTTGGTGTGATTCACCTTCCAAAACAAGTCAATCCTTGTTGCGTATCAAGGATCAACAAGATCAACAATTCACTTTTTTTCACAACAATGAATCCTAAAAGGCATTTTTTCACCTTTAAGCAAGATTTGCATACTCAAGCACATAGCAATCAATACAACCCTAATTCAAATCCCTAAATCAACTACCCACTATTGCATGACATTTTATCAAGAACAAGATGCATAATAAAAGATAGCATAGAGTAAACCAAGACAAGAAAATTTAAGAAAACTTCACTATTGTAGACTCCAAGTTGAAGTGGGAGAAATCCACCGAAATCCAAGAGCAAAAATGAAGTTTAACACCTTATTCTTCCATGGTCCAAATCTAAGCTAAAACTTTCTAGAAATTTTTGAGCTAAATCTAATCTACCTTGAAAAATGATAATTTTACATCTCGCAATCAAGGTTCACCACATTAGCGTCACACGGGCGTGCAACTGCACGTGCAATTTTATGCAGGCTACATTGCAATTTTATGCATGGACAGCGCACGGATGTGTCACCGCAAATGCGTAGCTTTTGCTTCTATGCCACGATCTTCATCTCAGCTCCTTTTTCGACACTTGTCTTGATCTTGCTTTCGTGTGTTCTTTTCTATGCATTTTTGCTCCATTTTTATCAACTTTTACTCCCTATTTTGATTTCATATCTTCAAAATGTAATTGGATATAACTGAACATAAAACACAAGCTTTTAGTGTAATTGGATATAACTTAACGGAAAATGGTTACACTAAGGTCCTTTTTTTTTTTTTTTTTTTTTTGAAAGAATACACTAAGGTCCTTTTTGAAACATGAAAAATGTGTTTTTTTTTTTTTTTTTTTTTTTTGCAAAATGACTTTTATAAAATAATTCATTTTCTAAAAAAATATTTTTATTTTAAAAAATATTTGGTTAAAAGTCTGTGAATAATTTTTTTTTGTTTGGCTAAAAACAAAAAAAAAATATAATTTTTTAATATTTGATTCATTTTTTAAGAATATGATCATAAATCAGTTACAAAGTTAGTTCTTAAAAAAATTATTTTAACTATAATAATAATTATTTATATATTTAAAAAAAAATAATTATTTATAACAAAATAAAATTATAAAAAATACGTATAATAATTATAAAGAGTAATATTATATTAAAAGATGCAAATTAATAATTATTTTGAATAAATAAAAATTTTAATAATTAGAATGATTATACCGAAGGTTTATACATAAAAAAGAAAAAACTAATAATTTTGGGGTTAGTAATAGTACTCCGTAATTTAGAAACTTAAAACCTAATAATACGTGGCAATCTCTCAGTAGTAAACGTCCATACTCCGTTATGCACCGCCACGTACCATAGTGTACCACTCATTACGAAAAACCCTAACCCCGCTTTAGCTCCCTTGTCTTTTGTCGCGAGTTTGTGTCGATATAAACGCAAGCGAAGGAGGGTTTAGGGTTTAAGCCTCTCCCTGAGTCCCAGCTCTAAAGAAGAAACAGAAGAAGAAGAAGAAGAAGAAAATGGTGGCGGATAAAGGGAAGAAGCAGAAGGTGGAAGAGAAAGAGGAAAACCACATTGACAAAGAGCTCGTCCTATCAATCGAAAAGCTTCAAGAGATCCAAGATGAGCTCGAGAAGGTATATTTAATTTCCTCAGTTTTCTCTACTGTTCTTGATTTCTCTGAGAAAATGAAAAGAAATTAGAACAAGAAGTCACCGTTTTTGTTTAAAATGTTTAATTACAAATTCTTTCTGAATGTAGCCTCATTAATTTTCTTATCTAAGCATACAGTCCTTAAATTTAGTCCAGCAGGTGGTTATGGAAATGGAGTTATCATACAAATTTAAAGATTTAATTCTTCTGTGTTGGCGTTTCTATTTGTTCTGTTTCGTGCCTTTCCTGTAAGGCTGTTCTGTTTCGCGAGTACTAGTTGTTTCCTATAAGGCTGTTTTGAGAGTAGTAGTTGTTTCCTGTAAGTCTGTTCTCACAAACAGACACAATTATGGTTGATTCTCTTGTTATTAGTTTTATATATATATATATATATATATATATATATATATATTATTTTCATAATTAAAAATTTGTACTTTGTAGTTTGGGTTATGATTTGCCATATGATAATTATGAATGACCTCAATTCAGATTTTGTGTTTGTTTTGTATATTGAACTATATGAAGTGTTCACTCAAAGGAGTTAATAAGTGAGGGACTAAATAAATGCATGCTTTTGTTGATAGTTATGGGATGTGGCCCTGACATGCATCTGTTTGGTGTAGTAAGTGTATAAGGCATATTAAGCACACATATATTTGAATACTTTTCTTATAGGAATGAAATGTACGGATGAAGTGTAAGGTGCAGATGGATAAGTCAAAGGGGCTTTCTGCCTGTTATGTTTTAAATGTGTTTTTGTTTTGGGTTTGTTTTTCTCCCTTACAGATCAATGAAGAAGCAAGTGATAAGGTTTTGGAAGTAGAGCAAAAGTATAGTGAGATACGCAAGCCTGTCTACCAGAAGCGAAATGACATAATTAAAGCTATTCCAGATTTTTGGTTGACAGCTGTTAGTGACTCTCCTAATCTACTGTATTTGATCTTTAAAACCTCATTTTTAAATTTTAATCCGTATTCTCACTAACTGTTTAATATCTATTCCTTGCAGTTTTTGAGCCATCCAGTCCTTAGTGAACTTTTGACTGAAGAGGACCAAAAGGTATTAATTCACATTGTTTTTCTTACTTCTTGATGTAGAGTCCAGTGTTAGGAGTTAAATTTTTAGAAGTGACTGTTTATCTGCGTTTTCTTGACACTGAATTAGAACTGAAAACCATTGTGTATTCTTTTTTATTCTTTTGCTGAATTTCTGTATCTAAAATTGCCATGTCATTCTTCTGTGCTAGATTTTCAAGTTTCTGAGTTCCATTGAAGTGGAAGATTCTAAAGATGTCAAATCTGGTTATTCAATCATATTTGTGAGTCTCTCTCTCTCATTCTCTTATAAGTTGCCTGTTTTTTTGCTAAGGATCTTTTAAATGGGTATTGAGATGCTTTTGTAGACTTGACTTGTCCACATGTTTTCTGATTTCCTCTCCTGCTTTTGCTAGAACTTTAAATCCAACCCCTACTTTGAAGATACAAAGCTCATGAAGAGCTATGCTTTCCAAGAAGAAGGTGCAACACAAATTACTGCTACTCCAATCAAATGGAAAGAAGGCATGGTAAGTTGTTTCTTTTTCTTTGTAGCACATCTCTATTTTATTTGGTTAGTCTTTTACTCTTTTTTAATACTTACCAATTACCATGCTTGCCTTGTGAAGCAAATCCCAAACGGAGTTGCTAATGAGAAGAAAGGAAATAAGCGTCCTCCGCCTGAGGAAAGGTCTGTCTACTTTGCTTTCTCCTTTTGGTTTTTACTGTTGAGTATTAGGTCTTCATTAACAATATACAGAGCAATCATGTGAAACCAGTCAGAATGAATTATAGGGGACCATATGCGTTCTCTATTTATTGGAAATGAAGAAGAAAATTCATATTAGTGTTGAATAATGTGGAGTAACTCATTAATTTAAATAACTTGAAAGTTGAATCTGCAAACATATTGAACTGTACCATTTATTGAAGATGAGAAGTAGAGCAATTATGTTGATAAGGGCTAATAAGTTGGTCATTTTAATTGGGATTGAGGAAGCAAATCTTATACAAATTCTTCTGCCTCAGAGTGGTTGTTAGAAGAATTTAGCAATCTAAAGGGTTCATATTTTCTAATGTACTTATTGTATATGTGACTAGAAAAACATCAGAATTTCCTACTTGATGTATTGATATCCTTGATATGTATAATTGGCCATATCAATAGTTACTGTTACTTGTACTGTTTCCAACCTTCTCCCCACCCACCCACAAAATGGGCGTGCTGTCCCAGAAATCGTAGCATTTTTGAGCAGTTATAACATTTTAGAAATTACTTCACCTGATTGTTTTGGCTAGATTTCCTTTTTTTCCTTGGCTTGTTCTCAATCGTTGAGTCTAGGAAAAATTATTGTGGATATGAAAAAAATTAACTGATCATTGTCTCAAATACACAAGAACTTGTGAACTTACTCCAATTTATTTGTATCTTGAATCTCATTTATTAACATGTAACATAGATTTATGAAGGAAAAATAGATTTGTCTTGTTCCTTTATTTTTAAAAAAATTACTATTGAATAGTGGATATAAAAAAACATGTTGCAAACTTTTATATTGGTTATTGTGTATGTACTGATCTTTCTATCCGTCAATATACATACATTTCTACCACTTATGATGAGTTATGTATGTATGTATGTATGTTTATATTTGTGAGATGCATTAAACTGCCTCTTGGCTTTCGTGAATGCAGCTTCTTTACTTGGTTCAGTGAAACCCAGCAAAAAGATGAAGATATGGATGACATTCATGATGAGGTATAAAGTGCATGTTTTGTACATTTTGATCATAGGCTACCTGCAAAAATTGCAAGAATAATAATTGTGTACATCCCTTTTAACTGGACTTTTTGAGTGAATATAACCCAATCATTTATGTTTGTGCAGGTTGCTGAGTTAATCAGGGAGGACTTATGGCCCGACCCTCTCTCTTACTTCAATAATGTCAGTTCCTAGTTCTCTAGTCATTTTCCACAATTTATGGTTGGAGGTTATGCACATGTGTGTAACGCTTTGGTGTATTGTGTACTTTACATTTGCAGCAGGAAGCTGATGATGAAGAATTTGAGGGTGATGATGAGGTAAATGAAGATCATTGATTGTTAAATCTTTGAGATTTTTGTAGACTACTATGAAAACAGATTAGCCCTCTTGAGTCAAAAATCAGTTCAGTTGGCATGGTTTGCTTAATTTTCATTTATGAACTTGGTTCTGGTAATAGAAACCCTGGAATTAGGATGGAATGTAGTAATTGTGAGAATTAATACCCAATTTAGTTCTCGACTATAGTGTTTTTTCTCGATTTAGTCCTAAATGACTTTTTGTGGTTAATTAGGTCATCGACTTTGATGGATTTACCCAATTGAGTCCTTTGTTAAGATAGCTTGGTAATCTCATCTCTATTAGTACTCAAATCAGTCTTCGACTGTAGTAGTTTTACACAAGTTAGCCTTCGATTCTAGTGGTTTTACCCAATTTAGTCATTGACTATAGTGGTTTTTATCGATTTAACCATTGAAGTTGAGGACCTAATTAAGCACAAAAAGTTGTTTAGGACTAAATCGAGAAAAATCATTATACTTGAGGACTAAATTTCGTTTTAACTCGTAGTTGTGAACTGGCATCAGTTTGCTGTTTTAGATGTCTTTCTCTGGAATTTAGTGGTTGGATGTTAAGATATGGTGGTGTAAGTCACACAGCAAGATTCTGAACCTTACCTAGGAGGATTGTTATCTATTATTGTCTCTTGTCTTGTAAAAGCAAAGGATTGGAAAATGTTAGAAAATAACCAACCTGTATCCTGTATTCTTGTGTTTGATTATTTATGTCCTGATTGTGCAGGAGAAGGGCAGCGATGGCTCTGAAGATGATGAAGAACAAGATGGCGGTGATGATGACGATGAAGATGGTGACGAAGATGAAGACTAACTGTTTCTACCATGTGCTTTTTAGTTTGAGTTATCCTCACTTTTTTTGGGTACTGTGACTGTATGTAATAGGGTGTTCAATCTTCTGGAAAACCAACCAAAACTGAAAATGACGGGGATTTTTTTTTTTCTTTTTTCAGATTCTATAGGCATCTAGTTACCTTAGCTGTGTGCTGAATTTTTTCTCTTGCAATCCTTTGTTTTAAGAATCTTGTGCACATTGCTTCTGTTAGCATGCATACCTATGCCTAATTTACTGGACCAATTGATATCTCAAGTATGTGTTTAGTTCTACAAAGAAATTGAGAATTAATCAAGTTCTTTATGATTTAGTTGTCTATTCGTCTATCCTGTTTAAATCAGTTCTCTTTTGTGTTTTGTTTTAACATTATATAAATTTCAACTCTTTTTTAAAGAAAATATGTGAAGTAAAATATATATATATAGAACTTACTCTATTATGTGAACCAAAGAATCAATCTGAACACTTGATATACTCTAAATGCTTATACGTAGGACGCTACTAGAGTAGTGCACTGCATTTTAGAGTAGTGCACTGCATTTTAGAGTAGTGCACTGCTATGTGTTGGGTTGTGTACTGCAATTTACAGTAATGCAACCATGTGGAGAGTGAATTGCAGAGGGCTTCTCCAGTCGTGGTGGTACCCAGGTTTGTCGACAACACACAAGAATGGAAAAAGAAGCTTCAAAGTAATCTGTCTTTTTCTCTTTTACTTGATTTCCCGTTTATAAGATCTTGCAGATCAATAGTTTAGATTTTTCCACACATTCTCACTTAGAGATTTGGTTCTCATATCATTAGAATTATATATATATATATATATATAATTTTAAAAAATTAACAAGACTCAACCGAGTTTGCAACCAATTCGGCTAAGTCAGCCGAGTTAGGTGCCTAGGCTGCCGGCCGCCTAAGGGGTAATTCACCTCGGCCTAGGGTCACCTAGAGCCTAGGTGGGGTCGATTTTTGTAATAGTGTGTGTACCCCACACTTTCCTTAAAACCGATTTGCTACCTTCCAAGCTAAGGGTGCTAGGAGCGTTGTAGCTTTAGTCTCCTAGGATAAAACGAATTACGACTTAGTGTTTGAGCACTTAAGAATTTTTCTGGACACTATCCTTGCTCGAGTCAAGCATTTTGTATAAATAAACCTTTGAAGAACTCTTGTATAAATAGTGGTGCAAACCTACTTCCCAAATCAATGTGAGACAAAGCTTGCTTTAAAGCTTTTCCCTTCATTCTCCAACTCAAATGGATCAACTTTGAGAATCAATTTCTCATTCACTCATTATCCGTTTTGTGCGTACAATATATCAATCTTTTCATCTAATTACGAAGAACTCGAATCCACTTAGACCCAACCCAAATCGAAAGTGGATCCCACATATACTTGTACCACAAAATAGCAACTAAAATTACCATTTTATACTATTTTTTCAACAACAAGAACAATAGGCAAGCACGTCAATTCTTTTTTTAAGGAAACGTTAGCAGAAATTTAGTGTAAAACGTTTGTATCAAATGATGTCCTAGCCACTTGATTATCATCCTTGTTGAATTTTGTAAGGATTTTATCAATATAATGAGATTGGTTCAACATGAGACCATCCGGTCTCCTAATAATTTTAATCCCGAGGATCAAATCAGTCAAATCTATATCCTTCATGGTCGAATCTCGTATTTAACATGCTTTTGGTAGACTTGATTATCTGATCATTACTACCAACGATGAGTATATCATCTACGTATAAACAAAGAATGGCATACCCGTCTATCGTTTTCCTTAACGTAGACAGACTTTCCACTCTATTGGTTAAATCGCATAGTCAAACTTCTCGTGCCACTGTTTAGGCGCTTGCTTTAACCCATATAACGATTTAACCAACTTACAAACTTTCTTGTCCTGACCCGGAACCACGAACCCTTCGGGTTGTACGTTCCATATATATTTCTTCATCTAACTCGCCATTTAAGAAAGCTGTTTTCACATCCATTTGATGAACTTCCAAATTCCGCAGCGCGGCTATGACAAGTATTATCCTAATGAAATTTATTCTCGTTATGGGAGAATATGTGTCGAAGTAATCAAGGCCTTCGCGTTGCATGTAACACTTGATTACAAGCCTAGCCTAATAGTGCACATGCGAGTGCACTATTATTGATCTTGAGGACATTGTCAGTTATTTGTAAATGCATTATCAAGGGATTCCAAATGCACATTAATAATTACAAAAATGCTACTGCATTTTCCCTTAACTTCTAGCCTTTAATTTGATCATGACAGATAGATGGATGAAATTAATTCGCACTTTTTATAGAGGTGTTTATTCTCAGTTGAACCTATCCATATATATATATATATATATATATATATACACTTTTTTGAATAACGATAAAAACTTGTAGCCATTATCTAATGATGTGCATGTCATAAATCTCACTTTTGTATAATAATTCACAAGTCATGCAGAAGAAATAATAAACCATATAAGCCTCAATTTTCCTCTATGCGCAGTCGTGTATCACTGATTGAATGATGTTTTTAGATGAGCTGATAATAAAATGATAGAAGTAGTATTTTTCCCATCTCAACAAAATGTATTAATGTCAATCTACATCTAAATTTCGGCAGAGAAACGTATACATACAAATCGTGTCAGAACACAAGTGTTCACAAATATAAATATTTTAAGAAGTTTATCCAATGAGATTACGTTTTAATTTGAAGTCAATAAATTGTTATACTATGGACCACGTTCATATTGCATGCATTATGAACCTTGATATATACAAAATTATTTACCTTTAGTTAACAAGTTATGTACCTATAGTTAACAGTTTTTGTATGTCTAAACAAATAACTTGATAATTGCTGATACATAATATGTAGTTATAGGTACAAAAACGATTATCTGCAGGTACAAAATATGTCAACTATACATAAAGAATCAAAAGATTATTTTTGCATCAGGATCCACGATGCACAGTAGACCCTGGTCCATGGTATAATTTACCGAACTCGCTAGCAGCGAGATGAATTTAAGAAGTAAAAAAAATTGACATTTGACATTCCGAAACGGAATTGTTTTGCTATTAATGTCAACTTAGTTTTCATATAACTCGGTGCGTAGGGGCAACAACCTAATAACCAGCTTTAGAAAATTGAATTAATATTATTTTATTTACAAAATTTTCAATTGATTTTTTTTTTTTGTTATCTTTATTCTCTATTATTTTACATAAAGATAAAGATTCTAATTAATGCCTAGATATTATTGAAATTTGGAAGGCATCAAGAAAAAAGTATAGTGGAACTTGGTCTCTTTCAAATGGAGAAGAAAGATGTTGTTGAAGTTTTGAAGGAATCAAGACAAAAGTCTAATGGAACTTAGTCCGTTCCATATGAAAATTATAATCATAAAAATATTGTGACATTTTTTTAAAATATATTTTACTCAATTTACTCAATCATTTTATCAATTGTTAATGTCTATCTTAATTGCAAAATAAATTTCAAGAAGATTGAGAGAAGAATAAAGAAAAGATTTTAGTTACACCTCTACTACTACTTGTTGAGCATTTTGATTTGGTATTAAAAAGATATGCACATGGTTTACGTCTTAAAAGGATAACTTCAAAAACCCCAAGAAAAAATTCTTCTTCAAACAGAATTAGAAGCTTCAAAGAAATGTGAAAAGAATTTCAGTATTTTAGTGACAACTACGCCACCACTATTTTTAAAGATAATAATTAGCTAGTGGCGACGATGATGTCTACAAGAAATTGAATTGTTGTTACGACTTTAGTTAACAAATAAATACAACATTTGTTACCATGATTATTGTCACAATAAAGTAATTATATGTTACTACTTTTAGGTCACTGATAATCATTTTTGAGTCAAGAACAATTCTCACAAATAAGTACAACTATTGTGACTAAGGTGTTGTCACAATAAAATAATTAATTGTAACGATTTTAGCTGTCATAAGATAACTTTTTTGTAATAACATATTTGGTCACAAAATGTATATTTATTGTGAACACTATTGTTATAACTCAAATATTACTTTTAGTGTATGTAAACATCGTTACAAAAGTCGTGAGTAATTGTGACATTTTTTCAAAAGTTGTCACTACTACAATAGTGACGACATGTGACGACTTCAAAAATTGGTCACTAATTTCAATAGTGACCAAAATCGATATTTTTGGTGACAACTTCCATTGTCACTAAATGTGAAATTTCTTTTAGTGTATAGGAGTATTGTAGCGTCAGTTTCCCAGAATAAAAACGGATTGCGACTGCACTCGAGCAGTAAAAATCTACCCGTCTGTAACTTGCGAGAGAATCTCTATGCTATACAATTCAAATTTCTTTTAAAATTAAAGACTATTGTATATATAGTGGTGCAAATAGACTTTTCAAACAAATGTAGGACAAAGGCTACGCCTTCCTAACTCAAATGGGTCTACTAATCAATTTCTCATTCACCTATTATTCGTTTTGAGCATACAATATATCGATTTCTTTCGTCTCACAACGAAGAATTCGAATCCACTTTGACCCGACCCAAATAAAAAACGAACTATATATATATACACACACATATTTGTACACAAAATAACCATTTAAATAACATTTTTAAGCTAAAAATTTTAACACATAAATAATAAACCTTTAGTATATTAAAACATCTACGTAATAATTTGACCTTACCGGCCATTCTTGTTTGGCTTGCTTTAATTTATACTGTTTTTTCCTGTGTTTTCTTTTGGGCTTAATGGTTGTTTTAAAAATGGTAATTGTCAGCAGATGTTATCCTTCCTATTTCTTTATTCCTCTTTCAAAAAGCCTTGTCCCTTCTTTAGCATTATTTTTTTCCTCAAAATCTTGCAATTAGTACTAGTATATTATGATTCTGCAAATTAAAGAACAACCTAGGTGCTCGGTTCCAAACGACTCCCATTTTTTATTCCAATGAATCACAGATAACGATTCACTCAGCAATATATATTTGATGAGATCCGAGAGTCCCAAAGTCTTTGTTTTCTTATCATCAGCTAGTAACATCATTAAACAATTGATGCTAGTCCGCAGGTAGTGTCTTTTTGTATGGACTTAGTGTTGTTTTATAGAGCTGTTAGGATCAAGTCCTTATTATTTATGTAAAAGTATAACTTTATTTTTTTATATCGTCACATATTTTCGAGACACTGAGTGTTGAACTTGACCCTTGAAGCCTTTTACCAACTTCTCCGAACAATCTCACACTCATCGGGTGTTAACTTGGCCTTTACCGCCTCCGCCCAACCAGAGCATATATATACACGAGGACATTTCAATCATTAAACAATTGATGCTAGTCCGCAGGTAGTGTTTTTTTGTATGGACTTACTATTGTTTTATAGAGCTGTTTGGATCAAACGCTTACCACTTACGTTAAAAGTTATAGTTAGTAGTGAATGTACAACTTTATCTCCTTATACCGCCACACATTTTCAAGACACTGGGTGCCCTTTAAATCCTTTACCAGCCTCTGGCCAATCAACAATCCCATAGTCACCGAGGCTAAACTTGGCCTTTACCAGCCTCTGCTCGCCCAACAAGTATATATATACACACACATACATACAAGGGGATATATCTATCTATCTAGCAAACTTACTAAGCTAGGTAGAGCTTGATGGCTATGTGGGAGATACCAGTTGTTGATCTTTCTCCATTTTTGAGGCCTGGGGATGAAGATGGGAAGAGAGAGGTGATAGAAGAGATTGGAAAAGCGTGTTGTGAGTGTGGGTGTTTCCAGATCCTCAACCATGGGGTGCCCCTTGAGGTGATGAGAAGAGCACTCAAAGTTTCCAAAAAGTTTTTTGAGTCCCCAGTTGAAGAGAAGGTGAAATGCAGTCCCCTTTCAGCTGCTGCGCCTTTCCCTGTAGGGTATAACAGGAAGCCCAATCCCTTGTATGAATTTGCAGAGTATTTTGTGATGCTTCCCCCTGGCTCAACCTACAATGTCTCCCTTCCCAATCATCAAGATTTCAGGTACGTACTTGCATAAATGGAGTTTTATCTGCTGTGTAAATTGTTATATTATTTTCTTCTATGCTTTTTAATGTGTTGATTGATCACTAGGTTTAATTTAGTCAATACCCTTTTTAAATTTTTGAGTTAATTTATTTTTTGTCATAGATTTATAGGTGACATTCCACTTTTATTCGTTTTCTTTCAAAATATCTCTTATTGGTCCTGTTATTATTGTGATATGATCATTTTTTGTCCTCCATCAACAAACATCTTTAAATGATATTAAACACGAGGGCATTTCAATCTTTTTTTTTTTTTATACAAAATGGCTTGACCTCCTAGAATTTTTAGTTTTTGTTTGAAAAAAATTCATAATTCATGGCTAGAGTCTCTTGTCTTCTTCAATTGCAATCTGCACCTTTGCAACAGAGCCTCCACAACCTGAGCTTCCATAGCAGTGGAATGAGGCAGATAAATCTAAGACCAAAAAAGAAATTAACACTTAGAACTGAGTAGAGTGAAATACCCACATATTTAACACCATTTAAATAGGTTCATTGACGAAGGACAAAAAATAGTTATGCCACAAAAATACTACGACCAATATGGAATATTTTGAAAGAAAAAGACTATGAAACGTTACATATAAATCTAGAAAAAAACATACATAATAAACTCTAACTTTGTTTGGCACTCAATCGGGTGGATGATTCATGAGAGCATATGCTTTTGAAAGTAAAAAATAATACTCCGTAATAATTTAATAAAGATAAATTCTCCGGTGAGAACGTCTCAGTGTAAGACGGGTAGAGTCAGGAAAATTTGGGTCATGTGGTATATGTGTTTAGTAATATTATTTCCTACAAACAGTTTATTACAGTTTGGTTATAAAATTTTATATTTATGCTATAAAGTATTATATATAAGATTTAAAGTGTTAATTTATATTCAACGTAACTCTGTTTTGTGTAAATTGTTCTATGATTTTCATCTATACTTTCTAGCGTATTGACCGATCATTAAGTTTAATAAATATTTTTAAATTTTTTGTAACTCAATCAAGCGATGATTCACAACAGTATATACTTTCGAAAGTAACAATTTTTATTATTATTATTATTTTTAAATTTCTTAAAGAAAAAACATTTTTTTTTAAAAAAATAAAGATGTACAAGTGGTTTAAGCACTAGATTTTTTATACCAATCTGAGGTAGTTGTTGATGAGAGGTGCAAGTTTTTACTCATGCATGCTAAACCTTTGCAACACTTTACCATGAAATTCTTTTGTTAAGAGTCATGACAGTAACGTACTGTATTGCAAGCAACCTTATTTAGGTACAGAGAATTTCATATATTTTCCATACCTAGTTTTTTAAAAAACAAAATTCTTTTTTTTTTTTTTTTTTTTTTTTTTAAAGTAGTATTGACTCTGTTACAATGTAGTATCTGTTTATAACTAAGCACAAAAAGTTAATATCACCCCCACTGAGGCTCGAACCACCCTCTCCCATGTGAGGATGTAATCGGGTGCCACTCTAAAATTCATTTTTTCAATTTTTAAATTCTATTTTTCTACTAAGCAGACCTCTAAGTCACGTGATATAGCCATATAGGAGTTGTTAGACTATATAATCACATATTTGCCGAGCAGCTTTTGTCTTACGTACCATGGCCTGCTGAGATAAAACACAATTATTATTGTGTGGACAATGGTTCATAGAACTATGTAGATTATATTATCAAACAATGTATATTTAGTAAATAATTAATATGTTTTCAAAAAAAAAGTAAACAATTAATATACTTTAAATATATTAAAATGTACATTATATTCGGAGAAATATATTATTTGAATACTGAAAGTACATTATTTTGTATAATGTACATTCAATATATGAATAATGTACTTTTAGTATATTATAAATGTATTTTTTGTTATGATCCATACAACACTGTGTGGCAAATTATTCTATAGACTCAAGTCCACTTTATACAATTTACATACTGAATTCTCAAAATTTACTTATTGAATTTGAATTGTACGTGAACATTCAGTAAGTAAATTGTGAACATTCGTGTTTTGGGTAGAATAATGGTTTAGTTAGGAATCTATACAAAACTGCAATATTCAAATTTTAAGTACACATGAGATGTTGTGATTATTAAAAAACAAATTTCCAATTTGCTTGAAAACCGCAATAAAGAAACAAATTGCCTAAAGAATTTGATGTTAAACTTCCGTTATATTTGATGGAAAGAATTTGGTAAAATTATAAAAGATTAGGATATATTAGGAATTTAATTGGAGGTTATACAATAAGAAGAACACAAAGCCTCACCAAAAAAAAAAAAAAAGAACACAAAGGGGGTGTTTGACAAACGGCTGATAGCTTATAGCTGATAGTTGGTTGGTTTAGCTAGTAGTTGATGGCTGATTGCGTTAACTGGTTTGACCAGCTGGTTGTATTAGCTGGTTATAAAAAACTGTTTGGTAAATTAGCTGTTTACTAGTAGCTGATTGAATGTAAAATGACATTTAAGGGTATTATTATTATTATTATAAAATAACAAACACACCACCCATTTAAAAGTAAATCCCATTGATTTTAAAGGATAAAATATTCAATATACCCATTGTTTTCAACCAACTGATACAAAAAGCTACATTCATTAGCTTTTCAATTTTCAGCTTATTGACCCAATAAGCTAAGACCAATAAGCCATTTACCAAACACTTCAAAATAGCTTATTGATTGGTCAAAAAGCTAAACTTGATCAAATAAGCTAAAATTTGGCTTATAAGCCAATAACCAAACACCCCCAAAGTACAATTAATATGTACTAAAAAAAGTACAATTAATATGTTATAGCATATTATTACATCAATATTTTTTTAATTTCAGTTAGGGATCTAACATTATTGGCTTTTATTAAAAGTGTAGAGATGTAGAGATATGAATAGATCAGGCTCTTTTGTTCGGCCCACTACATTTTAGTTACAAAAGACAAATTTTGGGCTCAATATTTTATTAGCCCCTAGTCGGCCTAACGTTCTTTTAAAATTATTTTATCATATATACGTTTAAAAAAATCACACAACATTGACAAATTCACAATCAGAAATTGAATGCAAAGTAATGGTATGGCAAATTACAGTCCACACAACCATGTGGATCGCGGTTCAAAACTATGTCATTTTAACATTAAATTTTTTTTCTTGTTTACCGTGCCTGTTTATTTTTTAGTTTTTTTATTCTGTTTCAACTTTTTTTTTTCATTTTCTTTTTTTCCTCTCTTTTCCTTCCTCTTTTCTACTTGTCACCGCAAAACTATATAAAAAAAATGGCATTGTTGAGCTTGCTCTAAAATCTTTGCTCTTATTTAAATTTAATTAATATCTAATGATGCTTTAACTTGTTGCAATAATTGATTCAGCCTTTTAATGTTTCATACTTATAGAGAAGTGATAGAAGAACTATTCAATGAGTTTTTGAAGGTTGGAACATTGGTGCAAACAATCCTGGGCAAATGCCTTGGTCTTCCCCCAAACACACTAGAAGAAATTAATAAGAGTAGAGATTCTGATGTTATGTCAGTTTTATACTATTTAGCCGCAACTGAGAATGAAAAGATTGGGTTAACGCCACACAAAGATGTAGGGTGCATTACAATTCTGTTTCAAGATGAAGTGGGAGGGCTCGAGGTTGAAAACAATGGAGTTTGGATTCCTGTCCCCCCTCTCAAAGATGCACTAGTTGTCAACCTAGGCATCGTTCTTCAGGTGATTTTTTTTTTTTTTTAAATTCCCAAAATATAGTGATTGAATATGTATTAGCTAGGGATGACAATTTCACTTTGTTCCCACCATCTGAATCTATCCCGTATGGATAGATCGAGTTTTTTGGGTGATAGTGATAGAGGGTCTTAAATTATTAAAAATTAAACCAGCTGGGATCTTTGGTTTTATGTATAAAGCCTGCTTTGAATCCGACCCGACACAATATATATATATATATATATATATATATATATATATATATATATATATATATATATATATATATATATATATGTAGTTAATTATAAATATTTCTATAACTGGTGTTAACTTTTTTGCTATTTTTTATTTCTAAGCTGTTAAGTATATTTTAAAAAAAAAATTTAACAATTTAGTTATTACATTTGAATATTTTTATTATTTTATATTTTAGTCTAACTAATGAATTTTATTATGGGTAAATAATTTAAATATTATTTTAAAAATAAGATAATAAATGGTGGATACCTGTAGTGGGAATTGAACCTGCACCTGGTGGGGAAGGGGTGAGTTTTGAAAAACTCTACTCGATGCCAGTTAAGGGTGTGAGGTGGGTGGAGAAAGTATAAAGTTGATCTAATGGTGGATGTAGCGCTCCCCAACCCACCCCCAACCAATTGCCATTCTAGTATGTATTACAGTGTATTATATATAGTAAAAATGAAAATTATTCAAAAAATATCTCTAATACAACCCCGATACATATGTCCACTATAACTAGTATACTCACCTTGGACAGTCGATCTATATACTTATCAGTTGTAACTCAATTTTATTCTTTTTTTTTTTTTTTTTTGTGTGTGATTTGACAAGGTTCTTACAAATGAGAAGTTTAAGAGCCCAAGTCACCGCGTAATGAGACCAGATGGGAGATCAAGAAACTCATTTTCTTTCTTCCTCAATGTGTCCGGGGCAACGGTGCTTGAACCATTGCCGGAATTCACCAAAGAGGTAGGAGAAAAGGCCAGGTACAAACGTTTTGTGTACAAACAATTCTTACAAACGCGAAATGAACATAGGGCTAAACTTGCTTTGGGTCAGCAACAAGATGGTGATGATGATAGTGGTTTGTCCTACTTTTCACTCAATTCTTAGGGTAATGGATTCAAACTTGTAGCCTTGTGCCATAGATTTTGATTGCTTTAAGGTTTGTTATTTCTTAAGCTTTTCATTAAGGTTAGGAATTATCTTTAAGTTAAAAAAAATTATTCCTGGTAATCATTTGCTTATGAAAATGTAGTGCTACTTTTAAATAAAAGTGCAGTAACCAGCTCAGTTGGAGTGCCCGTGCACTCTTGTCGTTTAAAAGAGGTGCAGTTCAAACTCCTTCTTGTATAGAAAAACTAATTTGGTCAGCACTTTGACTCTTAATTAGGCTGACCTGGTGCGAACCAGAAAGTTAAGCTGACTCCCCGCGGTTCTTGTTTAATTTGGCTCATTAAAATATTTAATTAAGCTTAAATACTTTACAGATAATAATTAGTAGCCATACATGATTTCACTTTAATAATAATGATGTCGACGTACCCACAAATTGCTTTCGATTCCTTAAAGGTATCAAAAGTCATAAAATTTCAGAAACATTGAATCTAATCTTAGTATATGTGTCCAAACCTAGTTCTGATGGATCGATTCATCAAAAAGTGAAAATGTTTTAACTTACTCAAACTCTCCATGCACTTGTTTAGTTCAATATGAAGTTCATCGGTGAGGATATCATTATACAATTTATTATTTCTCAAAATAGACATTCACATATCAATAAAACATACAAGACCCTTAAGACGAGTTTTGGCTAAGAATTATAATTATTTCTTCAAATATATTTGTAAAAAGATTAATATGTTTGCAATTTAATTGAATAATAATTCACTTTAATCACTTATCCCTTCAACTTCATATCCTTAACAATCCTTCATTCACAGTCACCCTTTATTATTAAAAGCTGATTCAATTGATGTGCAGGCAGCCACATCCTATATATGCTATTAACTTTCCCTTTTATCTCCATGCATGTATCGAAAAAAATAGGCATATGGATTTCATTGAAATTTAAAATCTATTATTATTATTATTATTATTATTATTATTATTATTATTATTATTATTATTATTATTATTATTATTATATTTTTTGAACTTCTATAGTGATGATACCTTTAATTTTGTATTAAGTACAACCATGCTGCATTGGTACTTGTCACAAATTAGCTTGTTCCCATAGAATTTGATATAACCAATTATATCTATGCACTTGTATTCAATATAAATGCCACAGATGTAAATCATTAATTAAACAAAATTTAGGATCTGTTTTGTTCAAATATTAGAATTTAAATGATAATAGAAATTAAATACTTGGTAATAGTGATGAGTTAAAGCAGGAGGAGTTTCTTTATTCGGTAGTAAATAAGAATATATATATATATATATATATATATATATATATATATATATATATATATATATATATGTGCATGTGTGTATTCAAATTTCGTATTTAACGTATGGATAATGACATTTTTATTTCATTTTCTATTTTTAAAATTTTTATTCCATTGTTCAAAAGTAGGGAATGAGAAGGATAATGAATTTTATAATTACTATAAATGATTTAAATCCAATAGTATGATATGATAATAAAAGTAGACAAACAAAGAAGCGTGATAATGAGTATCAGATTCCATAGTAAGGTACAAAAGTCCCTAACCAAAAGCAATCTTACTATTCTTGTTATTGTTGTTGTAATTAAAAGAATTTTCATCTCATCTAAAAGTTGATAGTTGCTCCTCACATGTGCGGGTTGATTACTTTTTGATTGTTCACACAACACGTAGATACAATCTCTTTTATCGGATAGCATGGAATCTTTACAAACTTTTGTCTAGATCTGACTCTAAAATATATAAATTGATAATGAGATTGCACATTTATATATTATATTATATGATGTTCAACATTTATACGCTCCCAATGGGATTAAAAAAGAAAGTTAAAGGGCACCTATTAAAACCAAATATAAACATCCTAACATGAGGTTGTTATACCATGGATCAGGGTCCACATTGCAAGGTGGACTCCGGTACTAAATTGCGTATTATTTTTAGTATGAGAATTGTGAACTTCTAGAATATAAATTGTGTTTTTAAGACAAAACATATAAATTGTGTATGTTAACATTGTGTGTTCGTAGTATACAAATTGTGAATTTTTAAAAGGTAAATTGTGAACATTTAGTATGTAAATTGTAAACATTCAAACTCGGGTCCACATTGCAAGCTAGACCCGGATCCACAGAATAATTTGCGGAAGCTTGTCTAGTGTGCGGAGGGAAGCGGAGGTCAATAGTTATACCATGGTCCCGGGTCCACCTTGTAATGTGGATCCATAACAATTTAAATGTTCAATTGTGAACATTCAGTATGTAAATTGTGAACATTTAGTTGTGAACATTCAGTATGTAAATTGTATATTTTGGGACAAATTATTGTGTGGAGCATGGTTCATATAAGCCCTGTTTGGTAAATAATCAGCCTATCAGCCAATTTTGACTTATTTGACCACTATTAGTTGTTCGACTTGGTTAAAAATCAATATAAGTGTTTGGTTAATAAGGTTTTTGTAACTCCAAAATGCTAAAATTCAAAAGGCTACTCAAAGCAGCCTTTTCAATTAGCGTTTTGAGAAAAGAAATTATACCAAACAACTATCAACTAACAGCTAATTTATATAACCCAACGGGGTAGCTCAAGTGGCAAGTGAGCTCTCTTTGTGAGGAGGAATTTTGGGAAAACCTGGGTTCAATTCCCGTAAGTGACGATTCCCCTTGGGCCAGCTCCTGTGCCTTTCGGAACGAACATCAGCTAATAGCCATTTACTAAACAGGCCTATAGTGTTGTGTGGACCATAACAAAAAATACATTTTTAATATGCTAAATGTACATGATTTGTGTATTGAATATACATTATACAATATAATGTACATTCAATACACAAATAATGTATATCCCCTGAATATAATATACATTTTTAATACATTAAAAATACAATATTTTTATACTGAATGTACATTATTTGATAGTGTACTCCACACAGTTGTGTGGACCATGCTTCACACAATAATGATTAGTATTTTAGACTCTGGTTCACCCTGCAAGGTGGACCTGAGTCCACAAAATGAGGTGTAATTGGGTCCATATAGTTATTTATCAATCATTATTCCATGGACCATGATCCACACATTTGTGTGAACCATGAATAAAAAGTACATTTAATATACTAAAAATACATTATTGGTATACACAAAATACATTAATTGAAAATACATGATTTTATTATTATTATTATTATTATTATTATTATTATTATTATTATTATTATTATTATTATTATTATTATTATTATTATTATTATTATTATTATGATTTATGAACTGGAGGGGGGAAACCTAAAACTCCGTATTATTTATTGATTGTTACCAATTTTTTTTTTTCCAACAAATTGATCATAGCAAATACAACCTTCTATCCAACCAAATCAAATCAAACAAAAAGCCAACAGATTTATTTATTTATTTATTTATTTTTTTGCTAAAAATAACTTTTAGATCAAGCCCATAAAGTCAGTTTCAAGCCTGGAACGCGGCCCAATCGCCAAATGTTTATATAATAACTATATGCGCAAATTATAATTTGGCCCATTGTCCACAAAGCTTTGTGAACCATGGCCCAAAACTGGTATCGTTTCTTTTAAAGAAAAGAAATGGCATCCGTTCGCACCGTTAGGACTAAAGTAGCTCTATATTAGTGTAACATATTCAGTTTCATTTTGTATACATTGCAATTTTCTTTCAACACAACAACGACTTCTTTTTTATATAACTACTGTTTCATTCGACATTATACACTCAAATATGTGAAAATGTTATTCAGTTTCATTTTATATATACTGTAGTTTCCTTTCAATACAACAACAATATCATTTCGATATAACTACAGTTTCATTCAACATTATACACCCAAATATGTGAAACTGTTATTCAGTTTCATTTTATATACATTGCAGTTTTATTTCAACACAACTACAGTATCATTTCGATATAACTACAGTTTCATTGGACAATATACACTCAAATATGTGAAACTGTAATTCAGTTTCATTTTATATACACTGTAGTTTCAATTCATTTCAACACAACTACAATTTCATTTCGATATAATTACAGTTTCATTTGATAATATAAAAACAAATGTGAGGCAGTATCATTTGAGATTAACAAAATGACAGTTTTGGTCCATATGTTTAATTTCTACCAATTTTCATCCACGACTATTGTTTTAGTACCAATTTCCATCTACAATTATTGTTTTAGTGTCAAAATTCATCATGTCGATCACCCATCCGTTTAAAACGTTCCAAAATCTAAAATATTAATTGTATTTTTGTTTTTTTTTTTAAATTAATATCCAATTTGAGCATGAATAAATAGATTTAAACCAATCTAAAATTTTAAGGGTACTTTCGTCTTTTTCAACTTAATATCCCAAATTTGAGCAAGAATAAATGGATTTAAACGGTTAAACCTTAAGATTGATCACAATTTACAGTGCTCCACCTCATCTTACCTTAATTTAAGGATGTGAATTGTGATTGATCTTAGGGCTTAAATCCCTTTATTCATGCTCAAATTGGAATTTTAATTTGGAAAGGATGAAAAAACCTCTAAAAATTTTAGATTTCGACACGTTTTAAACAGATGGTGACTGACGCGATAAATTTTGGCACTAAAACAATAGTCATGGATGAAAATTGGTAATAAACAATAGTTGTGGATGAAAATTGGTAGAAATTAAACAAGTGGACCAAAACTGTCATTTTACTAATATTTATGGGACTAAAATTCCCATTTGCTCTTGTTTATTTTCTTTAGTATTTTTACTTGTTTTTTAATTTGATTTTTTTTTTTGGTTTAATAGCACTTTTAGTGTAGGTTCTAAATATATAGATTTTGTATATCAATACTAAACATAATATTATGAAAAATTGAATTAAAAATAACTACTTCAGTCAAGTCTCGTTAATCGAACGGTCCGAACTAGACACATAAAATGAGACAAGGGGGAGTACTTGAGTAGGACGAAATTTTAAAGCACTTTGAAATCTATAAAAACATTTATGATAAAATATTAAACACAACCAATTAGACAAAATAGTTTGAATAGAAAAGACACTATAAAGTATAAACCACATATCATCTCTATTAATATTATATTCAAAAATACTTTTTTAGTTAGATCAATTTTATGTTTTTCTAAATTAATTCGAATACGGTGAATTATAATATAAACTTGTAGACTACATTAACTAAATGATTAATAATAAAGTAAACTTAAAAAGCATAAGTAATAATACATTACAAATTCTTCTTGTGAAGGGGTTAAAAAGCTAAAATAAAGGTAAAATGCCTATTATTGAGGTTTGAACCTAAGACAAGTGCTATAAAATTTTAAGGAACAATCAATTAAATTACTTAAACATGTAATCCACAGTTTAATTTTACACACACATACATGGGTGAAAACTTGTGGACAAATCGAAACCATTGACCTAGTAAATCTAACGGTTGAAAATAAATAAAACTTTGTAATATTTATGAAAATGATCCACTCATTTTAAAAATTTGTAATATATATTAAAATAATCCTACTCATTTTTTACTTGATTCCCCACCAATAAGATCTTGCAGAGCAATAGTTTAGATTTGTCCACAAGTTCTCACATGGAGAGTGGTTCTCATATGATATATATATATATATATATATATATATATATATATATATATATATATATATATATATATATATATATAAAAGGGGGTGGGGAAGCAACTGCTCCCACTGCCCCCCTCTGGATTCGTACCTAAAGGTAATTACCTAAATTGACTAAATTCATTTAATATTTAATATTTAAGTAATATAATATGTAACGGTGTAAGGGTAATTTTGGCATGAAAATATTAAAGTGCAATAATTATAATATAGTGTACAAATTGACAAACACACAGAATATGAAAATAATTCAGGGATATAACTTGCTTTGACTCTTATAAATTTTATAATACTAGTCATTATACACGCGATGCACAAGAGAATAAGTGCCCAATATAAATATTATGATTATATTAAAATAATTCAAAAATAATACTTCATTCGTTCCATTCTATGTGTATGGTTCGATTAACGAGTACTGATAGGAGTTGTTCTTTAATTCACTTTTTCTTTATAATATTGTGTTTAGTATTAGTATATAAAATTTATATATTTAGAAATTACATTAAAAGTACTATTAAACACACAAAAAAAAACAAAATAAAAATAATTAAAGGTTACTAAAAGAAAATAAGTAAAGAAGAAATTAAAAAGTTATTTGACCAATAAATAAAAAACATGACAGCTAAAATGAGACAGATAGAGTAATAAATAAGTGACACAAATCATAGAACCAATGTTATATATATTCTAATCTAGGAAAAATAATGAATATGATTTATTTATTTTTGATACAATTGATAATTTTGTTCAAGTTTTTATGTGTTGATTAGTTGTTACGTTATATATTACTGTCGATAAATATATAAATGATAATTTATAGTAAACTATATTTAGTTTAATATAGTATTTAATACATAATTAGGAAATTATTTTGGTAATGCATGTATTCAAGGTAAATACAACTAATTAGATAATTGATTTAGTAATTAATTCAAGGTAAATACAACTTATAGTATTAACGGTCAAATGACAATTTAGTATGAAATGATTAAAGTATAACATTTTTAATATAATTATAGTCAACTTGACTAGCATAAAAATTAGGAATATAATTCAGTAGTATAACTTGCATTAGCTTTTATAAGTTATACTAGTTTTTCTTATGCGTGATACGCAAAAAATAGGTGCCCAATATTAATATTTTATATTAAAATTTTAAATTTATTTAGAATTTAGATATTTAAATTATTGTAAATAATAATAATAATGTAAAATATTTTTATTAATTTTATATTTATATTTTAGAAAATAACTAACATATAACTCGTGTATATATTATTATTATTGAAGAAAATAAGAAAATATATAATGAATGCATGTACATAGTAACAATAGTGGAAAAGATAACGGAAGTTATAATGGTAAGAGTATGTTTGTCTAATATATTGTAAAGTACAACTTTTATAGCACAATGTACAAAAAAAGCTTAATGGAAAAAACGGACATAAATGAAGGGTATAACCTTCATTCACACTTAATGATGTGTCGAATTCGACTTGCCCGAACCGTCACACCACAATTTGGAGCAAACCAGCGCCTGGTAGAATAAAACTGAATACGGATGCTGCTTTAGATGTTGGCAGAAATCTGATGGGGCTAGGTTGGGTTCTAAGGGATGAAGATGGACGGTTTCTCGCGGCGAGGAATGTGCAGTTAGCGGGTTTATTTGATGTGAAGGAGGTGGAGGCTATTAGCATGCGTGAGGCGTTAAGCTGGTTGAAGGACACCGGTATGGGTAGTGTGGATGTTGAAACAGATTCGTTGCTTTTATTTAACGCCTTGTCTTGTACTTCTTTTTTTAATTCCTTTGGCTTGATTGTGGATGATATTAAAGAATTATTGGCATCCCAGATTAGTGATGTCGAATTCGGGTTTGTTAAGCGATCTGCGAATTGCGCCGCTCATAGTGTTGCTAGAGAGGCCAATTCTGAGTCAGGTTGTGGGGAGTGGTTTGACACCCCCCCTGCTTTTCTTGTTGATTGTCTTGCTTCTGATTTAATGAATTAAGTTTTTCCCTTCAAAAAAAAAAAAAACATTCATTCACACTTATTATGTTTTTAGATGTATGTATGTATGATCCTAATCATATGAGAACCACTATTAAACTACAAAATTTTTTATTGTCACCCATTATTATTATTATTATTATTATTATTATTATTATTATTATTATTATTGAGTAAATACTAGTGGAGGTCCCCCGACTTTGACGGCACCGCCACTTTTAGTCCTCAACTTTTAAATCAACCACTTTTAGTCCTCCGACTTTGATGTCACCGCCACTTTTAGTCCTCAACTTTTAAATCAACCACTTTTAGTCCTCTTACTTTTTGTTTCTAGTCACCTATGATCCTTCCTTTATAATTGGACATCTAATGTCATTTTCTCAAGGGCAATTCAGTCATTTAATTATTAATGTATTAAGTATTATGTTTCCTCATCAGAATAATTGAAGAAACCCTATTCTCCACTCTCCTTTGTTAACACTAAATTTTGGACCAAATGGCTAAATTGCCCCTTGAGAAAATGACATTAGATGTCCAATTGTAAAGGAAGGACTATTGGCTAGAAACAAAAAGTAAGAGGACTAAAAGTGGTTGATTTAAAAGTTGAGGACTAAAAATGACAGTACCATCAAAGTAAGAGGACTAAAAGTGGTTAATTTAAAAGTTGAGGACTAAAAATGGTGGTGCCATCAAAGTCGGAGGACCTCTACTGGTATTTACTCTATTATTATTATTATTATTTGTTAACCATCAGATCTCCCGAAGGACTAAACATACACCTAAAGGAACTAAATACTCAATAAAGGGATGAAGCACTGCAAACACTAATAATTTGTAGAATATGAGAACCAATATTTTAGTTACAAATTATACAATAATTAATAGTTATTAGAGTTTTAACACAATAAATTGTTAAAGTACTCAGGTCGACAGGTCGTAAATAAAATGAATTAAATATCTTTTAGACATATACGGAAATATAATAAAAATGCTTGTGATGGAGAATTACATTACGGGAAGATCGTTATCTAAAAAAAGTAGTAATATTGAAGAGAATAATTCCAATTGGAGTGTGCAACAAATTCAGCAGAGGCAGACAAAAGTAAGTAAAAAATGTTATAAAAGAGTTGGGTAATGAAAACAACTTACAAAAAAAATTTGTTTGAAGTATCAGCAAAATCTAAACATGGATAAGAGCTTATCCCAGCTGTTTTCAAGAGGTTTAGTGCTTATATGGTGGGCTTTGATTGGGTGGGATTGTTGTTGGGATAAGATACTCCCTACGTGTTCATAAGGCAATTTGGTAGGGACAGCAAGTGACTATATATATTGTTCACATGGAAAATGACTGACTTTGGTTGATTGATTATATATTGGAATCCTGATAGTTACATCCTAGCTTGGAATATCTCATCCCACGTACTTTTCCATTTGTTAATTATCACATGAATCATATCCCGTTTTGAGGTTGTTACTCCTTCTAAATTGGATTATTATAATTCTTCTTTTAACTATTCTCGTACATTTGCGTACCATAAAATCAGTTCACAAACTAGGTACGGGGCCTTTCACTATTGTCTAATTGTTGAGAATTTTCACAAGAAATTGAAAATAAAAATAAAAATAAAAATTTGAAAAATTTTGGTTCACAAAACAAAAAAAATTCAAGGTGGGTGAAACATATTTTCTTTAAAATCGATTCGTTTCCTTCTAATGGTGCGAAGAGTGTTATACCGTCGATTTTTCACGATACAATGTATTACAATAGTATATTTCAACACTAAAATATATTACTTTCAGCGAACTTGAACAAAATAGCACTTTGTAAATTTTATATAGAAATGTTGGTAGAATTACGTGAAGAAAAAAAAATTGTGTTGTGATCTTCTAAAAGTCGTCCAAAACAATATGTTCAAAACAAAGTATTTATAGGAAAAATGGAATTCATCATTAGCACTAATGACATTCAAATTGAATTTCCCAACAATCCCACACATTAAAGAAAATTAATTTTTTTGCGACTGGAAAAACGACATAATAGTATTCAACGGGCGATCCCTGCATAGGATAGACATGTGTTATCCTTTGAGTAGTCCCTTGTAAAGATATATTTACTTTACTAGTTGTCCATAAAAACATTATGTCTTTGAACCATTATGTTATTTGTGGAAATAATGATATATCTTACCCAAGAACCTCTAAACCTTTGTTTAGTTCTCATGGGTGTGCCTTTTTTGGCCATTGAAAACCTTTGCCTGGTTCTACATGAATTTATACAATTCTCTTTTGAAGTGATCACCCTTTTCTCTCAAATAGGTGATTCTTCTTCAAATATCTTGCATAGTCCATTTATGTCAAACATCATTTATAATTATTATGCATGACATTCCTGTTATCTTGTGTGAAAATCACTATTTCAACGAGGAGCATTTAGAATTTTGAGACCCCCACAACAACTACACTTCGTTATTATAATTTAGTTATCCATTTTGAACCTAGGTGCCAGCTAGATTAGTATTCACTATAGAACTTTTATTCCAACGGCTTTAATCTCACTTCTCATGACAACTTCTCTACCCACTCTTTGATTAACCCTTTAGTTAGCGGATCTACTGTATTATCCTTTGACCTCACATAGTCAACAATATAACACCCATTGTGAGAAGGTGTTTAATAGTATTATGGCTACGACATATATGTCTAAACTTAGCATTATACAAGTTACTCTGTACCCTTCCAATTGTAGCTTCACTTTCGCATTCTATAAAAATTGGAGGTACATAACCATTCAACCTCTTCATTACACTTGTCTAAGGTTATCAGCTCATATTCCATCGTGAATCTAGTTATCGTAGTTTCTTTTGAGGATTTCCATGATATGACTGCACCGGTTAACATGAACACGTAGCCACTCGTGAACTTATAGTCCTTAATTAATATCCGATTTGAAATTAGCATCATTATACCCTTCTAATACAACAAGATATCTAGTATAGTGTAGCCCATCCAATGTCATGAGTATACCTTAAGTATTTCATCACCCGGGTTACTAGTATATCCACTAAGTTTACTAACGGCAAAGGCAATACATGCCCTAGTAAAACTCGTTAAATACATCAACTTCCAATAATCATAGCACATTAATTTTAATTGATGAATACTCTCTCCTTGATTTTTGGATAAATGTATGTTAGTATCTAATGACGTCCAAGCTAATTGATTATCATCCTTGTTAATTTTAATTTCTCAAGAATTTTATCAATATAATGAGATTGGCTCAATACAAGACCATCCCAAGGATTAGATCCACCACACACACGTCCTTCATGTCAAATTTTGATTTTAATATGTTTTTGGTAGATTTGCTCATTTGATTGTTACTACCAGTGAAGAGTATATCATCTACTTATAAACATAGAATAACATAACCACATATTGTGTCCATAACATAGGCACACTTATCACTTTCACTTATTTTAAATCCATTGGTTGTTATTGCATGAGTAAAATTTTCACCCCACCATTTAGGCGCTTGTTTTAAACCGTCCAATGATTTTATCAATTTAAAGACTTCCTTTTTTAGCAAGCTAAGGAACTAATAAAACCCTCAAGTTGTTCCATATAGATTTCTTCATCTAACTTATCAAGATAATTGTTTTTACATCTATTTGGCAAATCAATAGAGGTTTTTGTAAATCTATGCTGTTTTTAGCAACATAGACTTGGAGCAGCACAGGTTCACGAAGACCTCTGTTGTTTCGAGCAACACAGTTTCATGCAACTTGTGCTATTTCGAATAACATAAGTTCTTAATAGCCTCTGCTACTCCCCAACAACACAATTTCACTCAACTTGTGATGTTCAACAGTAAGAATTTTGTTATCAATAGTTGTGAATAATTCAAAAGTTATGCAAAACATTAGCTTGTGTAGATTGTTAATTTTTGGATGAATATTTGATGCACCTTAGTTGTGGGTATACAAGAGTCCAACCTTTTTGGGCTAATGTTAAGATTTGTTTTGCACTTCCCACCTTACCTGCGAGAAATAGCATATATGTTATACAATTCAAACTACTCAAAAAGTAGAGATATAAGATATTTAGATTTTACATAATTGAAGAAACCTTTCTACCTATTGCTACCATAATCTAGTATCACTAAAGGAATTTGGAATATAGAAATCCTACATATATTCTAATTACATAGACTCCACAAGAAAACACCATTTTCTATGTATCACAATATTTTGAAGATAACTCTTAAGCTCTCAAGGCATTCAATTCAAGATTTACAAGAAAAAACAAATGCCTTCAATTCTCTGGAAACCCTCTTGTACTGTGTATTTGATATATGTCAGCTTGTCCCAAACTAAGTCGTAATAAAACCGTTGTAATTCCAACTGAACCAGGCCAGGTCTCTTTATTCTTATGAGATTATTTTCATATATAATTCATCCTCTCCACTAAGTTCTGTGGCTTTGGAGCTATAGCTAATAAGCTAAACACCAAACTATCATTGCTTTCTATTCATGCAGCAGTATATATATAGGCCTGTTCGGTAAATAATCAGCCTATCAGTCAATTTTGACTTATTTGACCACTATTAGTTGTTTGGTTAATAAGCTTTTTGTAACTCCAAAATGCTAAAATTCAAAAGGCTACTCAAAGCAGCATTTTCAATTAGCTTTTTGAAAAAAGAAATTATATGAAACAGTTATCAGCTAATAGGTAATCTATCAAACAACTTTCTACAATCAGCTAATGTTATCAACAAATCATACCTTCTAACCCAAACAACCAACCCAATCAACTAACAACCATTTACCAAACATGGCCATAGTCTCTAAACTGTCAAAAGTGAGAAGGGAATCATTAGATTAATTTCTTTAAAGAATTAATTTCACAGTCTCGTATAGATTAGCTAGGGTTATAAGTACACTCTTATGTTGAATTAATAAAATTATTAATTAAAGCAATGCGGCTAACCCAAACCCAACACCCCCTCCCCACTCTAGAGGAAGATAGATTCATTTGGTAGGAAACAAATTTTGGGGAAACTAACACAAATGGGGTTAATTAAGTCCCCAAGAGGGGAAACAGATGGGGGATTGATGCACGATATGATAGCTAGGTATAGTATTAATAAATCAATTATGGAAAGGTTGATGGTGGAGCTGTCATATTCACAATTAAGGGCAACATGGGAGGGAAGCCATAACCAAAATTCATACTAGTTTTACTTTTTATGTCAGGAATTCTTGTTAGATCAAGCGCTTACCATTACTGCCAATAGCTATAGCGGTCAACAATTCTAACTCTGATACCCCTTTTTAGGATGAAGCACTTATCACTATGCCAAAAGTTATAGCTTGTAGCGAAGACACAATTTTATTTTCTTATATACCACCACCACATTTTCAAAAGGCAGGGTGTTGAACTTGATCCTTTACTGGTCTCCGGCCCCAATAGCCACCAATTGCTAGAGTTCTGGACTTGACCTTTACTGGTCCCCGCTTTTCACATCCACCAATTGTTAGACTTGGCCTTTTACTGGCCTCCGCCCCATAACCACTAATTGTTGGACTTGCCCCCTTATCAGTCTCGTCCAATTGTAATAATTGTTTTTTATTAGCATTATAATATTATGAGTCTCTTAACATGACCAAACACTCCCTCCGATCTCCGCTCCTTTTTTTTTTTGAAACACTCATGATTCTTTACAAGGTAGTATATGTTCCATATTTTCTCAATCATTTTTAGCCCAAAAACTCAACGCTCCCACCTTTGGGTTCGATACTATGATCATCATTTGAAATAATAACAGATGTATCATCACACTACATATAGTAGCTGGTCCAATCCCAATCCTTGAGAAAGATGTATAGATAGGAGTGATAGGAAACATAAATGGGGCAAGAGGGGAAACAAATGGGGGATTGATGTATGGTAGCTAGGAAATAGGAATTGAATGAATAATGGAAAGGGTTGATGGTGGAGCTGTCATATTCACAAAGGCAGCAAGGGAAGGGGAGCACAAGGCTGTGGTCTCAAAAGAAGAAGCATTGCCCATAGGTCCACATTGAATTGCTGTACCCACGTGGGATCCAACTGCACTTACTGTTAAACCTTTGCTTTGCTCAACTGGACTCCCTCTGGACATAATGTAAATACATTTAGGAATTCTTTTTTTTTTTTTACAATATTATTACAATCTTTTATTTTCAATTGGAGAGTACAAATCGCTCGATTAAATTTTTTTTTTAATACTATTGACCCTGTTACATGTATTATCTGTCCATATACTTTCTCAACCTACTGAAGCCCAACAAGTCAACATTGCCCCCACTTGGAAGAATCACTCCATGCCGCTTGACCACAAGGTCTTTGGCATCAATTAAAATTTATGGACAACGAAAACTAAGTAATTGGTAAAATACTACATTGTAATAGAGCCAGTAGTACTAAAAAAAAAAAAAGTAATTGGTAAAATATTTTTTTTTTCTTTGGTCAATCGATAATTAATTGCTGGCCCCACTTTTTGGTTTCTACTTTCATTAATAACAGTAAGGTAGAATTCTTTCTCAAAAAAAAAAAAAAAAAAAAAAAAAACAGTAAGGTAGAATTCCCTTCAAAAAAAAAAAACAGTAAGGTAGAATTTGAAAATGTATGGCGTCGACAAGTCAAAACATGAACACTCTGTCATTTCTGAATTAAATGTTTCCAACAATTTTGGTAGAAGTGAAAATTTCAACTCTTTCTTAACAAAAAAATTTCATTACGACTTTGACTCCATTAAAATATTGCGAAATTGGAGGCCGTCTGATTTGGGGGTTCAAACAACGGCAACCATAAGCTTTGTTTCATTAAGTACATCTTAATGTACTTCCAAAGTTGCCGATTGGATGGCAAGGATGGCCACACTAGCAAAAATGGTCAAACTATTAATTTGGTAATTATAAAGTTATAATATAAATTTGACATTCAACTAAAGTAGTATATTGACTTTCTTGATTTGAGTCGGTTAACTAGTCAACTATGAGCAATTTAAACTGGTTTACCTCTTTGTGCTTGATGAGCACAAATGGTGAGGGTAAAAAGGGTGTAATGTCGTTCCGCTGAGGATTGGTGTTATGGCATGAAACTGTGTGAATTACCAGGCACTAGAGTATATGAATTTATAGAATCCAAGTAACAGAGATTGAATGGTGTGGAATAAAAGAAAGCAATTAATTAAGGTGAAAACTATATGATAAAAGGTATGGGCGGGCGATTGTAATCTTGATGTTCCAACCAACTCAGGATTAGGGAAAGAATAATTAACCAAGGGATATATGGGCAATGCACAAAAGAATCCAACTTAGCTACTTTCGTAATCAATAAGTGAGTTAGGCTGCAATTGCCCCACTGTCGTGATGCATCAATTATAACCTTAAGCTCCTAAGCATTGTAAGCCCCCAAAATTACCTCTACTTTCATAGCAGGAAAATTAGGTTGAAATTGGTAAGGCTCGAGGTCTCCACCCAACTTTCGTTGTAATGAATCCCTCTCATAGACTAGCAATTAATTGTGGCCACAAACCAATAACTAGTGCAAAGAAATCCCCAAATCAACATAAACCCTAGGTACAAGATTCATTCCCTTTATGCAATTAATCATAAACCGAACATCAAGATTAACAATGGATCCCTAATCTAAACCCATAAACGAATTACTCCCGCATGATGGGAGTAAACACAGCAAAGCAATAATTAATAACCATAAACATCATAAGAAATAAAAGGGAGAAGAAACTTATCTGATAAATAACAAATCCAACTTCAATCTTTGATTCCAATCTTGAAATAAAATAATCTAATGTAAAACTAGTCTAAACTATGCTGGGAAAATATAAACTAAAAACTAGGGTTTAGAACTCTGGAAGGGAACCTCCTTCAATTGTAGAGGATAGGTAGAATATATAGGAGGTAGATGGGCATTGGCCCATTAGGTAACTTCCAATTCTTTTCCAACTTGTATTCTTGTTTCCTTTCTTTCTTGTAATTTCCTTTTCTTCCGGAACTTGTTCAAAATGCTCCAAAATTCCTCCTTTGTAGTTCCTTGTAGATAATTCAACACTTGGACAATATAACACACAAATAATTCCCAATTTCACTAGGATAAGGGAAATACAATTAAAATAAGGGGTGAATAATTGTACAAAATAGCAGATATCAGTGCTCCTTTACCGGCTAGGGTTACAAGACGACAGATCCTCAGATAGTGACAATAAATTTTTCTTGTTACTAACAAAATAAAAAAACCATTTCTGCCAAAGGCCTTGTGGTCCAGCGGCATCCGGTGTACACTCCCATGTGGAACTCAGTAGGTTGAGAAAGTAGCTATGAACAGATACTACAATGTAACAGAGTCAGTAGAACTCAAAAAAAAAAAACAATTGCCGATCAAATGACAACGATGGCTACTCACCGGCAGAGTTAATGGAGCATCATAGATGATCCCTCTAATGAGTTTACCTCATTGTGGTCCTTCAATTCACTCATTTGACTGTGAAGTGACACATATATGGGTTATACATTTGTGTGAGATCGGCTCACGGATCCTTATATATGAGACATGTTGGTTTTGTCAGGTCAATATTGAAATCTAATACTTATACTAAAAATATAATACTAATAAGGAATACAGTGTTTGTTACTTATACGGAAAAATGTAATACTTTTACGTTTTTATATATGTAAAAGTATTACATTTTCTCTTATAAGTAATATTAGCAAGTGTTTGTTAATTATTAGGAAAAATGTAATACTTTTGAAGAAAAAAATATAATATTTTAGGATCCGTTTAGAAACCCGGAACTCTGGATTTTCTAGTGTTTGGATACTCAAGGAAAATAAAGTCAAAGAAAAATATTCATTATGGTCAACAAAAAATATGTCCAATTTGAGAGAAACTGTTTTCATAGTTTTTTAGTTAGAATACATTTTCCAGATTCTTTATTTTCCATCTCTCTTCCCTCTCTTCTTTTTAAAGTTAGTTTTCACATTATTATTATTATTATTATTAGGAAAAAGTGTTAAATAGGCTACTGAACTTATCGCTTTTGTGCAATTAGGCCATTGAACTTAAAAAGTGTGCAATTCAACCATCAAACAAATAAAATTTGTGCAATTGGACCAGTTTTACAAAAATTTTCTGGTAAAATCCAATTATATTACTAACATATATGTATTAAGAGTGACATTTTCTTCTACCATACTAGTTGGGAGTCAATATTGAAATGTTTTTAATTCAAATTGAGTTAAATTTTTTTTGTAAAAATTGTCCAATTGCATAAATTTTGCTTGTTTGATAGTTGAATTGCACACTTTTTAAGTTCAATGACCCAATTGCACAAAAACGACAAGTTCAGTGGCCTATTTGACACTTTTTCCTTATTATTATTATTATTATTATTATTATTATTATTATTATTATTATTATTATTATTACCACTACCACAATCATCACTACATACACCACAACACAACCACAGCATCACTACCATACCATCACCACACAACCACACCACCACTACCACCACAAACACCAACACTAACACCACCATCACCACCACCACTACCACCAACACTAACACCACCACAACCACACCCATCACCACACCACCACCACCAACACCACCCCAACCACAACCATCTCCACCACTACCACAACACCACCCCACCACCATCACCACATATTATTATTATTATTATTATTATTAATATTATTATTATTTTTATTATTAAATAATATCTTCATTTTCAGGAAAATGAACCAAACAGAAAAAATGTAATTTCTTAACTTTCAGCCAAACAAAAAAAATATAGTTTTCTAACATTCAATCAAGCACTAGAAAATTAAAATATTTTTTTAAAAATGATTCACTTTTCGGAATATATTTTCCATGTTTCCAAACATACCCTTAAATCAAAATGTAAAATATTACATTTTTTCTTCAAAATATTACACTTTCTCATATAAGTAATAAATCTTTTATTCTTGATTAGTATTAGTGTATTACGTTTTCTAGTATAAGTATTACATATCATCTTGACCCGACCATCTCGCGGACAAGGTTCCATGAGACGGTCTCACACAAGTTTTTGTCAAAATATCTAAGTGGATGTTTGGTTTAAACAATGTGTCGTATTACATTAAATAAAGGTATTAAGATAATACTCCGAAGTGGTTATCCTTTATTAGGACTCTGTATTCTAGTCACACTAGAATTCCTTCCCACTATCCCTATGTTATTGTGAAACTACCTTTAATTTTACCATTCCTCATATGACCAAGACTCTTTGTATTCTTATGAATACACCTCTTCCTGTACTTTGTATAATAGATTGATCAATAATAAGTATATCATTTTCAAAACAATTTTTCTCATCTCCTTCTCAATCGAAATATTTATTCAAACATTGTTTACGCAAATAAAAGGATGAGTCTATTTTTAGGACCATCCATGCTATGCACCTCTATATTTATCATTCATAAACAATTATTCCTGATATAACAATTGCATGCTTGTGGTGTTTCATTTTATCAAATTAGGAAGTGACTATTCATGAATATGAGTGGCAATTATATGAATGTTAAGCATTTTTCTATTTTTTAAAACATTTTTTCTTACAAATAATTAAACATTATTTAATATTACAAAAATTAACTAATCGAAGGATGGATGCCTTCTAATTTTCTTTTTTCCAAGAAGGGGAAAAAAAAAAACAATTACAGTACACGAAATTATTATTCAACCAAAGAGCTGTGAAGATATGGAATTCCACCAAAAAGAAAAAATAATTATGTAACAATATAATTTTATATTCCTTTGAAATATAGTATGATGCTAACAGAACGGTAAAGAAATATAATGCATGTCTCTATTTGCATCTTTGGACCTCCATTTAGAATAATAACAGAGATATCACCACACTACATAGTAGTTGGCAGCTTATAACTTATTTAAAATTACAAATAAGTTAAAAGTTTCGTGTCATAAATAATTAAGTTAAAGATGAGCTTAAAATAGTAATAATAACATATTTTGAAACACCATTTCAATATTATTTCAAACATAACCTCATAACTTATATATCTTTTTTATATTTATCTTCGTTATTTTTAAAAATGATACCATCCACCACTCCCACTTAAAAATTCTCCCTTTGCTCATTCTCCACATTTCCCTTTGCAATTACTTTTCTTCTCTCTCCAGAAATAATAGGTAATATTATCTTTTAGCATAATTTATTCTTTTTTTTTAAATATTTAATCTCTTTTATATATTTATTTATTTATTTTCCATTTTTGTTCTTTCTTTTGTATAAATTTTCTATTCTCTTTGTAAATAATATAACTTTACATTTCTAAAGTGTATGTGTTAATTTTTAACAACAACAATAATAATAAAAAGATGTTATTTTACTTTTTCTTTTTACCATTATAACTTACTGAATAAATAATTTTATCAAATAATTTTTATCATATTCAAATCATTTAACCGCTCTCTACTTAGTTTTTAATTTTGACCCTTTTAATTATCAGCTAATTTTACAAATATGTTAGCCAAACATAGTCGTAATATTCCAATATCATATTACTTTACCGGGCGTTTGGTTGGAAAGAGGGAATTAGTTATTTTAGTTCTGCTTAACTAAATGTCGGGTTATGGATTGCTCAATGCACACTTTGTCTTATTTAAACTATACTAATATTCTACAATATATTAATTATCAGCTAATTTTACAAATATGTTAGTCAAACATAGTCGTAATATTCCAATATCATATTACTTTACCGGGCGTTTCGTTGGAAAGAGGGAATTAGTTATTTTAGTTCTGCTTAACTAAATGTCAGGTTATGAATTGCTCAATGCACACTTTATCTTATTTAAACTATACTAATATTCTACAGTATATTAATTATCATCTAATTTTACAAATATGTTAGCCAAACATAGTCGTAATATTCCAATATCATATTACTTTGCCGGGCGTTTGGTTGGGAAGAGGGAATTAGTTATTTTAGTTCTGCTTAACTAAATGTCGGGTTATGGATTGCTCATCAATGCACACTTTATCTTATTTAAACTATACTAATATTCTACAGTATATTAATTATCGGATAATTTTACAAATATGTTAGCCAAACATAGTCGTAATATTCCAATATCATATTACTTTACAGGCGCGGGCGTTTGGTTGGAAAGGAGGAATTAGTTATATTAGTTTTGCTTAACTAAATGTCGGGCTATGGATTACTCAATGCACATTTTATTTTATTTAAACTAATTCTAATATTCTATAAATAACTTAAACTATATAAATTATTTAAAATTTCAATTCATAACCATAAACGTAACAATGCCACCAGCACTCATATTACAATAAATTAAGAATCAAAGTTGAAACTTTTATATTATAGACACTTATGGCATGTTTGGTTGGATGGAAAATCAATTCCATGGAAAAGATTTTCCAAAAAGTTGAGGAAAATGAGTAATTATGTTGTTTGGTTGGATGGAAAATGTTTTCCATGGAATTTGACTTCTCAAAAAGTAAGGAAAACAAATTCTTTGGTTGAGATAGGTATTTTGTTTTCCAAAGAGATTGGGAAGAAAGTATAAGCCCTTGGACTATTTTGCCCTCATCAAAATTGACTAATTACACATGTATATATAACCAAACCATTAATTACTAAGGGCATATTGGTTTTTAGATTCATAATTCCTTACCATTCCAAACCCAACCAAACAATGAAATTCATATTCCCAGTAATTTATTTTACACCAACCAAACAGTGGAATCTATTTTCCTGATAATTTGTTTTCCACGGAATTTGAATTCCATTTCCTTCAAATATTTTCCAGCGAACCAAACGAGCTGTTAGAGATAAGTTTGGTTGTCAAATCAAATAAACAGGATTGTGTTATAAGATTTTCTTTATAGTGTACGTCAATTTCCTTCGACCAGCACTTTTCAATCAATCTATATCTTGGTGCTATAATGTCAAAAACGAACCCCCACACACCCCCCCCCCCCTCCTCTTTTTTTTTTTTTTTTTTCTTTTTCTTTTCTTGCATTCTATAGATTAAGCTAATTTAATTAAGTTTCGATTGAACATTATTATTATTATTATTATTATTATTATTATTATTATTATTATTATTATTATTATTATTATTACATATGTATATGAAGTTTAAACTTGCAACCTCATTTTAAAGAAAAAACCATGCTACAGATTCATACAATTATCACATCTTATTAGCTACTTCATGGCTTATTATCTTTTTATTAGATACATATATAAATTCATTATTAACTTAGGGTGGAGTCGACCAATTTACTAGCTAGTAATACATGAAATTAAATGATTTTTCTTTTTCTAATCCGAGACTGACTAATGAGGAATTGTAATTATAAGGGTTGGAAGCATTTTCCTTTTAAGTAATTTAAATCCTTCACTTGAACCAACTCTGTTTTTGTAAGCTGCAATTTTGGAACATGTCACATTTTTAATAATTGTTTTTTTATCATGAAAATTAAAGGAGGGGAAAACCCAAGTACAACACTTGAAAGCTAGCTAACTATGTTGAAGAGCGAGCTGAGTTTTACCAACACATTTTGTTCTCGAGTCATTTCCATTTTTGGTCCTATTATTATTGGGGCATTGCCAATTTTAGTCCACTTCATTAATTTTTTCCACATTACGGCCAGTCTTATTTAGTTCTTGCCACTTTTAGTCCACCGTTAAAATTTTCGTCAAATGATCGTCCTAAACAGGGGTATTTTTGGTCTTTTCATGCTTTGGTCATCTCCTTGACCCTTTGCAATGGTTTTCCTTACACATTTTCATCAAATGAAGAGTTCCGGCGGAAGCCATGTGAGCCACATTACAAAGTCATGGCTTTCGCCGGACCTCTTTATTGGATGAAAATGTGTAAGGAAGACCATTGCAAAGGGTAAAGGAGATGATTAAATCATGAAAAGACCAAAATACCTCTATTTTAGATGGTTATTTTACGAAAATTTTAACGGTGGACTAAAAGTGGCAAGAACTAAATAAGGCTGGCCGTAATGTGGCAAAAATTAATGAAGTGGACTAAAATTGGCAATGCCCCAATAATAGTAGGACCAAAAATGCAAATGACTCTTTTGTTCTCTATCTATTTGTCTAACTTTGACTTCCTAGAATTTTTTCAACTCATTGTGATAAGTTTAACCTGTTGAGATTAACAAGAACAAGAAGCAATAAGAATGACAGAAAGTAAAGGATACAAGATTTACGTGGTTCAACAAAATGCCTACATCCACCGGAGTTAAGCTGTTCTTTTATTAATTGTGATAGTGATAAAACATCTAGAGATACAATAATTAAGGTATTTATAGGTATCTCTAAACATGTACATGTACTAAAATACCCATATATTGAACTTCGGGGCCGCTGCCTCTACACCCCGTTTTGTACATATGAGACAAGCTAAGCACAACAAATCTCTACCTTGGCAAATATGCCGCTATGGAAAAAAGACGAATCTCACATATAAGTATATAACCATATATATATAACCATGACTCGGGGTAACCATGCTTATCTATCATCTAGAAACACTCAACAAGTTCAAACAATAGTAGTAATTGCCTTTATCAACATGTCCGCTACATTATCATTACCATGAATCTTCTGCAACGATATCTGTCTAGAAGCAACGAGCTCTCTAAATAGTAGAGAACCATTAATGTTTTATTATTCATCATTCAATCAAATATATACAAGATGTATAGAATTTTAAAAATAAAAAGATATTATCATAATATAATTTCTCTAATAATGATTATATATTTATTTACAATAAATATATCTTCCTTTTGTGACTAGGATAATCCTTAATTTGCTGCATGATTGGTTCGAAAATATCCACAAACTAACAAGAGATGTCAGTGTGCATTGTTTGATTAATTTAATGCATGCTAGATTGTTCTCAAACTTGTCTCCTTTTCTACTGTTTTGGATTATTCCTGTCAAACTTCATTAATCAAAATTTAAAAAGTCAACATCTTTGACTCTAAGTCCATCCTGCGGCCATGTTGAGTTCTCACATGACCAAAACAATATTATACAAAAAAAAAAAAAAAAAAAAAAAAAAAAAAAAAAAAAAAAACAAGAAAAACGACATCATAGTAGAAATATAATTCTCAAAAAAAAAAGTATAATAGTTAAATTTTTAGTTAATTACTTAGTTGATATATTTTTTAGAAAACATTTTAGAAAGTGAAACCAATTATGCTACTAAGCTCTATTTGGAAACACAAAAAATATTTTATCAAAAATGATTTTTAAAAATAATTTATTTGTTAAAAAAAATCATTTCTAGTTTTAGTTTAAGTAAAAAAAATTCTTTTTTGTTGATTGGGCTAAAATTCTAATATATATATATATATATATATATATATATATATATATATATATATATATATATATATATATATATATGTTTGGTTCATTTTTTTTTTTAATAATATGACCATAAATCTACTAAGAAGTTATTTCTTAAAAAATATGTATCATTTTGATAAAAATAATAATTATTATTTACATTAAAACAACATTATAAATTAAAATTTATAATACTTTTAATGATTAATAATAATTATAATAAAAAATCAAAAACTTGTATGAGACCGTCTCATGATTGAGATTAAAGATCTGACCCATTAATCAATGATCTGACCCTTCTCACAACTGAGACATGTAAGACGATCTCACACAAGTGCTACCCTTATAAAAAAGACGTAAATAAACAATTTTTACTTGTATCCATCTTATTATAATAAATATTTATACATGAATTGATAAATATAATTTCTATAAACAATAGAAATTGAAAAAAAAAAAAAAAGAAGAAGGTGTGGGCTGAGTCGGGCCCATATTTTTATCATTAGGCTCAATTCAACCTTATTCATATTTAATTAGACATTGATAAATGTAATTATTATTAACTAAAGAATTTGGAAAAACTTTTTAAGATCATACTACACCCCCTATTTTTATCACTTACAAACCAACCATTCCATGATGTGACAAAATTCTAGATAGATTAGTAAAATTAAAATTAAAATTCAAAAAGAAAAAAGAGTGTCTGGTCTAGGATTTTGCCACATAGTGGCAAATTATGCTATGGACTCAAGTTCACCTTGCAAAGTGGACGCGAGTCTATGTTCTCAATTTAAAAACTCTATGCTCACAATTTTAGAATTCTATGTTCATAATTTTAAAACTCTATGTTCATAATTTTAGAACTTTATATTCACAATTTTAAATCCCAATATACAAAATTACATTACTCAATATTCACAATTTTTGAACTCTATGTTCACAATTTTTATATAGATTCAAAAATTGTGTTATACTACTAAATATAGAGTTATGAAATTGTGAACATCGAATTATGAAATTGTGAACATAGAGTTATGTAATTGTGAATATAGGATTCATAAATTATGAATATAGAGTTAAAAAACTTGTGAACATAAAATTCAAATTGTGAACATAGAGTTCTAAAATTGTGAACATAGAGTTCTAAAATTATGAAGATAGAATTCTAAAATTGTATACATGGACCTGGGTGATGGACCCGGGTCCATGACATAACAACTGCCACATAATGGAGTGGTTGGTCTGTGAGTGATAATTTTATATTTTGGATTATGGACTGGGCCGATATTTTTATTATTTGGTTCGACTTAGCCCAATTCATATTTTAATTTACCATGGATAAATGGACAAATTGTTGTGTGGACCATAACAAAAAGTATACTTTTAATATACTAAAAGTACATTATTCGTATACTGAATGTACACTATACAATATAATGTACTTTCAGTACTCAAATAATATACTTTCTCTCAATACAATGTGCATTTTTTATATACTAAATGTACATTTTTTGTATACTGAATGTATATATTATTTGACAGTATATTATGGTCCACACAATAATAATTGACAAGGACGAAGCTACAATGGGGCAGTGGGGGCAGCTGCCCCCACTCACCTCACTCGTACCCCATTTATAGCGTTGTATGTATATGTGTATACATATATAGTACATGTTTTAGATATAAATATAAGAAAACAAACATGATAGATAAAGGATTCGCTAGACAAGGTGGCAAATGCGTGTATTTCTGTATGTAAGGTCAAGGGTTTGAATCTTATATATATATATATATATAGGTTAAGAGTTAAATTTTCTTTATTGCTTCAACAAATCTTTATGAATTTTTTAATATATAATTTTTTAATATTAATAATGAGATATGTAATTTATAATGTGTTTTCTATTTGAACTATATAATCAAATTAATTATGTTTCATATTTTGTTATGAATATTTTTATAAAGTTTTGATGCGCTTTATTTTTCGCCTATATCCAATAATATTTATCATTATATTTCTAAAGTGTTTCTCTTCTTTTTTTTTTTAACCATCTCTTTTAATTCATATATTTCGCCCCCACTGGAAGATATTTCTGACTCCGTACCCCTGACAATTGGGATAAATGTGATAAGTATAAACTAAAGAAACTTATGAAAAACACTTACAACACGTCTGATTTGCGCAATAGGCCTAGAATGGAGTGACATTCTCGTACACATGTCTATATCATTTTTTGTTAACGCATTTTGTTCCGAAAATATTGTTCTCGAGAATGAGTTATTCCATCCCCTTGCAAGGGGAATAGCTATTCTAGGGCACCCTACTGTATTAGGTTATTCCTGAGGGCCTCATGAATAGCCTAAGTTTTTTATTTTCTACTTTACCCCTAAATTAACCTAAACTTTGTTTGGTTTTTTGTTTTTTCTCCCTATCACAATTTTTATATATTTTTTCTATTTATTTGATTCTATGGTAAATGTATATGTTGTTTAATTTTTTATATGATTTTTATTTATTAGATTATGTTATGTGTGTGTATTTATTAGATTATGTTATGTGTGTATAATGAAATGGACATTGTTTCGTAAAAACTCACCGATCATCATAATAAATGATTCTTTTCTCAATCTTAATCCGGATCGAAGACTATAGTAGATAAGAAGACTCCTTGCTCACAATTAATCATTATTTAAATTTATACTTTATGAACATTACTACTGTTATTTGTTTGTTTTGGAAGTTATTATACATTAATAATTTTACACGCGCATTGCGTGACTGTAGATTGATTTAGTGCTCAATATTTGTAGTAATTCAAAGTATATCAATGCAATATTATATAGAACTTCATTATAGTTGGCATTAAAATTAAGGTTTGATTCACACTTTTCTAATAACAATTATCTAAATACTTATTGTAGTTGGTATGGTATTAGTTAGTAGATACTACTTTTGGTTGGAATTACTCTAAGGGTGTGTTTGGTAACCCGAAAAATGATTTCCGGAAATCATTTTCCGGGCTTTTGGTGTTTGGCAACATCCGAAAAATATGGTCAACGATAAACATTTTTCGTTGACCACCGAAAATGAGCTCATTTTTCCGGAAAATGGCTTCGTGCGACGTTTTTTTTAAAAAACAAATATTTCTAATTTCTAATAAATATTATTAGTTTATATATTTTTTATATTTTAAAAAAATAATAAAAATATATAATCATACATTTCTATTCATTTTCCACTCATTTTCCGGAAAATGAACCAAACACACACAGACAGTTTTCCAGAGTACATCCAAACACCGAAAATGAATTCATTTTCAAGAAAATGACTCATTTTTCAAAAGTCATTTTCCTGCTTTCCAAACACACCCTAAGTTTTGTTAATTCGCTTTTGGATAGGTTTGTCATTGCCTTCGTCTTCATTGCTTGTCCGCTCTTTTTAGTTAATTGGTAGTCGTCTCATTTGCATTTAAGTTACTGGTGCTAGTTTGCAAAAAGAATAAATTTGGTCTAATTAATTTTGTTACCATTAAAGAAATAGATGCATAGAATCACTAAGTTGATTCTCTTATACTCATATTGATAAAACTAATCCCGTCATTTTATAGTCATAGATGGATATATCAAATTAGTCCACACTTATCACTAGAAACCTAGTCCACACATGAAAATCCCTCCACCCCCACCCCACCCCACCCCACCTAACCCCACCTAAAATTCCATCTTGACATCCATCTTAACATAGCTTATAACAATAGCTTGTCATGAATTGGAACCCCACTAACTTGTTATCAACGATAAAATCATTTAATGATGGAAGAACAATTTTGTTCGATAAAAAAAATTAATAGAAAAATGGTGAAATATGCCCCTAAACTTTAACTAAAAGTCAATTAGGCCATTGAACTTTTAAAAGTTGCAATTAAATCCACAAATTGAACATGCATGCTATTTCAAACATGTGTATTAGGAAAGAAGAAGATCAATGGTATTTCTATGTTTAGAGTACCAAATTTCAAGCGCATCCTCCTACTTGTTACATGGGCTGAACTTTTATACTGTACAATGGTAACAACTACAATAATGTGCACTAACGGCCTCATAATAAGTGCAATGGCTCCCCTCCATAAGTGTCAAGCTCCTCAGTAATTGTTATGCGCGCTCCTTCGTAACTGTTCTTTGATGAGGCGGACCCTAAGAACAGTTACCTCTTCCTATTCACTCTTGACCGTTACCAACTGACTTGTTGATTGCTTTGATTGGTTAGACCAAGTGCATCGGGTTGGATTTAGCGCCATCCCCAATTATCCTATCAATAGCTTAAGGTGCATAAATTCAAAGCTTAAGGTGCATTTGCTTAGAATTTTTTTTAAAGAGTCATTGTTCACCGCACTTTCGCATAGGAAGCTGTTTTTGCATCTGATCCTCTCTCTCTCTCTCTCTCTCTCTCTCTATATATATATATATATATATATATATATATATATATATAGATACATGGGCTGAGCTTTTTATCTTCATTTTTTTTTGAAAATAGCTTTTTATCTTCATTCTATTTATTATTAAATAAAAAATACTACTCTACTCTCAAATTCTACTCCTAACTGTTACTATTTTACAAAAATTTTGATGTTAGACATTTTTATTGTGAGTTTGGGACCCACAAAATGAAGATAAATAATCATCAATTGCCACATCAGAGATTAAAAGTGAGAGAGTAGAAATATGGAGTACATGCACTAGAACTCTCAATAAATATATTGATTTTTCACCAAATAATTAAAAGCATATTCACGGCCACGGAGGTGATATTCAGGAATATTTGATTCTTTATAAAAATTCATCACTATACAGTAGTATACAGGCCTTTAATGTAATATCACCAGCCAAGTTTGCAATTTCTTTACAAGAGGTTCCCAAAAGAAAAGATTAAAAAAAAAGTGACATTAAAAATTAAAGTAGGATCCAGGCTGTAGCAATCAAAGCAGAGTGGCAGAGGTATGCAGTGTACAAACAGAAGTTAACTGTCAAAACTTTGATGAATGATGAATGATGAATATGCTTCACACAATTTTAAAATATATATTCAACCACACTTCAACCTCTTTTTCCTCGTGCCCATAGTTGTGCCATCTTCCCTGCAGCCATTACTTTAAAAGAAAATTAAAAATGAATTTCTTCCTTTAAAAAATTACATAAATGGAAATAAACAAAAAAGTGGAGGGGGACAAATATGGTGATTTCAACAACTTTACCTCCTCAAAAATAAATAAGTATTTGAATCTTTTGCACGATAGCTCGGTTGGTTCTTGGATTGCAGATAAGAAGCACATATACATGATTGACCCCTGAAAACTGAACTGAAGAAGTTTCACCTAATATGGTGGGCTCGCTGTGATCATCAACACTAATTTTTTCATCTAATGAGCTGCTGAGACATAATAATTTATCCTTTTGACATCCGCTAGTCATCTTCTTCTTTTATGAGCAAAGTATTTGAATTTAAATCTGTAGCACGATAGCTTGATGGGTTCTTGAATTGCATATTGGAAACAATGATACATGATAAAGTCCTCACAACAACACTGTGAGAATTTCACCTAATATAGTGAATTTCTTGTGATCGTCAAACATTAATTCTTTAATCTAATAAGTTACTGAATCATCATGATTTAATTTATCCCTTTCAACTGATCAACTATTCAACTTCTCCTTTTATGGGCAAAGTATTTGAAATCTGTCATTCATACATCCCACAGTATGCATGCCAGTCTTGCTGTCATATATACCATTTCTTATCCCGTATGTATGTTTATTATATATACACTTCCCAAAAAAGGTCTCTGACCAATAATTATGTGAATCAATGAATGATGGTGACCATCTCCTAAAATATGATGCATATATACTAAGGCCATGTTTGGATAAATAATGAAAATAATTAAAATTAAATACCTACCATGCATCCAAATAAGCTTTAGTAAATTATTATGATTCCATTGGACAAGACTTTAAAAAAAATCATAATAAAAATAGCCAAAAGTTAGAACTTCTATGACTCCCACTAAGAGAAGGTCACAGGACTGAATCTCGTGGTAGAGTATTGACTCTTTAAACTATAGTAGATGGAGAAAGTATGTACTATTTTGTAATAGAGTCGATAATACTAAAAACAATTTAATTTGAAATATACAATTTTCAATTAGTTTTGGCTTATAGTTATAAACCGCATCCGTTCATTATATTCTCACTAGGGCTGTTAACGAACCGAACATAAACGAACGGAGGATGTTCGTGTTCGTTTGTTAAGGTTTTTGAAAATCCTGTTCGTGTTCGTTTGTTAAGCGTTCGTTAGTACTCGTCAACGTTAACGTGTTTGTTAACGTTAACAAACCCGTTCACGAACGCGTACACAAACGTTAACAAACACGTTCACAAACATGTTCATTTACGTTCATGAACACTTAATAACCAAACACCGACATTCAAAAAAAAAAAAAAAAACCAAACACCTGCACATGTTCGTGAACACAATTTGTTTGTGAACAAGAAATAATTTACGTTCATGAACAATTATATATATATATATATATATATATATATATATTTGTAAACATGTTCATGAACATTATTAAGCGAACACTAAACGAGCTTGTTCGCAAACACTACTAAACAAACACAAACGAGCTTGTTCGCTAACACTTAACAAACGAGCTTATCACTGTTCAAACTCTGTTCGTTTAGTAACCGAGCTCTAAATTTTGTTTGTTAATGTTCGTTTACCTTAATAAACGAACATAAACGAACGCTTATCGAGCTCGAACACGAGTAGTTTGTCGAAAGCTCTGTTCGCTAACAGTCCTAATTCTCACAACAGTGGCGGATTGTTTATCACTTATTTACAAAATTGCACCGCGCATTTTTTTTAAGAATACACTATCGTTCTTAGAAGAACGGTAGCTAAATGTCAATGTTTTATGTTATTTTTTGTACTAGTGTGACAACCTTTTATTGTGATGAACGTGCATGTTGCTACCAATTATGTATGATCTTGACATTAAAATCTCTAATTACCCACTTTTATAAGAATGTTGTTGTTATACATTAAAATCTGTAAATATAATATTTAATTTGTGTTTTAGAATTTATACTTCCAGCCAACCCAAACTTCAACTAATTTGATTTTTTGTTTTTTTATTTTGGTTTTGAATTGATAATTTTACTAAGTATTTCCTTTTTTATTTCCTATTTCCTAAGGTCAACCCGCAAGCCAAATCCCTATTTTTTTTTAAAAAAAAAATTAATATTATTTGTAGAGTTTACTTATTTTTTTAACTTTGAATTATTATTAATTTTTGTTAGACTATAAAAATTGGATTGCAAATTCGCAATGTTAGTATTTGTAGACTCAACTTATTTTTTTGAACCTTGAATTCAACAAGAACAAGAACAACAATAATTAAAAAAAAAAAAAAAAAAAAAAAAAAAGCCCAGGGGCCGGCCCACAAAAACCCGTTAGAAATTAGGCCCGTGGTGGGGGCAGGACGACCCGCTTTGACAGTAACTATTATTTTTTTTAAATGAAATAATCATTATTCTTTACATGATAGTATCTGTTCTATACTTTATTTATCAAACATTTTCAGTCCAAAAAATCTAAGCCCCACCACTGGGTTCGAACTTATGACCACCCATTTAGAATGGTAACCGAGATGCCATCACATTAAATGGTAGTAGACAAGTTTTGTATTATTTGGTTTAGTATTACTGATCCTCTAACTAATCTAGCTCTAAGCCCTTGATTCCCCATTTCCCCACGCCCACCCCACCCCTAACCCCACCCATTCAGTTTACATATTTGACGTAAAATTATAGTTAAAAAAAGGGATTTTTATAAAATTATTGTAAAATACTAAAAACATTTCAAAAAGTAATAATAAATTTTAAAAGAGAATATAATAGCACAGACCACATTATCATTTAAATACATATTGAAAGAATATAATAGCACACAAAATCATGGAAGAAAAATTTGAAAAAATAGAACTAATTTTAAAATACAATCAAATTACAATTTTAATCTAATATATATATATATATATGGATATCCAAACTCATCTACTAATATCTAATGAGTAACTCTTATGTGAGACCATCTCATTGATCATTATCTGTGAAATAGGTCGGGTCAAGATGAAAATTTTAAAATCAAAATGTGAAAGTGTTAATTTTTTTACTCAAAAATATTACACATTTTAAATGAATTGGTGTTCTAATCACACCGTTTATAAAGTTTTTATAATTGAAGTGATAAATCATATCAGTTATTTTAACGACAGTTCATCTAATCAGCGGTGCAAAATCCATGATATCAACAATGCCCACAGTACAAATAGTTGTTATTGTAATTGCTTTAGAATTAATAAATGCCATATTTTATTGCTTAGAGACAGTAACACATATCTTTTTTAAAAAATTAAAGGTTTGAGGAGAACACTACAACTATTTATGCGCAAAGCATACACCACGAACTATAATTGCCTACTACAATAGGAATTAGGGGAACAATCGAAGCAATAAAGAACACACAACTTTTCCCTCCGATCTCCTTATTGGAGATCTATGGAGTATAGTAAATAAAGTTTCAAACATGATTATATGAACTCAAAGTATGTTTTGATGTCGAAGAGTTTGAAATATTATTTTTAACTTAGCAGGAGTTCAATCTTCTGCATTGTCAAAAGACATGTATTTTAGAAAAGTTTACATCTAGATCCTCAGATGATTGGGACTGGGTCCACCATAAACCGGATATAGGGGTACATGATGGGGTAGGAAGAAAGCGGCTTTATTACCCATGGCGCTAAGCTCAAAATAACACTTTCAAAGCCCGAGATACTGGCCCAAAATGACGGCCGAAATAATAACCAAATACAGAGTTAATTCCATTTTTTGTCCTAGATTTATAGGCCGCAGTCCACTTTTAGTCCTTTTTTATTAAAACATTCACTTTTGGTCCTAGTAGTATTATTGTGACCATGGTTGAAAAAATCGCTAGGCGCTCCTTGGGCGCTCGGGAAGCGCCTAGCGCCTAGGACGCCTAGGCGGGGATTAATCGGCGCCTAGGCGCCCGTGTATTTTTTATTTTAAAAAAATTTATTTAAGTATTTTTAAATTTTTAAAGACTAATTATAAATTTATAATACTTTAATAATAGTTAATACTAAAATATTAAATATTAACCTAAAACATATCTAGAGTTTGTACAATTTAGAGTTATTTCGCTCAAAACGATGTTGTTTTAACCGGAATAACCCATTAAAAAAAAAGAACAATAGTTAATTAGTCAACTAGGCGTCCTAGTCGATGCCTAGTAGGTCTAGTCGGCGCCTAGGCGGCCTAGGCGGTCGTCTAGCCGGCTAGGCGCCTAGACCACTATTTAAGGTAATACGCTAGGCGGTTGACCGGTGCCTAGCACCTAGGCAGGGATTAATTATCGGCGCCTAGGTGGGATTTTTGCAACATTGATTGTGACATGACCATTTGTTGTCCTTTATCAACAAAACAGTTTAAATATCATTAAATAGAAGAACATTTCGATCTTCAATTATTGATGTTTTCAAAAAAAAAAAAACATAAAAAATATAGCAGTTCAACGTACTTTATATAAAAAAGATTGAAACGTCTTTCTATTTAACGATATTTCAACGATTTTGTTGATGGAGGATTAAAAATGGTCATGTCACAATAATACTAGGATCAAATGAGAATGTTCTAATAAAAAAGGATTAAAAGTGGATTATCACTTATAAATCTAGTACAAAAAATGAAATTAACTCAACAAATAAATAAAGAAGCTAGGGAACTAATAATAAATAAAATATAACTAAATATGTTACCAGTAGGAATCGAACCATGGCGTGCCAACAGGAGAGAAAAGGCTCAGACCACTAAGCCAGAAGGGAGATTGTGAACCAAAGGATGATTTTTAAGAGGGGGAAAGCACCCTATTTATATTGTTGAAAGACTCACGGATCGTTGACAAATGGACGACATCAGACACCTTTCATTCCTGGCCACACACGTGTCCCCCTACTACTTTGCTTCCAACGCACTCCCATGCATAAGTGGAGCTTCCTGCCCTTTAATATACAAGATCTTGAGTGGTTTGGTTGTGTAAAATTAGTGATATTATGCTTGAGGTTGTGGGTTCAAATCTTGTTGGTTGCATTTTCTCTAATATTTTGCTCCATGCTACCTTCTTTCCTTGACAATAAAAATGGACACCCGCTTGGGCCAACGAGCATGGAAAGGACTCTCTCGATTCATAGTCTAGAAACTCTTCATTTCTTCTGGGTGGTGCTCGGTTTCTATAATCCCCTACACATGATGCTTTTTCTGGGCAACTTGGTGCTCGGTTTCTATAATCCCCTACACATGATGCTTCTTCTGGGCAACTTGGTGCTCGGTTTCTATAATCCCCTACACATGATGCCTGCTAGGATGACCCAGATCTCGCACGTACGGAGGGGTAACTTAGTGGTCCACCGAGAAAAGAGATGTAGCGATCGCTGAGCCGCAAAATTTAAATTCATTGATTCCCGCGAAGCGGGATAAATAATAAGTCGACCGTTGTGAAGCGGGACAGATATATGCCGTCTGTTGAGAAGCGGAATAAATAATAAGTCGACTGTTGAGAAGCGGGATAGATGATAAGTTGTCTGCTAAGAAGCGGGATAGATAATAAGTCAACCGCTGAGAAGCGGGATAGATGATAAGGTTGTGGGCTGCCTACTGCATCATGCTAGCACCACGTACCTCTTTCAAGGCCAAGAGACCTTTTATATCCGTTTTTTTATTGCAAGCTGGGTTGCGTACCTTTTACTGCATGCTCAGGTGGATAGGGGTATTCGCCGAGTTCTTAGGGATCACGTCCCGTTGACTCGGAAACACGGGCTTCATTCTAGGGTTGTGGGTTGCCTGCTGCCTAATGCTAGCTCCACGCACCTTTCTTTATCTCTCTTTTTTTATTACACGCTGGGTTGCTTACCTTTCCCTGCATGCATAGGTGGATAGGGATATTCGCCGAGTTACTAGGGATTGCATCCCGTTGACTTGAAAACACCCCCTTCTAGGGCTGTGGGCTGCTTACTACCTCATGCTAGCTCCACGCACCCTTGTTTATATCTCTTTTTTTTATTTTTTTTTATTGCACGCTGGGTTGCGTACCTTTCCCTACATGCCCAATTGGAGATAGGTATAAAATGAAGCTGAAAATTGCTTTATTACCTCCATAGGCTACCTATCCAGTTTGCGAGCCCATTTCAATGTTATTGCTTACTGTCGTGTATCCTTTATAGACTGTAGAGCTCCCAACTCGCTCTGGGACCACTTATAGTGTATGCAGGTCCACTATCGCCCCATGTTTTGGTAACTTTCTTAGCCTACAACCCCAAGAAAAAATATACACTAATATTTTTTTCCACATAGAAATATTTTTTTTTACCTCCCTGGACGGTTTGCAAGCCCACCAAGGTGTTGTTATTCGGTCCAGGATCGCCTACCTAGCCTGCCAAATTTGATTGGGATGAAGTTCGAACCTAAGACATTTCTTATAGAAATTAATAGGTAAGTATATGAAAATTCACCATTGATCCAATAATGTGGAGTATATATATCAGCATAGTCCATGCATGGCATAATTTGTCTTTCTCCCTTAAACTGCTAGTCTGCTAGCAAATGCTCTAAGCCACCTTCGAAACACCAACATCCAAGTATTGACAATATTATACTCAAAAGAACGAGCAAAAAATTGTTAGCCATGCATGCCAAGCTAAGTTCTGGTGTAAATGCATATCAAGTGATATAAATTGTTAGCTTTGAGACACAGTATAGGAATGCAATTATAAGTTCCACTTATAAGTACTCCGCATATATGAACACTAGCGCTCATTCGATTATCAGACAGAATGAATGTGTATCGGATCAGTAAAAAAAAAAAAAAAAAAAAACTCATAGATCGATAAAGATAAATAAGATCAAATTTGACGTCAATTGAAGTTGTTTATGTTATAAAATATTTTGGATTCAAATATTATGAGTAGAGTTATAGATGTTAATAAAAAGGTTTTCCTAGTAAAATTCTCTTAAATAGAATATGATAGCAATTTAATGTTGGATATTAATTTATTAGTGGATCATACTAACATAAAAGAAGATAATATATGGTGGACAAGCTTGGATACCCATGTTTGGTTGGTAAATTATAAGTTAAATATGTCATATCAGATACATTATTGATCTCAGACAAGCTAAAAAGTTTTTTTTTAGTACACTGATAAGCTCCAAGACACCTATATATTTGAGTATAAATAAGGGTAGTTTTATAGCATTTTTAGCATTCTTATGTGATAATCTTTTGAGATTTTGTGCTTTAAATTCATTAACCACACACAAAGCTACCTTTGGTATAAATTGAGACATTTCAGAGGTCCCAGGAGCCATTAGAAACAAAGAACGAGCGAGACAAGCAAACCAAGCAGGACAGGAGCCCTGAAGGACCTGTAGAGGTGCATTCACGCGTGAAGGTCACGTGGCAACTTTCCAGTAGCTGTCCACGCATGCCTTCACGCATGAAGGTGGCGTGGACGGGACACTGTGCGGAAATGTATTTAGGGCGAAATTTCGAAGACTATTTAAGGAAACTTGATAGAATTTCAGAGAAGATCCGAATTTCCCAAGTTCCACTTTTCGTTTTCTTCTTCATTTCTTAGTTTTTAGGATAGTTTAGACTTGCAATTTCACCTTGTAAATGAAGCCTTGAAGCTTGGATTGAAGAACACATTTCATTTACTAGGTGATTTCTATTTCAATCTTATCTATTTTTCTTATCTTGTTCTTAGATTGAATTAGCTGTTGATCTTGAAATCTTGATTATGTGTGGCTAATTTAATCTAGGGTTGGGATTGTGTGAAGCTATGTTGCTAGTGTGATGATCCTAGTTCTTATTTTGGATTTAATTGCTTTATTGTTGGAAACTTCTATTCTTGTCTATTGATTGTTGTTTTGATGAGATCTTATCTGGATTTGGCCAATCTATTGAGAGATTGAGTTCTTGACTCTATCATGGTTTTGATTAAAGTTGAGATTGAAGCTTTATGGCAATCATAGATCCTATGGAATTTATATTAGGAATAGTAGAAAAGTGTGTAGCTAAGGTGTTTGATGATAAAATGTCTCTTAGGACTTTGGTTGCTAAAAGGGACTCCTAAGTCTAAGATGCCCTAGTACACAAAGGTGGAAAAGGACTAAGAAGACACACTCTTGAATAGCCAACATCATTGCATCATTTATCCACTACTTGAGATGCACTAGAATGCAACATAGATGAACGCGATCCAATCCCTTATTTTTATCTTTTATATCTTATTTCTTATTTCTTACATTCGAATTGCACTACCTTATGAACATTTACACCTCTCAACTACCATTCACCACACTCAATGCATCACATGATTCTATTGATTGAAAGTATTAGCATTTGACACACCTCCACGTCCCTCCTTCGAGACCGACACTCGGGGAGTTTAGACTCTTCGTTTTATTCTTACACACACATCCACAGTATTTGACATCTCACCCCTATGCATGCAAACCTTGTCATACACAAAGAGTCAGCAATCGAACCCACCATTTCCATATGGGAGTGCAACCGGGTTCGAACCCACCATTTCCATATGGGAGTGCAACCGGGTGCCACTAGACTTTACCCCTATGCATGCAAACCTTGTCATACACAAAGAGTCAGCAATCGAACCCACCATTTCCATATGGAAGTGCAATCGGGTGCCACTAGACCAAAAAGTGGTTCGCAAAATTTTTAAACAATGTTACCTTCCACCTTTCCATAATATAATTACTCAGGTCCTACCGGGAGTTGAACCCAGGTCACTGGATTCAAAGTCCAGAGTGCTAACCACTACACCATAGAACCACTGGCTCCACTTCAAAAAGTTATAACCTCTCAAGTTGTAGGTTAATTTGTCTTTCTTCAAGTGATGACAAATGTTGGTTGGACACTTTTAAATTTACATGATTCAATAAAGTTTAAACCGTTTCTAGTTTTGCATTAAAGATTTTGCAAGATAAATGCTTGTTAGTATGGGATTTTGCAAAAAAGAAAAAAAAAAAAAAGAAAAAAGAGGAGCTATAGGAGCATCTATTTAGAGGGTGTTTGTTATTAGCCAAGAAAGTTTAAACGCTTCTGGGAATTTTAAAGTGAGAAAATTATTTTCACTCGTGCAGTCTTTTACTTAAAGTTTAGGTCAATGGGAATCACATCCCGGCCATGATATCAAGGAAAATAAATCTCACTTAAGGGACGAGATTCTTTTTTCTGGTTTAGTGAGAATTTGCCAACTTTATTCAATTACATATTTATCCTTTTTTGGTGTCATACTAATACTACCATGTTAAAAATCTCTTATAAATATAAGAAATTTGACTCTCCCACCATTACACATTCTTTATCAAAATATTCAGCTACATATAGTTCAAGTTTTTCATTTGTTATTTGATTAGATCTGCAGCATTGCGTGTGTGTGTGTGTATATATATATATATATATATATATATAACACACACACACAAACACACACATATTAGGTATGCGTAGTATATAGCAAGGATATATTAGAAAATTTAAAAATTGTCATAGAAAAGTTTAAATGAACCAAACATGTTAATTAAATTCTTAGGTAATTTAATTGTTATGTTTCCAAGCATGTTAATTAATTTTCTCTGTAAAATTATTTCTATCAAATATATTCTTGAGAAACACTTTCTCAGGAATTTAATTGATAGGAAAGTACCAAACCCTCTCTTAATTTATAGTTGCATGAAATTCTTTTATTCTATTTAATTTGAATTGGATAAAAAAAAAGTTTTGAATTTGTCTATTGATTCTCCCTCATAGATGTATATATGTAGGATAGTAGCTATGTCGATAAGATATATGTTCAATACTTTTTATTGTTTTACTTGTAAAATAAGATTTCTCCTAGGTTTTCAATACAAATTAAGGTTCTATTTGAGATGTGAAGCCGTTCATGCTAACTTTCTATAATAATATTCAAATAAGAAACAATAATTCTTTAAAGAACATTTAATAATATTCAAAAGAAGAATAACAATTTAAAAAAAAAATTACTCAAAAGCAAATTAAATGTTTTGAATAATGTATAACAAGTTCTAAACTAACGAATAACAGTAGAAATGTTTATAAATGTAAATTTGAATAATGATTAATAGCCAACGAGAAATCTTGTCATCCATTATAGTCTTTGATTAAGTTCAATGCTGAGAAACAAAGTCAATTTAATTATTAGGATGATCAGTGAGCTTTAATGCAACAATGTCTATTTCGTCATAAGTTAAACCATCAACTTTAATTTATTTAATGCACAATTAAGCTTCTGAAACATATTCATACCACAATCATATTGAAGACCATTAGTCAAATTCTTACTAACTTCTAACATTGTATTACTTATAAACTTGAAAGCATTAAGCATATTTTCAGCACATATCTCAATATTTCATTTTTATACTAATAAGTCCACCAAACTACTTTCATTTTTGGCTCTCTTCTAATTATTTATATCTACTAATTTATTGACTTGGTGAAATTTTAATCTAATTTTTGTCTTTACAAATTTTGTAAAAATAGAAAATTACACATTAATTTTAGAGATTCCTAATACATTAAAACAACATAATCAAAATCTATTAAGTTACATTTATTCCTAACGTACACTAATATGAAAAGTCACTAGTTATTATAAGTTGAAAAAAAAAATTAAAATATGTGATTTGATCCTCAGACAAGATAAAATGATAGAGAATGTATTAAATTCAATGTTTCAGAGGGACCTAGCGCTACTCGGGGTGTCCGGGGGCGCCTAGCGCCTAGAGCTCCTTGTCGGCGCCTAGGCGTCTCCTAGGCGATCGAGTAATTAGAGTATATTGTCTCCACTTTTCCCACTTAGAGTTGTGAGTTGCTAGATTGTTATAATCCCAAAACTAGTCAACTACACATGTTAGATATTTAGTTGAGTACATGACTAGAGGAATATAGAAGATGAGCAACCAGATAGGCAAAAAAAAAAAAAAAACACTTGATGACTGAGTTGAGCGCCTACTCAGCCAAGTTGGACGCCTAACTTGGTCGCCAAGTTGGGCGCCAACTCGACCAAGTTAGGCGTCCAACTCTATGCCTAGTCGGCCAGCCGACTAAAAGTTGCCTAGAATTGAAATCTCCTTGGCTTAAGGGTGCCTATTAGTGCCTAGGTGACTGCATAGACAAATTTTTACATCACTAATTAAATTAACCATAACCAAATTCAATGCGAAAATTAACCCAAATTAACTCACATTATAAATTTAAAAAATGATACTATAATTGGGGATTAAATCGAGCATTAACTTAAAAATAAAACAATTATATATTTTCATCTTTTAAAATGACAGTAGTATAGTGTTTCTTATTTTACAATAATTGATCGATAATATATTTTTATAAGTAAATATATAATTTCCAATTTGATCTATCTTGTCCCAGACAACGAAATGACCCCTAAGGTCCTAAGATGCCCCGGCCTATTGGTCTCCGCAGGATCTTATGAAACAAAACAAACTAGAGTAGCAGGGTGGGGAACCATAGGTTTACTTTAGTTTGATCGAAAATTGGAAAATAATCTAAATAAATTTTGTGGTTCAATAAAATCATTAAACCAAAAAAAAAAAACATTAGTTCAATTCTGATCAGTTTGACTTTGTATAAATTTTAACAACCATTAAATATTATATTTCAATTTGAATATTATGGGGACTAGAAATCTTAGAATGGTAGATGACCATACCTAACCAGGCTCGAAGCCATGGTGTATATGTATACATGTATGGGTAGTACAGTTGTGCGTTCTAGTGTGCTGGTTGTGCAACTCAGTGTTGTGTTGTGCATGTAGGCTGGTGAGATGTGCATCAGTCCAATTAGTGTGGTGCATCGTATGACATTGAGATGTCCATCCTAGAATTTTTTTATGATATTTGAATGCACAATCAGAGAGTTACCGATGCACAACATTCGATATAGGAATGCACAACTTCTAATAAGACTGATATACCATATACCCCTAACTGTAATTTTTTTTTTTAATATTTTAAAGAGATTTGTTTCCTTAATCTGTGTGATTTGTATCTTTTATTCTCATTCTAATTTAATGGTCTAGATTAGTCCTCACGTCCTCACCTAAAGATATGACCCTATATAACACACACGCTGCGTATATAGAAGCTGAAAAGTTAAAATCAGTTAAACTAGCTTATTAATTAAAGAGTTAATACCACAAATAGTCCTCTGACTATTGGGGTAGTACTCCTTTTAGTCCTCAACTTTCAATTCGACCACAAATGGTCCTCTGACTTTCATTTTTGACCACAAATAGTCCTCTGTTAAAATTTCTGTTAAATATGTGTTAAATCTAGGGGTAATATCGTCAAATTGATTAATATTATTATGATTACTTCTTTTTTAAAATTATATGACAACATAATTAATTTCAAACATTAATAAACATTAAGTTCATAATTATAAAAACAAAATGGACGTGACAAATTACATAAATGAACAAATTAATTAAAAATCCATGATTAATGTTCGCAATTTGTACTTGATTAATTATATTAATTCAACGGTGACAGCCTTCAGTTATGTCCCAAACAAAATGTTTGATCAACTAATGAAAAATGAAAATTATTAATCGGCCATGTATGAACAATCATGAAAATGAAAGAAGCAAGGTTTATTTTAAAAAAATTCTTCCATTTTAATCTGTTGGTTAAATTAAAAAAGATAGCACTAATATTAAATCTTCATTTTGTACGCATAATTATGAGAAAAATGTGTATTGTCTTTTTATTTAGGAGTATTTATATTTGTTAATTGTTTCAATTAAGCTTGTTGTTGAAAAATTATAAACATTTTTATTTTATGACCATTAGATATATCAATTTGACGATAATACCCCTAGATTTAACACCTATTTAACAGAAATTTTAACAGAGGACTATTTGTGGTCAAAAATGAAAGTCAGAGGACCATTTGTGGTCGAATTGAAAGTCGAGGACTAAAAGGAGTACTACCCCAATAGTCAGAGGACCATTTGTGGTATTAACTCTTAATTAAAGGTAGGAGTGTACTGTTTGGTAAAATTAATTATTAAAGAAACGGATAAATGTTAAACGACAAGAAAGTATATGTATGTATTAATGATTATTTGAAAAAAATAATAGTAAATAGTATTATATTATATTAAATTATTCCATATTTCTATATATTTAATTTGAAATTAATTAGATAATATAATAATACTACTATAAATTTTGTAGTGTGTTTTGTAGTTATAATAATTAGCTATACAATGTGTTGTGTAAATTGGTTTTAATATTCTAATTGTTTAAGTAATAATAATGTAATAGTAGTAGTAAAAGAGTTGACAAACGCATGAACAAATGATATGAAATATAAATTTTACAAAGGAAATTAGAAAGAAAAAGGAATAGAAAAGATAAAAGAATGAAAAAATATAAATGAAAAAAAAAAATAAAGAGGAAGAAATACAACTAAAAAGAAATGAGAAAGGGCAACTATCATGTATGCGATGGCATCCGGATTATTATTTTAAATGGGTGGTCATAGATCGAATCTAAGTGGTAGAGGTTTACATTCTTTGAACTGAAAATATTTTAGAAAGTATGGAACAGATACTACCTTGTAAAGATTTATAAGTATTTAAAAAATGAGAAAGGGAAGGAGAAAGATGAATTGTAATTTTAAAAAAATTGTGGTATATGTAAATTTATAAATAAGAATGGAAGAATTTTTTTTTAAAAAAAAATAAAACTCAAGACTTATTACTCAAGCACTATGTTTTATAACATCTGATAATAAACTCAAACCAGAGCATGTTTTAAGCTTGTAAGTTTTCACCAAATTGAACTTATTAACTTACAAATAGTTTAAAATATAAGCATTTATCTATAGAATAAGCGTTTTCAACTAAAGTCATAATCGATCTGGATCTTAATAAGAACCAATAAAGTTTTAGGGTTCTAACGGGAAGAAAAAAATGTTGGTGTAAGTATTTACTTAAACGAATGATTCTTATTATTTTGCTTTTAGTAATCTTTTATGATTTTCTTTCTTTACCCTCCATTATACTATTATCGTTCCTTAAATAACCTCACATTCTGTTAACTTTTAACTTTAATAACAGAATATTCCGTTAACTTTTAACTTACCCATTAATTTCTATAAGAAATGTCTTAGGTTCGAATCTCATCCCAATCAGAGTTAGTATAATTGTTAAACATATACTAAGAATATGTTAGAGTATATTTTTGAAAATTAAGTACCCATTGTATTACTCTTATAGTCTTATTAAATTAAATAAATTAGTAGCTACAACAAAAAAAAAATACTTATGCATTTCTTTAATTTAGACGTTTACAATGCCTTTATTCAAAAAAAATATTCATTATCAAAAAATTTAAAAAGAGATATAATTTAATTAGTTATATTATCTTTATTTTCTACAATAAAAATTATTCATTATCAAAAATTAAAATAGAGATATAATTTTATTATTTATATAGTCTTTATTTTCTACAATAAAAATTATTCATTATCTAAATTTTTTTTTAAAAAGATATAATTTCATTAGTTATATTGTCTTTATTTTTTATAATGCAAAAATTCATTACCTTCAAGTTCATTAATTAATTATATTCACTACATTATTTATTGTTTTCGTTTTACACTATCTTGTACAGAGTAATTAAATATTCTGTATCAATGTTATAATATAAAATAATGTTATATATTTATTTACCAAGTATTTTATTAATAACATAGAAAAGAATTTAAAAAAATAATTTGAAACCAATCATATTAACTACTTGGGGAGAATTTGTTGACAAAGAAGACATTCAAATAACCCAATAAATTGAAGCAAGAAACTACCCCATAATATTTTTTGGACTACATCACAGTTGTTCACTTTAAAGATAATAATATTTCTTTATTAATATGATTTAAAATGTATAAATGTTTATTACCAAAATTAATATTTATTTATACTATCATTTTTAGACTAATTATTTTGACTATCGTTTTTACAAAATTGAAACATTTATTTTAGTGACAATTATAATCAATCTCTTATATATTATCTTCCATTCATATACTTTGAATTACCGATTTAAATAAACAAATTCAACATTCAATTACATATGTATGAACATCTCTTATATAATCTTGTATTGATATACTTTGAAGTACTTATTTAAAAATAAATATTGGGCATTATGTGAAAAAACTAGTATACCTATGTATGTGATAATCTTTATGTTACCACAAGAAACTTTCATTTCAATCTCAATTATCTCTATATTGTATATCTTTAGACAAGGTTTTATTCTTTTTCTTCATATATATTTTAGGTTGAATCTCTAAAAATTTTGAACACGAAAATTGTAGAAAATCATCTTAATTTTCTGTGAACATTTGAATTGCCTCAATTAGATTTTGTATGAAAAGAGGTATGCATATAATACTATCAATATGTTGCAAGGCTATGTCCCTGCGTCCCTGGGCATGTTCAAATCTGTCCATCAATTTGACATTGATTTATCTTGAATCTTTGAAAACTATGAATATAAAAGTTTTAGGGGATTGTCTTAGCTTTCCATTGAAACTTGAATCACCTCAATCAGGCAGGCTTTGTATGAGAGAGATATGTGGCAAAATACTCTCAATTTATTTTAAAGTGCATATTTTATCATTTTTAATTAGAAATTTTGAAAAGTCAAATGTTAATTAATTAAACATCATATTCTTCTCCGAGAAAGATCGAAATCCCAACCCCAAGGGCCCTCATGCCTCGACCCGACAAAACATCTGGAAAGATGTAAATCATATCATGATAACTCAACTGAACATGGTCTCTTCTCCCAAACTTTACCCATGTGACCAGTTGGTTAAAGATCATATTCTAATTTGGAAGAATCTATTTGATCATTCCCTCACCGCTCCATATACATGCACAAATTAAAGCTTCACATTGTCAATAAAGATTAGATTTTTTTATTTTTTTTGCTTTAACTTCTCTCGACATTAGTTACGTTATTTTCCATAAACATAAAATTTTATGTAAAGCTAGACATGCAATTGGTTTTTTTTTTTTTTTTTCGCATAAAACATAAGTGGTTAATAGAATTTATATGAGTTAATATCCAAAATGGTCTAGGACTATAGTGATGTTTCTTAACTTGGTCCTAAACAATTTTGGTAATCCAATATAGTCCCAGACTTTTGTGTTTTTACTCAATGTAATCATCGCTTTGTTATCCATCCAATTGGTGTTAAATAGAGGGACAATTTGGTAATTGCAATATTTGCCTCTCATTACCCATGCATAGACCTGTGAAATTCCTCTTTCTTTTATGACTAGAGAAAGCTATGAAATTCCTATACCATTTGCTCCTTCGGCCATTGAACGAACCCTAGATGGAGGTATTTCGTAGCTCTCTCGGTTATAAAACGAAGAGGAATTTCTCATTATGAGAGGCAAATATTGTAATTACCAAATTGTCTCTTATTTAACACCAATTGGATAGAATAACAAACAGAAGACTATATTTAGGAAAAATATAAAAGTTTAGGACTACATTAGGTCATCAAAGTCGTTTACGACGAAATTGAGAAAACTCATTATAATTGAGGATCAATTTTATATTGCATATGAAAAGGGATATGATTTTGAATTATATTCAAACATAAGCTAGTGTTTCGGCCTAAAATCAAACCCTAATTCTAAATATAATGAAGGCCAAAAATATAATGAAGAAGAAGAAGAAAGAGAGGCCCAAAAAGCAAAGGGTGAGAGGACACTGAGTAGGAGGTGGAGGGGAATCCCAAAGCCCCAACAGCAAAGGCAAAAGGAAAAGATTTACTTGAATGTGATGGGACCCACACTAAGTTGGCTTTGATAAAATATCCCTTTCTATAATATGTAAATTTTTTGACTTGGGGGTGGGACCCATCTTGGCCACCATTGTCTTTATGGATTGAATGATAAAAAGAGCACCTCACGTGGATTCTGAACCAAAGGCTCTGTCCAACCACAATAAAAGAAACAAACCCTTCTGTAGTCATTTGCTCCAATTTACAGTGTAGGCCACCCTCAGTCTTTTCTTTCTAAATTTTAATTGGAATAATAACATTCAACTAACCACCCATTTTTTGACTATCAATTTCATCATTTCTTTTTTAAAGTAATTCAAGATCATATTCACAACTTAACATAGTATTCATCATAGGAGGTGGGGTTTAATTTAATTTCTAAACACTTAACCTAAGGGCGCAAAATGTATTAGTTAATACATTGGCAAAATATATATATATATATATATATATATATATATATATATATATATATATATATATAAGTTCAGGTTTTTGTGTGAACAGGACTTCCCGTGCTGCCGCACAATCACTCACCATTAGGTACACAAAAATGCATCACAAAGTGTTTGAAAATGCACCATTAGGTGTGGTGCATTTATTTGGTGTGTGGTGCATTTTGTAGTACATTTGTGCATTTCATTCTGGTGCATTTCTAAACAATGTGTCGTGCATTTATGCGTACCTAATGGTTCAATCCGCACTAACCACACAAGAAGTCCTGTCTGCATTTGATCCACTACACACACGCGCACACACAAACATAAATTCTTATCATCACGAGCTAGACTTGAACCAGTGAACTACCTCACCTTTCATTCTCACCGTGACTTTAAAAAAGAAAGAAGAAAAGGAATGAGGAGTTGGCGTCGTTTAACAGATTGCTTACTTACCAAGCGATCCTGACCGAACTCGCCAAAAAATAACAATAGAAGAACTTGTTCTTGCTACGAGAGTAGAGCCGAAGACATCGTTATCTGAGGGAGTTTTGTTGTCCGGCTCCAATATAAATTTCTTGTCAAAAGTTTATTCTAGATTAGATATTTGAGTTGAAAAAGATTAAACTAATGATGATCTTTTTAATTAGTCGGTCTCATAATGTAAACTGTGTATTGTTTTTCATAATTCTTGATTAGATATATTAATATCAAAGAGTTGAGTGTGACACCCCTAATCTTGCAATTAGTATAAAATTGGTACTGAGATTTTTTTTTTAAAAAAATTATCTCATATGGGAGCAGTCAAGAAAAGTTGACAATCAACCATATAATACAATATTATAGTTAAGGTACTCACACAGTAAGGAGTGAGGTTTACCTCGTTAATCCAAAAAAAAAATATTATAGTTAAGATTGTCATGTCTTTTACTCTTTAAAAACAAAAATGAAACAATACAAATATTAGATGAGCAAATTAAATATAATTTGTGTCAACTACAAGTATAACCATCCAACACTACAATTCCAAAATCAATATCCTAACCTAAAAGTACGTACTAATACAACTCTCCTACCTCATTTGATTGTATGATTTCAATAGACAATAGAAATAATTATTATTTTTCGTGTAACTTCGCGGTGCATAATTTAAAGTGTAATTTTGCAATTAAAACATCATAATTTTCATGTAGTATTTCCAGTATAACTTTGCAATACATAGTTTTTATTGTAAAATATTCAACTTATCGATATCATTATATTTTTAGTTTTAGCCAAATTAAAATGTAGTTATATTAACCCATAGATTGTCTCTCTTTTTTTTCTAAAGAAACCGGACTTTAATTCACATTCTAAAAACACAAAATAACTAGAAATCATACTGATTCAATTTCAATTTGAATCCATAGCCTAAAAATTTTATTTGTAATAAAACAAAATATTGATATTATATGGCGGCCCATCTTGTATGGAGGTTCCACAATCATATCTACTATCTACTATACTAATAAGAGCCAAAGAGAGTTCAGCCTAAAATGGGTAGAAAAAGTGGCGGTCAAATTATTTAATCAAATGGATGGTTCAGATTGTTTAGATTTATATTTTTCCTTGAGATTTCCTAATTTATCCTCAATTATATGATTATCTGTTAAGTTTTCCGTTAAATATTCTCTTCTCCGTTAATATTCCGTTAACTTTTAACTTACCCATCAATTTCTATAAGAAAGGTCTTAGGTTCGAACCTCATCTCAATCAAATTTGACATAATTAAGTTTCTTACGCTATTTTACTCTTATTAAATTACTAGTTTTATACGCGCATTGCGCGTATGAGTTAATGCCCAATGTTTATGTTTAAATAAATATTTGAAAGTATATCAATGCAAGATTATATAGGAGAAGTTTATACATGAGTAATTGAATGTCGAATTTTTTTATTTAAATATCTAACTCAAAGTATATTAATCCAAGATAATATAGAAAATTCATTATAATTATTACTTAAATAAATGTTTGCAACCTGTAAAATCGATAGTCTAAATATTTGGTCTAAAAATGATAGTCTAAATAAATACTACATTTCATTTGAATTTTTCTAAGTGTTCTTAATTCTCTTCTGAGTAACATTGTCATTGTCTTCATCTTTACTATTTGTTCTCTTCCTTTTTTTTGGTAGTGTGTCATTTGCAATTCGGTTATTGTTGATAGCATAGATGACAACTTCATGCAATGAGATTATGATATAGGAACTATGGGCTTTCCTTTAGGTGTTCTGCTTGGGGTTCATTTGGTTCAACCATTATTGTTGAATGAGTTATTGTGGATAAATAAATCCATAGTTTAATAAAAAAGATTAAATAAATTAATAAGAATTTGAAAATTTAAAATATTATATATTCCAAAGATATTAAAAGGTAGTTTCTCGCTTCAATTTGTTGGGTAATAGGTTATTTGAGTACTTTCATTGTCAACAAATCCCCCAAGTAGTTAATATGATTGGTTTCAAACTATTCTTTTTTTATATTTTTCATTGTATTAAAGAAATACATATGTATCATTTTTGGTGTAACTACTAATTTATTTAATTCAATAAGAGTAAAATAGAGAGATTCCACTTCAATTTGTTGGGTTATTTGAGTATTCTGTTTGTCAACCAATCCCCAAGTAGTTAATATAATTAGCTTCAAATTATTTTAATTTTTTTCATAGTATTAATAAAATACTTGGTAAATAAATATATAACATTATTTTGTACTATAACTTTGATATTTAATTACAAGATATTGTAAAAATAAGATAATGGATAATGTAATGAATATCAATTGATAAATTTGAATGTAAAAAATCTTTGAATGAGAGAAAATAAAGACAATATAACTAATGAAATTATTTCTCTTATTTAATTTAATTTTTTGATAATGAATAATTTTTTCAAATAAAGGTATTGTAGACACGTAGTTCTAACTTTTTTTTGAAAACACACATAATTCTAAATTAAAGAAATACATATGTATCATTTTTTGTTGTAGCTACTAATTTATTTAATTTAATAAGAGTAAATAGAGTGAGAAACTTAATTATGTCAAATTTTATTGAGATGAGGTTCGAACCTAAGATCTTTCTTATAAAAATTAATGGGTAAGTTAAAAGTTAACGGAATATTAACGGAGAAGAGAATATTTAACGGAAAACTTAACGGATAATCATAAAAGTAAGGTTAAATTAAGTAACCTCTATTAATAATATTAATATGAATTATCTTAACCATCTATTTGATTAAATAATTCATCTGAACCATCCATTTGATTAAATATTTTGACCGCCATTTTTTCTACCCATTTTAGGTCTAACTCTCTTTGGCTCTTATTAGTATAGTAGAAATAAATTAGTAGCTACAACAAAAAATGATACGGAGTACATATGTATTTCTTTAAATTAAAATAATGTGTCTACAATGCCTTTATTTGAAAAAAAAATTATTCATTATCAAAAAATTAAAATAAATAAGATAAATAATTTCATTAGTTATATTGTCTTTATTTTCTCTCATGCAAAGATTCTTTACATTCAAATTTATCAATTGATATTCATTACATTGTCCATTATCTTATTTTTACAATATCTTGTAATTAAATATCAAACTTATAGTACAAAATAATGTTATATATTTATTTACCAAGTATTTTATTAATACCATGAAAAAAAAAAATTTAAAAATTGAAGCTAATTATATTACCTACTTGGGGATTGGTTGACAAAGAGAGTACTCAAATAATCCAACAAATTGAAGTGGGATCACTCTATTTTACTCTTATTGAATTAAATAAATTAGTAGTTATAACAAAAAATGATACATGTGGATTTCTTTAATTTAGAATTATGTGTCTACAATGCCTTTATTTAAAAAAAATATTCATTATCAATAAATTAAATTAGAAAAATAATTTCATTAGTTATACTGTCTTTATTTTCTCTAATGCAAAGATTCTATACATTCAAATTCATCAACTGATATTCATTACATTGTCCATTATGTTTTTTTTTACATTATCTTGTAATTATTTAAATATCAAAGTTATAATACAAAATAATGTTATATATTTATTTACCAAGTATTTTATTAATACCATAAAAAAAATAAAAAAGAATAGTTTGAAACTAATCATATTAACTACTTGGGGGATTTGTTGACAATGAAAGTACTCAAATAACCCATTACCCAACAAATTGAAACGAGAAACTACATTTTAATAACTTTGGAATACATCATATTTCAAATTTTCAAATTTTTACTAATTTATTTAATCTTTTTTCTTAAACTAGAGATTCTTTATCCACAATAACTCATTCAAGAATAATGGTTGAACCAAATGAACCTCGAACAGAACACCTAAAGGAAAGTCCATAACTCCTATATCATAATCTCATTGCATGACGTTGTCATCTATGCTACCAACAATAACCCAATTGCAAATAACACGCTACCAACAAAAAGGTAGAGAACAAATAGTAAAGATGAAGGCAATGACAATGTTATTCAAAAGATCAGAGAATTAAGAATACTTAGAAAAATTCAAACTAAAAGTAGTATTTATTTAGATTATCATTTTTACACCAAATATTTAGATTATCGATTTTTCATAATGAATTTCCTATATTATCTTGGATTCATATACTTTGAGTTAGATATTTAAATAAACAAATTCGACATTCAATTACCTTTGTATAAACTTCTCCTATATATCTTGCATTGATATACTTTCAAATATTTATTTAAATATAAACATTGGGCATTAACACATTCGCGCAATGCGCATATAAAACTAGTTAGTCAAAATAAATCTAATCTAAATATAAAAATGAATGAAGGTTATACCCCTCATTTATGTATGTTTTTTCCGTTAAGTTTTTGTGTACATTATGCTATAAAAGTTGTACTACATAATATTTTGGACAAATATACCCCTACCGTTATAACTTTTGTTATCTTTTCCACTATTGTTACTATGCACATGTATCCACCATATATTTTCTTATCTTCTTCAATAATAATAATAAAATATACAGATTAAATATTAGAGTTATATGTTAGTTATTTTTTAAAATATAAATATCCAATTTATAAAAATATTTTACATTATTATTATTATTATTATTATTATTATTTACTATATTAAAATTTAAATAAATTTAAAATTTTAATATAAAATACTAATATTGGGCACCTATTTTTTGCGCATCGCGAAGAGTTCTTTTCAACCCATGTTAATTAAGAAAGGAGACCCATGTTATTAATTAAGAAAGGAGTCTAGGATGCTACTTCTTTTTTTATATATATACTACTAACTATTCATAACTACTTTCTCAACCTATTGAAGCACAAGAGTCCGTATTACCTCCCGTATAAAGGGAAGGGTTTGATACCACTGGACCACAAACTCCTTGACGTCTAGGATGCTACTTAAAAATCCATCTACTTAAACAAACTCGTACCCTCTAGACACATTTGATATTTCATACCATTTGAGATCATCCTCTTTTCCCATATTACATACTTGGAAAAATATCACCATAGATTTAACAATAAGGAATCTCGTACCTAAATATGATCAAGAGAGTGAACCATGGATCTCACCCACCAAGGTTATAGGAATGACTTGAATCTTATTCATAGCCTAAGTGGGTAGAAAAACTCAAGCTTGTTTCAATTTTATGTCCGGTTATCCAGAATAAACTCAATAATGTGTTGTGACCCAGATGTTAAGAGGGTATGTAGTCTCCTCCTTTTAAGGTTTAATTTTCTCGTATATACCAAAAGAAAAACATTTGTAGAGATTATTACTGTGACTTGTGTGTTAGCTATTGATAAATTTTTGGGATGTTTGAAAAACATCTTACCAATCATGTTTTGGTTTTCTTGACCCATTATAGCTATTTTACTAGATCAAACAGTTAAAATAAGTATATAGTAAATAATTTTTTGGCTTAGCTTTTTGATACGTTAAAAATGAAAATGCTACTTGCTGTAGCTTTTTATATTAGTTTATTGCATTTTCTTTTTAAAAGTCTAATTTGCCTTTATATAGTTTCTGGTTATTAGGTGTTTATGTTTTTTCAATTTTTATTCAAATTTAAATTTTTTAATATTGAATTATTTGTATTTAATAAAAAGAAAAAAGATAATTAAACTAATAAATAATAGCAATGGTGAAAATAACTATAATAATAATAATAATTTTATTATTATTTAAAAAATAAAATTATTTTAAAATTTATACCTAAAACTAAAATTAATTTAAGGATAATACAATAAATAAAATAATAGATTCATGTTTTTTAAAGTCATTTTACTAATTGCCCGCTCATAATAAATAACTAATTTACCAAACACTTTTTTACAAACTGCTAACAGTACCCGCTATTCAAAATAACAAAAACAATCAGCTATCATGTAATAGCTAAGTGTCACTACCTCTTTATCAAAAGCACAAAATTTATCAAACTCAAAGTTAAAACCCATACTTATGTTAATTGAATTGCATGTTTATTCATTTAACGCGATATGATTAATGAATATAAATGCTTAATTTAAACTGAATTTCAAATTCAATTCAACTTGAATTTTTTTTTTTTTTTAACTTGTTTATATATTTAAGGAAAAAGTGTCAAATAGGCCACTGAACTTATCGCTTTTGTGCAATTGGGCCATTGAACTTAAAAAGTGTGCAATTCAACCATCAAACAAGCAAAATTTGTGCAATTGAACCATTTTTACAAAAAAATTTTGGTAAAATCTAATTATATTACTAACATATATGTATTAAGAGTGGCATTTTCTTCTATCATACTAGTTGGGAGTCAATAGAATTGCACACTTTTTAAGTTCAATGGTCCAATTGCACAAAAACGACAAGTTCAGTGACCTATTTGACACTTTTTCTTATATTTAATGTGTAAAATGTTAAACTTTATAGCACTGGTGGATATATATATAATAGTGGATGTATTTGCCAAATCTGGTATACACGAGTTAAGCATTCCCTATACGCGAGAGAGAACCTCTAAGCTATACAAGTCAATATATATGCTTTAAAAAGGCTTTTGTATAAATAGTGGTGCAACCTCACTTTTCCAACTAATGTGGGACAAAGTTACTTAAGCCTTTCCACATTCAAATTCCATTTCAAATTGGTTTACTTTGAGAACCAATTTCTCATTCACCCATTATTCATTTTGAGCGTACAATATATCAAACTCTTCGTCTAACTACGAAGAACCCGAATCCACTTTGACCTGACCCAAATCAGATGTGGATCGCACTTATATTTGTACCACAAAATGGCCACTTAAAATGTCATTTATGCTATTTTTTCCAACATACTATACTTTTGAAAAAAAATGTAATACTTTTACATTTTGATTTAAAAGTATTACATTTTTCTTCAAACGTATTTTGCATGTTCCCTTATAAGTAACAAACAATTTATTCCTAATTAGTATGGAGTATCATATTTTTCAGTATAAGTATTATATTTCCATCTTGACACGATCCGTCTCACAATAAAAAAAGAATTCGTGAGACAGTCTCACAGGAGAGTCACTCTAAAACAAATATTATGAACATAGTACAAGATGAATTTTATTAAGCATGATGTGTCATAGTATAATGTTTATGTATATTAAGCTTTGTTTTTTTATGAACATCATATAGAAGGAACATTATAAACCTACTATAGAGTTAATAGAAATAATATGATGTACGCTTAGTGTAGTGTTTACGGACATTAATGTTTAGGTACGATGAGTGCTATTAAACATGATATTTTTGTAATATAATATTTATGTACATTAAACTTTATTTTTTTATGAACATATATAAATAATAATATAAATCTAATATAGAGTGAATGAAAATACATATGATGTACATTTAGTTCAGTGGTTATGGACATTAATGTTTATGTTTATAGACATATAGAACAAATATTATGAACATAGTACACGACAACGTTATTAAATATAATGCACTAATTGACACTTAATATAAAACGACATCATTTTGGATCCATATCCACCATGCATGCAAGGTTGACCCTGGTCCGCGATATAATTTGTTGGTTAACTATTAGTGACTGCCAAAGACCTTATAATCAAATAGCATAAATGTGGTTCTCTGAAATGGGAGGTCACAGATTTGAACCCTAGTAGGGTCATTGATTCTTTGTGGGTCAATAGTACTAAAAAAAAAATTATTAGCGGCTAGAATGGAGCTTAATTCATTTCGAGTAACATGTATATAAAATTAAATTTACATCATTTTGAGTTGAGTATATAATTTTTACCAACTCACTCAATTATGCTTATTAGGAGTTTGTGACCCAGTTTCATAAGGAGTCTTTAGTTACTTCCTCAGCTGTCAGCTCCTCCTATATATGATCCCAATAATTAATTTTCTAAAATCTATAAATAGTGTGTATATCCTGAATAAAAATAACAAAAATGGAAAAAGCAAAGGGAAACATCAAAATCAAAATCAAAACCACAACATACACACAATATTTATTTTTTTAATTTTTTAATTTTTCTCTCTCTCTTTTTGACGCATTCCAATCAATATTTGTCAAAAGACAGATAGAAAAGAGGCCAACAAAAGCATATATTTTCTTTTTCCCCTTTGTTAAAAATTTTAGCTTTCTAAAGCTCTCATCCCCTATGAATAATTCCCACTCATTATCTTTGTTGCTTAAAGCTTTCCCTCTTCCCTTATCCTCTCTCTCTCTCTCTCTCTCTCCATTGCCAAATACATCAAATGAACCAACCACAATATAGTCTTAGAGAGAGAAGCTAAACTCAAGTAAGGAAAAGAGAGTATTCTCATAATAATTCCATTCTCCAGAGAGTGAGAGAGAGAGAGAAGAGAGAGCCCACAAGAATTTAATAAGGTTTTGTCGCTGTTTCTATCTTTAAATTAAATAAAAAAAATGAAATATTGAGAGAGAAAAGAGAAAGAGAAAGAGAAATAGAAAAGGTTTTTGATTTGAGTAGTAGTAGTGTTTAGATTTATATAAATCTATTATTCTGTCACGCATGTGATCATGGAACGAGGAGGTGATGATCATCTCCACCACCACCATCACCACCACCACCACCATAACCGCCGCCCGACTTTTCCGTTCCAATTGCTGGAGAAGAAAGAGGACGAAGCATGCTCCAGCAGCTCGTCCTCCTCCGCCACTACCACCACCACCACCACCGCCATCGTCCCGTATCCTTCTCTCGCAATCTCCTCCTCTCTCGATACTAGCGGAGCAAACCCTAACGCCGCCGCCTCGGCCGCCGCGGCTTCGGCGGAGCCGTCGAAGAAGCCGCCGCCGAAGCGGACGTCGACGAAGGACCGGCACACGAAGGTGGACGGGCGGGGGCGGCGCATCCGCATGCCGGCGCTCTGCGCCGCCAGGGTTTTCCAGCTCACCCGCGAGCTCGGCCACAAGTCCGACGGCGAGACCATCGAGTGGCTGCTCCAGCAAGCCGAGCCGGCCGTGATAGCCGCCACGGGGACCGGCACGATTCCCGCCAATTTCACGTCGCTTAATATTTCCTTGCGGAGCTCCGGGTCGAGCATGTCCGTGCCGTCCCAGCTACGATCTCAGTATTTCAACCCTAACTTCTCACTCTCGCAGCGGCGGAGCCTCTTCCCTGCCGGAATCGGGTTATCGCCGGCGGATAACTCCGCCACCACGCTCCTAAATTTCCAGGCGGCGAATATCAACATCAATAACCCTAGTATGAACCTCTCCGCCGCCAAGCCGGAGCTCCGCGACAATTCGATCGATTTGACGGAGCCGACGGCGGAGGAGGAAGAAAGCATCGGGCGGAAACGGCGGCCGGAGCAAGATTTACAGCACCAAATGGGGAGTTATCTCCTGCAATCCAGCGCAGGGACGATGCCAGCAAGCCACGCTTCCGTACCGGCAAATTTCTGGATGGTAACTAATTCAACAAACCCCGTAATGGGCGGGGCGGGCGGCGATCCAATATGGACGTTTCCGTCCGTTAGTAACAACGCCGCCGCCGCCGCGGCTTTGTATAGAGGAACGATGTCTAGTGGGTTGCATTTTATGAATTTTCCCACGCCGGTGGCGCTGCTGCCTAGTCAGCAACTCGGCTCCAATATTGGCGGCGGCGGCGGCGGAAATGGGCTGGGAGAAGGGCAGTTAGGCATGTTTGCGGGGCTAAACCCGTATCATCGCTCCGGCGGCGGCGGCGGCGGCGTATCTGAATCTCAGGCCAGTGGCTCTCATTCACACCACGGCGGGGATGATCGCCCCGACACCACAAGTTAACATTCACCGAGTCATGAGACGATGTTCATCGGAATTCATGAAGCTGTTCATCAATCCCTCCACTTATGTTGTGTAGTTTGGATGTTTAAACACACACGTGAGGTTTGATTAATTATTTTCTCTCAAATTTCAGTTTTTTGTTTCTTTTTCTTTTCTTTCTTTCTTGCTTAATTCCCTCTGATTTTTATTCCTTTTTTTTTTTTTTTAATTTTCTTGTGTGATTAGTATGCCTGCCGGTTTTAAGGTTTGGAGAAGGCAAGAGACTGAAATATCATTTGATTTTTCCATTTAATTTACACAAATATATGGTTTGTGGAGTTCTTTAGCATCTTTATTTTCACAATTTCACTTTATAAATTTGCTCTTCTTTTTTGCATGGTAATTTAACCTCATTTCAACTCAGAATTTCTTTATTTGTAAGCGTTTAAACTCAACATGATAGACAATTCACATGTAACCTTTTACAGATTCACGTGTTTCTTACATATATGTTCTATCTAGTACATAACTAATGGTAAAAACTTTTACTCAAAAAATAACTTAGGTTATAAAACTATAATAAATTTAAAATAAAAATCACCGGGCACTTTCCCTTTCCCTTCCCTCTCCTCTTGTTATAAGCTTTGATCCGTTATTACTTAGTTAGATGAGACATTGGATCTTGTAAATATTTGACTTTAAATCATCCTATTTCTTGTTAGCTAGGTATTTACTACTTTTAGAAAAATACTTTGTATTCAAGCAATATAAACATCTGGTTTTAAATATTTAAGTTATAAATTCGATTTTAGCATCCATATATATATATATATATATAATGAGTTAACGCCTTAACGGTGTCTTCTAGGTTTATCTTAGTTGGTTCGTCGCCTGACTTAAAGGTTATGACGGGAGGGAGCAATGTGAGGGTTGGAATGGATCCCTTGTGCGCACATAAAAATTAAGATCTGACTGGTGGATTAATTGTGCGACTCGTAATTTATCAAAAAATACCTTATGCACATATGAAAAGTAATATATAACCGGTGGGCTGATTGTGTCACTCGCGAGTTAAAAAAAAAATGAGTTTAACGGTTATTGTGTTATAATTTAATTGGAATTTGATTAAGAATATAATAGAGGGCCTATTTGTGACCTATAACATAGGGAATGTAACAGTACGATTTGCAACATTGTTGGAGGAATGGATTGAGAAGAAATAAAATTTCTTTTCTCAAATTGATTGTATGTTGTGATCCCTTCTGTCACATTGAATAAATGGCTAATAGCATGTCTTGATTAAAAATTTATAAAATAAAAAATAAAAAAAAATTAATATTTTGGAGTGAAGCTCCTTAACACGGATATGGGCTGGGTAACAGGAGTTGTGGGCCCCCATACCTTATCAGCTCCAGATATTGGCTCAGGTGGTGTGGCCCACATGTTCATCATCCCCTCTACCAATGCACACATATATAAAGAAAACTGGCTATAGGTAGAAAATAAAAATACAAATATATTTCTATTTTTTATAATTATTTTTTATATTTGAATATTTTAATTTGGATAGGTTAATACTAAATTTAATTAGCCATCTTAGTTGGCATGAGTGGCTATGCATTCACATATCTTAAGAGAGATTGGGAGAACAAATCCCCTCTCGTATAAAAGATTATCTAAAATATCTAAAATAGTATTGACTGGTCTATCATGAAACATTTTTTTTTTTTTGAAAAAGGTCTATCTGTAGATTTGAGTTTAATTGTGAGGGGCTCTGTGTGCGTAAATGTGTATATTTTGATATAGTATAAAGTTTTGGATCCAAGATATAGACCGATGAAGTCAGAAAACCTGAACCAATAAAAAAAAAAAAAAAAAAAAAAAAAAAAAAAAAAGTCATAAGTTGAAACTGTAACCCCTCGGTTTTTCCGATAAAGCTAAGATTCGAAAATAGCGTTATAAAATTTTTTTTTTGACAATTAAGAGAGGATTATTCGGATCTTAAAATAATTGTTTCGTTTAAGGATTTATTACCAATAAGCTGCGAACTACGTATCAATTTCGAACCAAGAAGAATTTTAGGATGAGGATTTAATTCGAATTTTTTCGGAATTGGAGATTATTAAGTATTGTACGATTAGGCTTGAATTTTTAATTAGTTCAAGGGAATTTTAAATGGACCGTAAGGGATAAATCGTTGCAGACTCTGAACCTAAATTTAACGGACTATCGGAAAATTTCCAAAATGGGTAAATTACGAAGGGAATATTTTTACGATAATTTTAGTATTAGAATTTTTCCCGAGTTAAGCCATAATCCTCCGAACATTCATCTGATTTAAGCTTAAACTGATCAAGATAATTAATATCTTCCAAGGGATAGCTAGGGTGGTGACATGTGGCATGAGATCTAGGAGAGATTTGATTAGATTGCTCATTTAATGGTGATGACATAAGGGAGTATGGCCTAAGTACTTGTGACTTCTAATTCAAGCTAAACAAATATGATCATCTTTCCCTTTTCCTTACCTCATTTTCGAAACTCCTAGGAAGAAGAAGAAGAAAATATTTGGCTAAGTCTTGCTTTGTGATCTAACTCCCTCCTATTATTTTTCCCAACTCTTGTAGCAAAGTCTAGGTAAGACTTTAAGCTTTAATGGTTCAATCATCTCTAGCATTTAAGTGTGATATTTAATACAAGGAAATATGGTTGTTATGGTGACATTTTTAGGATTTGTGGAGAAGAATTTCAAAGGGACCCACTCGACTTTACGGTTTAAAACTCTCCTCTAAAGGTAAGGATTCCCTTAAGTCGGTTCAATCTCTTGAAAATAGACAAATGCTAGGAAAAATTGCATGCTAGAGTTTTGTTCATGAAAAATGTGTATTATGCTTTAGATCTACAAGTTGACTACAAAATCTTTGAATTTAAGCTTGATAAATGTTATTGTACGTGTTCATAATTTTTGTTATGCATATATGTGTTGTTTAGGGTCCATATATGCTTGTATTTGTGGAAAAGGTGGTAGATCGGGGCGTTACGGCCCCGAACTTGCGGCCCAAAGTGGGCAGAAAAGTGGGTGGACGCGACAGTGGACGCGCGTCCACCGCGCGTCCACCGCGCGCCCTTGCAAGGTTGGCCTTACGGCGCCTCGGCCGAGAGGCTGGACGCCGCTCGGACGCGCGTCCGCTGCGCGTCCGAGGGCGCCCAGTCTCGGCGCGAGACGCCGAGACCGCGGACGCGG
>CP025645.1:15966198-16031584 GCA_003576665.1 Ipomoea trifida
CATCGTTAGCCTGAGCACTTAGAATAAATCCCGCCTAGTTAAGGTTGGGCCGAATCTAAGTGTGGCGGTAATTACCCCATTGGTTGCCTATAGCAATTCGGGGTGTTACAGAAACATGTCAAAATATGTGTAACAGTAATAGGTTAAAATATTTATCTACACTGATAAGGTTGTCTCCATCATTCATTCGTACTAAATTCAATACAAATAATAGTACAACGAAATATATTACACATGAAAAAGTTTTATCCCCCTTCAAATTTTATAATGTTGATTGAAAATATGTCCTTTGCTAATAAAAAAAAAATTGGTGTATATCACTCTTTATTTTTAACAATTGACATTGTTACGATATATATATATTGGTGTAGTGGGCCAACAAAATTCCTATACAACTTTGTCAAAAATAATAAGGTTCAGTGTTAAAAAATGCTTAAATTAATTTGGTAATAAGTTACATTCATTTACTTTGGGGTATATGGTTATCTACTTATGTATGGTAATGACTGAGAAATAGGTGGGTGGACGATGGTGTATACTACAATGTCTATTACTAATACAAGTTCATTTTTAGTATACTGAATAATGAATATTTATTTTTAGGCAGTATATTAATATGCAGTACACTAAAAATAGACATGTAGTGACAAATTATATCGTGAATCAGAGTCCAACTTGTATAGTGGACTTTGGTCTAAAACAGCGTCGTTTTATATTAATTATGTGTCATCTAGTGTAATGGACGCAGAGGCTAAGGACCGAGTCAGCATACTGCACAACTGGGTTTAGTGATCAAAGGTTGTGGTAGGTGCTTGGAGGTGAATTGTTTGCGTCGGTCAGGTCGGTAGAGTTCATCCCTGCTCAATTCAAGACGTGGTATTGTGGCTTACCATGGAGGGATGTGGTTAAATGGTTAATGTTCACTTACTTATCACCAATTGATCTGGTTTTAAGAAGGATACTGCAACCAGATAACCAAAAAGCTTAGTAGTTATGCATGCTTGACTTACAGGATGGGTGACCTACTAGGAAGTAAGCATAGTGTAACGCTGAGATTCATCAATTGGTATTAGAGCCAAGGTCACGGGTTTGAATCGATGGCGAGGTAGAGCCAAATCCAGTCTTGGATGGTAGGGCTTTGTGACCAAACGGGTGTCAGGCATGCTACGCAACTGGGCTTTGTGACGGCCGTGTTTAGTCCCTACTCGATTTGAGACGTGGCATTATGACTTATCATGGAGAAATGTGTGGTTAAATGGTTAATGTCAAACTTCGTGGTTAAGTGTGTTTGACATCCAGCATAATGCATTATATTTAATAACATCATCATGTACTGTACTCATAATATTTGTTCTATATGTCCATACACCTAGGTTTTGTAGGCCTAAACCTTAATGTCCATAAACACTAAACGAAAAGTGCGTGTGTCATATCTATTTTGACACATCATATTTAATACGGAGTAACATTCATCATATATGTATCATGTTCATAATATTTGTTCTATATGTTCATAAACACTAAACTAAATGTAAATCATATATATTTTCATTCATTCTATATATAGTAGGTTCATAATAACGTTCTTTCTATATGTTCATTAAAACAAAACATAATGTACATAAACATTACATTATAGCTGCATAATGTTAATACCATTCATCATGTTCTATATGCATAATATTTGTTTTATATGTCCATAACCCTAAACCTTAATGTTTATAAACACTAAACTAAATGTACATCATATGCATTTTCATTCATTTTATAGTAGGTTCATAATGTGTTTTCTATATGTTCATAAAAACAAAGTTTAATATGCATAAACATTAAACTAAAAAAATTAAATATATATAAATATGGGTGTCATTTAAAAGATCTCAATTAGAATTTTTTAATCATATATTTTTTATGAATTAATTTCAGGATCTGTTAGGCCGAAAACCTAGAAAATATTTTTTGAAAAATGATTTTCAAAAAATGAATTATTTTCCAAAATTTTTTTTTTTAATATTTGGTGAAAGAAGATAATGGAGCAAATAATGACGGAAGGCACTACACGCCCTACTAATTACACCGTAATCCGGTGGAGATAAGTTGTATAAAGACTTGAAACAAAACTTCTGGTGGTCGGGCATGAAGAATGATGTAGCTGAATTCGTGGCGAAGTGCTTGAACTGCCAAAGGGTCAAGGCAGAGAGAAGTAAACCAAGGGATTGTTACAACCACTGGAAATCCCGCAGTGGAAGTGGGACTCAATCTCGATGGATTTCGTGGGAGGATTACCTAGAACCAAGGCTGGAAACGACCAAGTCTGGGTCATTGTTGATCGATTAACGAAGACCGCGAGATTCATACCGATGAACAAAACGTGGTCAATGGAGAAACTGGCAAGAGCATACGTGAAGAACGTGGTGAAACACCACGGGGTGGCGCGAGATATCGTTTCAGATAGGGACTCGCGATTCCTATCTCGTTTCTGGGAAACGTTACAGGCGGCCATGGGTACTCAACTCAAACTGAGTACGGCTTTTCACCCCGCCACTGATGGCAAACAGAGCGAAATCCAAACGTTAGAAGACATGCTCAGAGGATGCGTACTAGACTTCCAGGGTTCTTGGATGAACAGTTGGACCTAATAGAATTCTCCTACAACAATAGTTACCATGCGAGTATTAAGATGGCACCTTACGAAGCATTATATGGGCGAAAGTGTCGAAGTCCTCTATGCTGGAGTGATAAGAGCGACATCGTCACGCTTGGCCACAATATCTCCATGAAACCATTGAGGCCATCAAGTTGATTCAAGGGAGAATGAAAATCGCGCAAGATCGACAGAAGTCATATGCCGACTTGAAGCGTCAATTCACAGAATATCAGGCTGGAGAGAAGGTATTACTGAAAGTTTCACCTACTAAGGGAGTGAAACGATTCGGGAGGAAAGGGAAGTTAAGTCCTCGATATATAGGACCTTATGAAATCCTAGAGAGGGTCGGAAATCTAGCTTATCGACTGGCCTTACCAATCGAACTCGACAGAGTGCATAACGTGTTCCATATTTCTCAACTCAAGCGGTATGTACCCGACGAGTCCCATATATTGGAACCTGAGGAGCTCGAGGTGGATGATTCATTGACCTATGAGGAAAAACCAATCCGGATCGTGGACTCAAAGACACGGGAAACAAGGCGGAAATCGATCAAATGATCAGAGTACAGTGGTCGAACCACAGTCCCGATGAAGCTACGTGGGAGTTGGAAAGCGATATGAGGGAACGCTATCCGGAGTTATTTAATTCAGGTTAGTAGAATCAGCCTAACCTTTAAGAATGCATGAATAAATTGTGTACTTGGTTTTGGTATGCTAGGAACTAATTTTTAGACAAGAATGAGTAAGTGGAAACCTTTGAGTGGCGAAAGGAGTAGTTTCGGGGACGAAACTATTTTAAGGGGGGAAGACTGTAACCCCTCGGTTTTCCGATAAAGCTAAGATTCGAAAATAGCGTTATAAAATTTTTTTTTTATGACAATTAAGAGAGGATTATTCGGATCTTAAAATAATTGTTTCGTTTAAGGATTTATTACCGATAAGCTGCGAGCTACGTATCAATTTCAAACCGAGGAAAAAAAATTCTAGGATGAGGATTTAATTCGAATTTTTCGGAATTGGAGATTATTAAGTATTGTACGATTAGGCCTGAATTTTTAATTAGTTCAAGGGAATTTTAAATGGACCGTAAGGGATAAATCGTTGCAGACTCTGAACCTAAATTTAACGGACTATCGGAAAATTCCCAAAATTGGTAATTGCGAAGGGAATATTTTTACGATAATTTTAGTATTAGAATTTTTCCCGAATTAAGCTATAATCCTCCGAACATTCATCTGATTTAAGCTTAAACTGATCAAGATAATTAATATCTTCCAAGGGATTGCTAGGGTGGTGACATGTGGCATAATCTAGGAGAGATTTGATTAGATTGCTCATTTAATGATGATGACATAAGGGAGTATGGCCTAAGTACTTGTACTTCTAATTCAAGCTAAACAAATAATCATCTTTCCCTTTTCCTTACTCATTTTCGAAATCCTAAGGAAGAAGAAGAAGAAAAAATTTGCTAAGTCTTGCTTTGTGATCAACCCTCCTATTATTTTCCCAACTCTTGTAGCAAAGTCTAGGTAAGACTTTAAGCTTTAATGGTTCAATCATCTCTAGCATTTAAGTGTGATATTTAATACAAGGAAATATGGTTGTTATGGTGACATTTTTAGGATTTGTGGAGAAGAATTTCAAAGGAACCCACTCGACTTTACGGTTTAAAACTCTCCTCTAAAGGTAAGGATTCCCTTAAGTCGGTTCAATCTCTTGAAAATAGACAAATGCTAGGAAAAATTGCATGCTAGAGTTTTGTTCATGAAAAATGTGTGTTATGCTTTAGATCTACAAGTTGACTACAAAATCTTTGAATTTAAGCTTGATAAATGTTATTGTACGTGTTCATAATTTTTGTTATGCATATATGTGTTGTTTAGGGTCCATATATGCTTGTATTTGTGGAAAAGGTGGTAGATCGGGGCGTTACGGCCCCGAACTTGCGGCCCAAAGTGGGCAGAAAAGTGGGTGGACGCGACAGTGGACGCGCGTCCACCGCGCGTCCACCGCGCGCCTTGCAAGGTTGGCCTTACGGCGCTCGGCCGAGAGGCTGGACGCCGCTCGGACGCGCGTCCGCTGCGCGTCCGAGGGCGCCCAGTCTCGGCGAGACGCCGAGACGCGGACGCGGGCTGGACGCCGTCCGCCGGGCGTCCGAGAACGCCCAGTCTCGGCGCCGAGACCGCGGACGCGGGCTGGACGCCGCGTCCGCCGGGCGTCCGCATGCGCGGACAGTTGCGAGTCCGCGCAACGCGGACTCGTTTCGACCTATTCCCGACCCGGTTTTTCCCCGATGTTTTTGGACTTATGTGTTGTGATGTTTTGTGAGCCTACGGGCATCCGGGTGGGTGTTTTTAAAGCCAAATTATTTTACTTAAATACTTTATGATTTTGGGGAAAATAACTATGTGTTGGATTTGTTTATGGCTCTATGATTAAATGTGTTAATATGTGTTTAACACTAACTGATTATGACTATTGGAAAGGTGGATGTGTTGTGTACCCCACCGAGATCTAAATAGTGGATGTGTTTCGTACCCCACTCGTGAATAAATCGTGGATGTGTTGTGTACCCCACGTGAATTAAAAAAGGTGGATGTGTTGTGTACCCCACCAGGATTTAATAGTGGATGTGTTTTGTACCCCACTTATGAAATTATACAGTGGATGTGTTTCGTACCCCCACTTGTGAATAAATCGTGGATGTGTTTAGTACCCACGTGAAACTTGGAAAGGTGGATGTGTTGTGTACCCCACCGAGATCTAAATAGTGGATGTGTTTCGTACCCCACTTATGAAATTAAAGGTGGATGTGTTTCGTACCCCACCGAGAACAAATCGTGGATGTGTTTCGTACCCCACGTGAGAATTGAAAGGTGGATGTGTTGTGTACCCCACCGAGATTTAATTAGTGGATGTGTTTCGTACCCCACTTATGAGTAAGGCGAGAATTGTGTATCATGGGTGACGCGTAAGAACTAACTATTGGGTGAGATCATAACTGAGTTATTTGTTCTAATTATTGATATAATGTGAAGTTCCTGTTATTTATGTTGTTGCAGGTTGTTTTCACTGTGGTAATACTATCTTGCCTTATACTTATTTATTTGATTTTGAAACCTTTGTTTATTTTTGAGGGATAATGGATATCCTTACTTAGCCGTCGCGCTAACTACACTTCATTGTGTTCTTAACAGATGTCTAGCGTGGGGTCTAACAGCCCTCCTGACTCGGACCCGTCCGAGTTTAATTTTCCTATATATGATTACGATGACTATATGCAGTACCTATCCGACGACGACCCTTACGGCCCCGGCTATGCTCCAGACCCGCCCGTCCTTCTCGATACGGTCGATGTCGCTCCAGTCCGAGCTCACCCGATACCCCCTTCTGGATGCCCCCACCAGTTCTGCCCTTGTGTTCATTTGATGAGATCCAAGCCAGTTATGGACTCTACCCTCTTGAGTTAGTCCCGGGCAGTGACCCGCCGGAGTTTGTTGTGCATTATCCTTATCCGTGGGACCCCAGTCCCCCTGATACTTACGAGGAGTGGATGATGGTGATGAACACCTGCCGGTTCTTGGACCACATGACGTGGTTTGGTGGCAGGTGGTGCGAGGTCTGGGGTATGTACACAGGCCCGGTGTACTACTCTCTAGATTAGATCAGTTGGAGGGGAAGATGGGACATAGCCTAGTTTTTGTAAATATACTTTTTGTAAAAGGGCAAACTCGAAGAAGTCGTCTAGTCGGTTCCTTTTGGTTCGAATGGGTATTATTATTAACCCATTTCGCTCTGTTGACTTTCGAAGTACATTCTAGTGATGTATGTCGGTATATATATAACCATTATATATATATATATGATGTAGTTTCTATCCTATGGTTTGATTTTGGATTCTGACGTTAGGAAACGCGATCCTTACTCTCATCGTTAGCCTGAGCACTTAGAATAAATCCCGCCTAGTTAAGGTTGGGCCGAATCTAAGTGTGGCGGTAATTACCCCATTGGTTGCCTATAGCAATTCGGGGTGTTACAGAAACATGTCAAAATATGTGTAACAGTAATAGGTTAAAATATTTATCTACACTGATAAGGTTGTCTCCATCATTCATTCGTACTAAATTCAATACAAATAATAGTACAACGAAATATATTACACATGAAAAAGTTTTATCCCCCTTCAAATTTATAATGTTGATTGAAAATATGTCCTTTGCTAATAAAAAAAAATTGGTGTATATCACTCTTTATTTTTAACAATTGACATTGTTACGATATATATATATTGGTGTAGTGGGCCAACAAAATTCCTATACAACTTGTCAAAAATAATAAGGTTCAGTGTTAAAAAATGCTTAAATTAATTTGGTAATAAGTTACATTCATTTACTTTGGGGTATATGGTTATGCACTTATGTATGGTAATGACTGAGAAATAGGTGGGTGGACGATGGTGTATACTACAATGTCTATTACTAATACAAGTTCATTTTTAGTATACTGAATAATGAATATTTATTTTAGGCAGTATATTAATATGCAGTACACTAAAAATAGACATGTAGTGACAAATTATATCGTGAATCAGAGTCCAACTTGTATAGTGGACTTTGGTCTAAAACAGCGTCGTTTTATATTAATTATGTGTCATCTAGTGTAATGGACGCAGAGGCTAAGGACCGAGTCAGCATACTGCACAACTGGGTTTAGTGATCAAAGGTTGTGGTAGGTGCTTGGAGGTGAATTGTTTGCGTCGGTCAGGTCGGTAGAGTTCATCCCTGCTCAATTCAAGACGTGGTATGTGGCTTACCATGGAGGGATGTGGTTAAATGGTTAATGTTCACTTACTTATCACCAATTGATCTGGTTTTAAGAAGGATACGCAACCAGATAACCAAAAAGCTTAGTAGTTATGCATGCTTGACTTACAGGATGGGTGACCTACTAGGAAGTAAGCATAGTGTAACGCTGAGATTCATCAATTGGTATTAGAGCCAAGGTCACGGGTTTGAATCGATGGCGAGGTAGAGCCAAATCCAGTCTTGGATGGTAGGGCTTTGTGACAAAGGGTGTCAGGCATGCTACGCAACTGGGCTTTGTGACGGCCGTGTTTAGTCCCTACTCGATTTGAGACGTGGCATTATGACTTATCATGGAGAAATGTGTGGTTAAATGGTTAATGTCAAACTTCGTGGTTAAGTGTGGTTGACATCCAGCATAATGCATTATATTTAATAACATCATCATGTACTGTACTCATAATATTTGTTCTATATGTCCATACACCTAGGTTTTGTAGGCCTAAACCTTAATGTCCATAAACACTAAACGAAAAGTGCGTGCGTCATATCTATTTTGACACATCATATTTAATACGGAGTAACATTCATCATATATGTATCATGTTCATAATATTTGTTCTATATGTTCATAAACACTAAACTAAATGTAAATCATATATATTTTCATTCATTCTATATATAGTAGGTTCATAATAACGTTCTTTCTATATGTTCATTAAAACAAAACATAATGTACATAAACATTACATTATAGCTGCATAATGTTAATACCATTCATCATGTTCTATATGCATAATATTTGTTTTATATGTCCATAACCCTAAACCTTAATGTTTATAAACACTAAACTAAATGTACATCATATGCATTTTCATTCATTTTATAGTAAGTTCATAATGTGTTTTCTATATGTTCATAAAAACAAAGCTTAATATGCATAAACATTAAACTAAAAAAAATTAAATATATATAAATATGGGTGTCATTTAAAAGATCTCAATTAGAATTTTTTAATGATATATTTTTTATGAATTAATTTCAGGATCTGTTAGGCCGAAAACCTAGAAAATAGTTTTTGAAAAATGATTTTCAAAAAATGAGTTATTTTCTAAAAAATAATTTTTTTTTAATATTTGGTGAAAGTAAAAGTTATATTTTTATGTTTAGAAACAACTTAAGAAATTATTATTTTTTCCTTCATTTTCCTGAAAATGAACATATAATAATAATAATAAAAATAATAATAATAATAATAATAATAATAATAATAATAATAATAATAATAATAATAATAATAATAATAATAATAATAAGTGATGGACTGGTTTGTGGTGGTGATAATAATGATCCGAAAATTAGCTTGAAAAGATATAAAAGAGAGAATAAATACAGGAAAATAAAGAATCTGAAAAATGTCGTCCGACTAAAAATTTAAGAAAACATTTTTTGTCAAATTGGATCTTTTTTCCATTGACCATAATGAATATGTTCTTTTGATTTTATTTTTATTAAATATCCAAACACGGGAAATTATGGAAAATAACTTCCAGAAGTCATTTTCCAAATTTTCAAATAGACCCTTATTTGTATAAAAAAGAAATTGATAAAATAAATTTAAGTTGAAAAAATGGACTCCCTTCGTCCCATTTTATGTGTCTGGTTCGATTAACGAGACTTGACTGAAGTTATTTTTAATTTAATTTTTCATAATAATAAGTTTAGTATTAGTATACAAAATTTATATATTTAGAAACTACACTAAAAGTACTATTAAACACCCAAAAAAAAATCAAATTTAAAAATTATTAAAAAATAATAAAGAAAATAAATAAAGAAGAAAAAATTGGTTTGACCAACGAATAGTAAGTAGGACAGATAAAATGGGACAGAAGGAGGAGTATAAGGAGTAAAAATATGAATGTGGTTGGATCACGTTGGTTTATGATATAACTATTGACATGTAGTACATATATAACCTAAGGTCATATATAACCTAATATCAAAATTGATAATAATTATAATTTCACCCTAATATCAAACATGCAAAATACTTTCACTAAAATTCATTCAAATTATCAAGTATTTGATTCTAATTTCGATTTTGATTTCTTTACACATTCTTAGATCAGTGATCCTATCTTGTAACGAGGGTCATATTACAAAATATAACAAGAATTGGTGGGTGGAGAGCTCTTTTCCATTTTATACAGAGGGACATTGGGCAGTGCTGGCATCATAAAGATCTGTGGTGGGTTTTAATGACCCTACGGGCCTGGCCCACTGAAACACTGATCTGGACCATTCAAAATTCTTGTGGGTCCTCTGTTAATGGGCTCACTGAATGATTAGTTTCAGAGTTAAAGAGAAATGTATAGAATCTAGAGGGTCTTTTGAGCCCCCCATGTCTCCCTTCACAAATAATTTTTGGATGGCAAATTCTAACCCCCCCCCTCCCCCCCCCCTCCCCTCCCCCACCAATTTTATATTCTTCAAATTTTAGAGATGTTCTTACTGATCAGAGGTTGGAATCTTATGCCCGCACGAGTTTAGCTCACTGGTTTAGTAAATAGTATTTTTAAAAAAAATTAAAATTTTACGTTCTTCTAATTTTCAGGTTAGGTGTAGCCCAAGGTTACCACCGTTAGACACAGGCTGGTATGGAGATTTAAGACTGCTTTATACCTAAAGCTAAGAATCGAACCCGTAACCTTTGTTTAAAGATGGATAAATTTCTTTTCACTCAATCAAGCCCCCTTTCAGGTTCATGGCATTCTGTTTATAGGTTTTCAAATTAGAACAAAGTACTCTTTTGAAAAAATAATTAAAGCAATATTTAATTTTTAGAATATGTGATATGTTTTAATATTTGATAAAGGTGAAACAATAAATAATAATAATTTTTTCTTTTTTTATGTTTTTAAATAAACAACGACCATTATTAAAATCATATCACATCATGCATGTCACCCTGCATTAAATAGGGCCACGAAGGGATGAAAATCATCTTTGCATAAAATATATTGCTTAATTTAATTTTTTATAATGATGACTTCTGGCATTGCCAAGTTTAGAATTTATAATACGATATTCGCCAAAGTTGAAATAAATTTTCCCTTTTTGAAAATTAAAGAAGCACCATTATAAAAAGAAAAATTTTGATAATAATATTGTACATGGTGGTGGTGCATTATAATAAGGCCATTGCAGGGAGGGAGGGGAAAAAAAAAAAAAAAGGAAAACTTTTTTGCAATTCATCTTTATTATATTAACCACAATTTTTATTATAAATTTTAGGGAAAAGAGTAAAATAAGCCTCAAATTTTACTTAAGAAGTTAATTAGGTCCCTAAACTTTTTAAAGTAGTAATTAAATCCAACAAGATTATTTTTTGGTGTAATGAAGTCCAAAAACTGATTAGTGATCTGCTATCACAAGTCACTAGGATTCTGATCAACATTCCGATCAACTCCAGCGATATTTCCGACAATAAAGTGATCGGCGATCGTTACTATCGCCGATGAATATAATCAATGGCTGAGAAGGTAACCACTGAATTGCCTTCTCCGGTGAGAAGACGACCATTTGGGTTGCCTTTTCACCGGAGTGGTTGCCTTCTTATATTGAGAAGATGACCCAGTGGTTGCCTTCTCCGGCGTTGATTCACTTGCACCATTTCTACAGTCGCCGGTCACTTTATTATCGAAAATATTGCCGGAGTTGATCGAAACTCTAGTGACCTGTGACAGTAAGTCACTAACTGATTTTTTGATTTCATTACACCAAAATACAATGTTGATGAATTTAGTTGTCACTTTAACAAATTTAGGGTCTTAAATAACTTTTTAGATAAAGTTTGAGAACTTATTTTATCCTTTTTCCATAAATTTTATCAAATACTCATATGGCAATATGGCATTATGCCGTTAGCTAATATATCATTACTATTTTAAATTCGCAATTGATTGAGTAGGCAAAAATTAATCGCTTCACCCAAAATGATTTTAAGTTATATTTTTTCTGTAACAATAATAATAATAATAATAATAATAATAATAATTATTATTATTATTATTATTATTATTATTATTATTATTATTATTATTGAATGTCTTTGTAAAGCAACAACTCACTGTCCACATCAAGTGGTACATAAATGAGAAAGCCAACCTATCATCTTTTTGACACCCCGAAAAAGGAATAAAATCTAATAAAGATTTAAATTTAAATTCTGCAGCTGTCAAAATATTTTAGAATTCATTATTAATTACAATATTTGTTTTGAATTTTCAAACGAAAAATATTTGCATTACTGGATTTGTACACTAATCTAGGGTGATAATTAATTATTAATTGTTCATCAAATGTCCACCAAATATGAATTTTGATGTTAAATGTAAGAGCCACTTTCTTATTCGTGAAACGGGTTTAATTAAAATGGAAATGTAATACTTATACTGAAAAATGTAATACTAATAATAAATAAAATGTTTGTTACTTATAGGGAAAGTGTAATATTTTTGAAAAAAAATGTACTACTTTTAAATCAAAATAGAAAAATATTAGTCCATACGTTTTTCTTTAAAAGTATTACACTTCTCCTTATAAGTAACAAACATTTTATTCCTTATTTTTTGTGGGTGCAGCCCAGGGTTTTCACCGGCGAACAAGTGACTAATCCACTCGTTGAATTGTAGGTACCTCTATTGGGTGAGACAACTGACTTGGAGATTTAAGGTTGCTCCATACCCAAAGTCAATGATCGAACCCTTGACCTTTGATTAGCGGTATAAGTATTACATGTCCATTTTGATCCTACCCGTCTCACGGATCCTAACGCAAAAGATCTGTGTGGCGGTCCCACACAAATTTTTTCCTAAATGTAAAATTATACAAATAAAAATGTTGTAATTAAAATTAAAGCAAATCGAATTGAATAGAAGGAAGACTTACACTATGTGAGAAGTCAAACTCACACTTTTAACATCGAAGTTAATGGGCCTATCTCTTGTCTACTGAATTTGAAGTCATTTTTCATACATTAAAGTTCAGTTACTCAGATGATGGGAGGGTATCTCGTTCTACGACACTGACATGCCACCTATCTAAGAAGGTTTATAGCAAAACATATAATTTGTCCATCAGGATCATAATCAAATCTAAATCATTTTGAACGAAGTAAACTTAACTAATTCCTTTGGGCTTAAACTCGAAGTCAATGGCAGATGAATTGTATTAGGGCATCTCAATAATGATGGTTTTTAACAAACAATCCAAGCAGTTAATGTGTAAGCCAGCGCCCAGCCCTGTGCCGAAAACGAGCACCACTACGCTTGCATTTGGTGTTTCTCTCTCATGTGGGTCCCACAAAAAATTCAAAATTTTGCAAGGAGACTTGGCGTTCTCTCTGATCTCCTGCCTTATCTATCTTTCACATTGCACAAAAAATTTGCAAAAATCAATCAAAAATTAACTATTGTGAATGCTCTAAGGATCATGAACATTTTCAAAATTTGACTAATATTTGTGCTTCTTAGTTTCAAAATTTGTATTTAAATGTTTTTTTTTTTTTGAGTTGGGAGGAGTTATTATTGTTGGAGGTGTCATAATATCGAAATAGAAAATTGTCATGGTAGTACAAAAAATGGCACATGGGTTGAAAGCACAAGGTACAACACAGTGGTCCCCTGGAGAGAAAATCTTGTAACCTTGAAATAGTATGATTGAAACTTGCCCAAACCCTCCAACCACTGTCTGGTTTTTGGCACGTAATCCAACAAATGGGCATCCAATTTGGGAGCAAAAATCCCCTTTTTATCTCCTTAATACTCATCAATTTTGCTAAATTTGGCCTCCTACCCTAAAGATACCTATTAATCCCCCTGCCGCCTTATTATTATTATTGACTTGATGTCTTACTTGTTCCTTAATCTGCATTTTTGTTTCTACCTGTTCCCATACACCCCTCCAAACCACAATATAATGTGACAATATAGTTTAACATTCTTTTCACTATTTAATGTGGAGTAAATGTTAAAGCAATATTGTAGAAGTTGCTAGTAGACGCCCGCCTAGCACTTAGGCGGCCAAAAATTAAACTTGAATGGTGTATACTAACTAATAAGGTCTACCAAGTTAGCAGTTAGCAACTACATATGTTATATGCTTGTTGAGTACTTGTTGGAGGACTATCGAAGAGGAGCTGTCAAGCAGGCAAAGTCGCATGGTGATGAAGTGCAGCAGAGTAGGCGATGGCAAGCGGATGAGGAGGCTGAGGAAGAGTGTGGTTGTGGTGACTAGGACTGTAATGGTTGGACAGTTGGACGATTGGTGACGACGAGTCCGCGACTAAGCCCTGTGGACTGCAACGCTAAGCTTTGTTACTTTGGTAGTTTTAGCCGACTTAGAAACTAGGGTTTTACTAGTGGTTTAAAAAATTTAAAAAAATAAAAAAAAAAACACTAGGCTGATTCGGCCAAGGAAGCCCAGTTGGCTGGCCGACTAAAAGCCACCTAGGGTTGAAATCCCCCCGGCCTAGGGGCGCTTAGTACCTAATCTGCGTCTAGGCAACCGCTTAAGCTGATTTTTACAATATTGTGTTAAAGTAGTACTATACGATTAATTGAAAAGATTTCACTCTCAAAGTTACACCATTGGGATATTACAAGATCAGTATATTGTCGACTCGGAATTGGTTGACTCACAGAAAACCCCATTACATTATATTCGTTTACAGCTATACAGTGTTATGTTATACTAGTAGTAGTGTAACACAGTGTTGGTGACATTTGTTGAATTCCATCAAGGATAAGAATTTCACATGGCATTCATTCTCTTCTCTTTCTCTCTCATGTAGAGCATTTAAGTGAATGTAATTAAGTTAACCTACTGAAATGTGTACGAGTGGGAATTCATGATTGTTAGGGTACAAGACAATAGAAGATGCCCTACCAGCTAGCAGCACCATATTGTACACCTACTTGCCCTGCACTTGAAGCTGTCTGGCACAAGGACTCTTTCTACCTCTTCCTCTCTTTACTCTACATGTGCCCTTATTTTTACAAAACCTAATTCAATACCTTCAACTTCATTTTCTTGGTGGTGATTATGGCCTTGTTTGGTAAATAATCAGCCTATCAGCCAATTTTGCAACTCTAAAATGCTAAAATTCAAAAGACTACTCAAAGTAGCCTTTTCAATTAGTTTTTTGAGGGAAAAAATTATACCAAACAGCTATCAGCTAACCGCTAATCTATCAAACAACTTTTTACAATCAGCCAATGTTATTAACAAATCATACCTTCTAACCCAAACAACCAACCCAATCAGCCAACAGCCATTTACCAAACAGGGCCTATATCTTTTTAACGTAAATCTTTGTTTTACATGTTACTCCATCCCAAGTTTAGTAATCTAAGGTTACAAGTTCGACTGAATGAGCGGCATATTGACTTTCTTGATTTGATCGAGTCATGCCAGTCAACTATGTATAATCTAGGTTAGTTTTGGTTGTGGGTTTCTCTTATTACTCTGGTTTACCTCTTCTTCGTTTGATCTTGTCACTCTGGTTTATGTCATCACTTCTTGGTTTGAACTAGGCTAACACGCTCAGGTAGTGGCTGTGGGTTTCTCTTGTCATTCTGGTTTATTTCTTCTTGGTTTACCACTTTGATACCACTTGTTAAGATTAAGTGTTTACCCCTACGCGAAAAATTATAGCTCACAGCCGTCACCATATTTTCGAGAGGCAAAGTGCTAGACTTAACCGTTCACAGACCTCTGCTCAACAATTCACTTAGTCACCAATTGCTGAATTTATCCCTTTACTGGCCTCTACCCAATATTAGTTTATTAAAAAAGAAAAAGAAAAGAAAAATCAGTTTACAATAAATAAATTAAATGAAAAGGTGGTTGAGAATGCTTGGTGAATATCATGTATGTCTGACATCCTTCATGTTAGCTTCAATTTCACTACTGCAATTCTGACGTGAATGTTTGTAAATTGACCATTTTCGATCTGGAGTTTTCGAGGCTTGACAAGAAGTATTATAATTGTGTAAATTTGAAAAGATGTAACAAAACAATAATGATGAATATATAAAATAAAATTTTCATCATTCGATGAAATTAAGAATGACTAGCATGTCTGGAGAATATCATGCCTACATTTGACAAAAAGTAATATTACATTTTTCAGATCTTTTGTATCCAATTTTACATCACATGATTATGCATGATACATTTGGTAATTTACGGATAATTATTAACGGTAAAAAACACATTTATTTTTTACCGTAAAAAATTTAATTAAAATGAGTGATTTATCATATGATATGATAGTATTTGATTGATTATTTTTGTATTTAATTACTAAATAGATTATATATTTTTAATTCAGGCATGCATGGTAGAATCAATCAATTTGTAAACAACAAACAAATATACAAATTTTTTATTATCATTTCAAAAGAAGAATATAGGAAATTAGATTCAACTGCGGAAATTAACAATTTCCGTATCAAATTATAATGCCATTTAATTAAACATTAATCAAAGTTTGTACTTTGTAGTTTGTACCATTCTTTGTTTGAGGTAATGAAATCTTTATAGTTCCGATTAAAAATAAAATAATAAAGAAAATTCTTCTTACCCCTCATAATTTTTTTCTCTAAATTCCCTCTATGACATAACTTATAATTATTGGATGCCATGAAATGAGTGCCCCCACTAATTTTTAATTAAAAAAAAAAAAAAGTAAAAAGTAACCAACCAAACTATATGCCATGTCAGGAAAGAAAATTATGATGAGGAAAACATTTTTATGGGTGAGTAGCGTTACTCAAATAATAAAACAATGGCTAGTATTTCTTCGCTTTCTAGCGCTCTACCATCTCCGGCAAAATATATAACTAGTCTAATCCATAAATTATCAAGTTTGTAAAGTTTCAAGCAAATCTCTAAACTAGAGGGCATTTGATAGCCAGGAAAGTTCAAACTTTATTGGGAATTTAAAAGGTGAGAAAATTATTCTCACTTTTGGTGTAATTTGACTTAGGAAAGTTTAGGTCAATGGGAATATAATCGCACTCCATGATATCAAGGAAAGTAAATCCAAAAGGGGTGAGATTCTTTTTCTTGGCTTACCGCGAAATTGCCAACTTTATTGAATTACATATTTATCCTTTTTGGTGCCATACTTGCCATGTTAAAAAACTCTTATATAGCAAAGATATATTAGAGATTTTAAAATTTTTCCTAAAAAAGTTTAAAGGCTAAAGTGTCATCCCGCACCATGAACTATATTGGATTATTCATGCCGCACCTTGAACTTTCATAACGTCCATTTCGATACACAAACCATTAATTTTTTTTTTTCATCTAGCATTTTTCACAGGTTACCTAATAGGTTTGTGTATCGAAATGGACGTTATGAAAGTTCAAGGTGCGGCATGAATAATCCAATATAGTTCATGGTGCGGAATTACACTTTAGCCAAGTTTAAATGAACCAAATGTATTAATTAATTTTCCAGGTAATTTAATTGTTATATTTCTAAGGTAAAACCAAACATGCTAATTAATTTTTCCAATCAAGTTTTAAAATGAAGGGCAAATCCATCATTTTACTTGTTTCCCTCCATTCTCCCAATTTCTATTGGTTTATACACATAAAGCAAAATGATAAACCCTAGGCCAGCAGCTCAACTTCCAGGGTGCGTTTGGTTCAAGTTATATAAGATAACTAAGGTTATATTTGCTTGGTAATATAATATTATCATGTTTGGTTCAAGTTATGTAAGATTCCCAGGGAATATAACATAACCACCCGATGAAGTTTTTAACTATATATTGGAAGGGAATGTGAGATACACCCCGATTTCTTAGGTAATCTCACATTCCCTTATCTTATTCCTAATATTGAGCTTTTAGCATTTTAATCAATTTATCTTATTTCCGTTGTCTTATTTACCTACTTCAATTTTAAACCAAACACAGGAATCTAACATTCCCAGTTATCTAATATTCCCAGCAATCTAACATTCTCAGTTATCTAATATTCCCAGCAATCTAACATTTGCTAAGGTAATCTAACATTCCGTGAACCAAACGCCCCCCATGCAAAGAAAGATAAATGTTCATCTCTTCTCAATTTCATTAATTTCTCCTCCATATGCCTCGTTTCTCCTCTATCTTCTGTATCTTTAGGTTCAATTCAGAGTAGATCAGATATTTGTTTGAGTAGCAAATTCCTATTCATTATTGTCTTTGTGACAAAGAATTGACCCTTCAAACTTCATGGACTCATGATAATGCGGGTGGAAGGTTTTGGGCTTGTGTTGACATAAACGTGAGCAATCCAAAATTCCTCCTTTTATTTTTATTTTTTTGGTTTATTGCTAATATTTTATTGGTTTAATTATAAATTATCATATTATTATGCAAATATTATTTTTTTTATTAATCATATGATTAATTTTTATTAGATGTTATTTTTATTTTTATTTACTATTTTTATCATATTATGAAAATATATATGGTTAGTCAAAAAAAATCAATGGTTTTTACTAAATTAATGATGAGTATAGTTTTACAAAAATGCCTCTAAATTTTGGAGAAAACTTGGCTAAGCACTTCTATTTTATAATATATATATATATATATATATATATATATATATATATATATATATATATATATATATATATATTATTCCATTTAATGGTAAGTTAATTATGTTTCCTTTTTCATTTTTCCTTTTTTACTGCTAATATTATTAGTATTAATTAATAATTATGGACCCTTTTTTATTTCCATTTCTATTGTTTCCTCAATAAATTTTCATTTTCTATTGTTTGGACAGAAGTGATTGGACAATAAAGCACGAAATGAGAATTTTGTTAGGATTTTCTTTTTTATTGGTAACATTATTATTATTAGTCTGTTTCCTGGTAAGTTAATTTCGTTTTGTTTTCTATTTTTTCTCGTAAGTTAATTTTGTTTCCTTTTTCATTTTTCATTTTTTACTGCTAACATTATTAATATTAACATTATTAATATTAATCATTGAATTATGTATCATTTATTATTTTCATTTTATATTGTTTGCTAAATAATTTTTTCTTTTTAAATTGTCTGGGCGGGAATAAACAAAATGAGGATTTTGATTTTAATAATATTATAGAATTATAGATTATAGATTATAGATATAGATTAGTAGCCCGCCATCAAGTATATATGTGTGTGTGTGTGTGTGTGTGTGTTTAATTTGTCCTATGTCGTAGTACAGTTAGGTATAATGCATGTTGTGAAATTGATCAGAACAAAGGCAAAAATTGATCTATGTACGTATTGACATTTAACATTCCTTATTAATATTGAATTATTATCTCTTACGTATGTGTGTTTAATTTGTTCTATTTTCATTTTCTAGTATTAATAATTAATTTCTTTTTTCTTTCTCATTTTCAATCAATTAGAGATCTTTTTTATTTTATAGTCAATTAGTGATTTTCGTTTTCTTTTCCATTTTCTATCAATTAGGTGCCAATTAAGACACAAATATGCATAGAAGTTAAATCATTATTATTATTATTATTATTATTAATTATTAATTATTAATTATTAATTATTAATTATTAATTATTAATTATTAATTATTAATTATTAATTATTATTATTAATATTGTTCCCATAAATTTGCCAAAATGATTGATTACAAAAATGCTCCTGAGTTTGTGCGAGAAAAGATTTTCAGGCACTTCTATTATTATTATTATTATTATTATTATTATTATTATTATTATTATTATTATTATTATTATTATTATTATTATTATTATTATTATTATATAATGAGAGAGAGAGATTACCAATATATCACCAATTAATATTTACCATATTAACATATTATCATATTACCATAATAATATTATAGGTGAATGAAATTGATATATTTTAGCAATTGACTGATTTTATGAATAAATATATATGAATAATTAATAAATGAATAAAATAAATGATTTTACTAAAATGCCACTAAGTTTGGGCGGGAAAATTTAGGAGGAGGATAATGTTTTTATATATAGTATAGATTTTAATTTGTGATTTTTTGTAGTTTGAAAATAATAGTTTTAATTATTTCGAATTATTTTTTCTAAATTTTTGTGAATCCTTTTAAATATTTTTAAATGATTTCGAATTATTTGTTTATAATACGTGGTATTTTTTGTAAAATTGTTTTGTATTAGAAATCAAGATGAACTTTAATTTTAGGATTAATATTGAATTATATTCCGGTTTAAAAAAAAATTATAAATAGAAACGACGTCGGTTTTTTTAAAAAAAACCGATGTCGTTTCTTATTTATTTAAAAAAAAAAAACAACGTCGATTTTTTTTTTTGTTGTTGTAAAAACCGACATCGTTTATTTATTTAAAAAAAAAAAAAAGAAACGACGTCGGTTTTTTTTTTATTAAAACCGACGTCGTTTCTTTATTTTTATTTAAATTGACCTTAAAAGTGTTTTCTGTAGTAGTGCAAGATTCTATGAGACGTTCTCACATAAAGTTTTGCTTATTAAAAATGAGAAATGCTACTTACTTTTTCAAAGTTTTTCCCTTTTAAATCGCTATCGTGATATAATATTGGAAAAATAACATAAAAATGACATTGAAATTAACTATTTTGTGGTACAAATAAATGTTAGATCCACTTCCAATTTGAGTTAGCTCAAAGTAGATTCGGGTTCTTCGTAGTGCGACGAAGAGATTGATATACTGTACGCTCAAAACGGATAATGAGTGAATGAAAAATTGATTCTCAAAGTAAACTAATTTGAGTTGGAAAATAGAAGTGGAAAGGCTTGAAACAAGCACTTGTCCCACATTGGAAAAGCAAGGGGATTTGCATCACTATATATACAAGAGCCTTTTAGAAAATGGTTGAATTGTATAGAAGCTCTCTTTCGTGCGTGAGAGGAGTGCAAATCAAACCCTAGAATGAGCCTAAAGACACTTCCTGCCTTGCAAAATTTTTAGCCACTATCCGAGCTGTAACTCCCATTTAAAGTGTTAACTTGGACTGCTCGGTTGGAGCCACCATTCGGATCTTGACCGAATGGTTGACACATTGTCTCGTAAGTAGTAACCTTCCAGGTACCATTTGGATTAGTTAACTTTCAAACTACTCACATTTGAAACCATTTGAACCACTCTTCACAGTACCGTTCTGGGTACCTTTCGAACTACTCACGTTTGAAACCATTTGAACTATTCTTCGGAGTACCGTTCTGGGTATTAATTAATTATGATGTTATGGAATTATTATTTATGAATTAATTCTAATTCTTTAAATTTTAGAATTAATTTCCAGAGTAATGGTTGTCTGTTATGAAGATTATGCAGATTGATTTAAATATCAGTATAAATGCCATGTTTAATGCTATTGAATTCAATCTCTCCTATATAGCATTTGGTTGAGTAGGTGATTTTACACACTGAAAATCCTGACTTTCTCTCTCTCAAAACTCTGCTCAAACTTCCTCAAATTTCTGTGTTCTACTCGTGTTCTAGCTTAGTTCGTCGGGCTCACTTATTTGAGTACGCTCAATATTGAACCGTAGTACGTTTTATCATGAGAAAACTAGACTACAATGCTACTCGCACCTAAGGGGTGTAGCAAATAAGGTTTTAAGGAAAGAGTGTTTCCTTCGACTCGTACTAAACTCTTAACCTTTCTGTTGCTTGTGCTTGTATTTTTCTCTAGAAATAATCTTTTCCTATGATTATTTCGCTACAATAACATTTTCTTATTGGATGTTTAGTCTTCTGATACTTTTGATAATAAGTTAGGGGGATCAACTAATTCATTATACGTAATAATTATAAATCATAGGGGTGGGCGTTTCGGGCTTCCGTTCGGTTTTTTTTTTTTTTTTTTGGGTTTAACATTAGAGTTTGGTTAGATGATTTGAAACGGTTCGGTTTTGGTTCGGATTTAATTCGGTTCGGTTTAAGTCCCTAAATTTCAACATTTCCTAATTTTCCGAACATACTATCACATTATCCATATCCAAAATCTAAACATTATATAACAAAATAGCAATTCAAAGTCCAAATATACTACTAAGTACTAATTGTGAGGTAAAGAATAATAGCAGTAAACAACAAAAGCACAAAGTAGAAAACAATCTATAAAGAAATCAAATAAAAATGTAAGATAAATAACAGTGAGAATAAGAATTAAATGACGGAGCAAGCATCAACGGATTTAGATTTCCTTCTTTATTATTATTTTTATTGTTGTGTTATTATTATTAAGTTTACAAGAATCCCGAACCATTCGGTTTTGTATTACTAGTTTGGTTCGGATAAACCGAACCGAATTGCCCACCCCTAATAAATCATATCATAAAATATTTTAGGAGGCAAAAATTTTAAAAGGAAATAAAACATTTTTCATTAAAATTATTTCTTTTTAACTTTTTCTTTTTCTCTTTGCACATCAGTAAGTGCACTCTCGACTCTTCTACGCATGAGATGCATCACAGATTCACAGAATTTGCGAAGTAAAAAGGAGGTGGTTGGGGAAACATTTGAGGAAGAAAATCATCTCAAAATAAGAAATGAAAATTTTGAAAATTCCACTACTGATTGAATTTTGAAACAAATAATTACAATGGCTCGGGTCAGGAATTGGTGCTCGAGATCCAGACATTCAATTTTTATCTGGTTCGTCTGCGCTCTTACCTTCTGTACTCTCTTCAATATGACCCTTCGTAATTCTTCAGGTATATTCAATTATGTTTAGTTTTATCGATATTTGTTTGTTATTTTGGAATGTATTAATTCTCCGCCTATAGTGCTTGCGCTCATCTTGTTCTATGTTCTATGAGTAATTTATTTATCCCAATTTGAATTTTTTTTTCTACTGTAGTTCATAATGCACTGTGAAGTGTGTGTCAGTGTGTGTATTTAATAACTGCAATGCTAGGATTCAAAAAGAAGTTGAACTTTTAGTGATTATTTAATGCTGAGATATGGTAAGCTATAACTAGATACTTAATAGCGTGATTCTGAAATCAGATAATTCTATAAAATTTGGTTAGTCGGCAAGTTATACTTTTGAATGATTTTGCATTATTAGTTTATTGTTAAAAGGATCAATTTTGGATTAAAATTTAGGATTTAAAACAAAAATTCTGTGAAATTTTCAAATTTTTTGAGTGAAAATTTTATTGTCTGACAGTTTGATCATAAAGGAAAGAAATTTAAATGAACCAGTGAATCTTTATACGGAAATTTTGAATATTGGAGAGACTATGGACTGGAGTTTGAGTCTGTTTCGATATTCTGCTGTAGGGCAAAGTGCCAAACTGAATGCTTCTAAGGATAAAATTAGAGGAAAAACAGTTCTAATCTTGTTTTTTATTGCATTTCTGCTTATGAATCCTGGTTTTCAATTGTGCTTAATGATAATTTGAATCTTGAAATGAATGCTGGACTAGAAACTTGAGTGATGAGCAATCAAATGGTTACAGAGTGGTCTATCTCGAATTCTGAGAAGAGATTGAGATTGTATGATAAGATGGAGAGGGATTTGGAGGAACATGGAGCCAGTTTCCTTAAACATGGAGAAACTTCTCAATCACTGGCCCTGTCAGATCTGTTCACTCTCAAGGATGGGATTGTCACTCCTGTGCTGAAGGTAAATTTAACTGCCTAATAAGTTAATTGCTCCCAATAGATGAAGACTGTGATTTTTATTTTTCTTTTTAATCTGTAGGCTGCAAACCCCTCTGTACGAGCAAATGTTTTGCACCTGAGCACAGATTATTCTGTTCCTATAGCGTAAGTGTTTCTACACTCTTCTTTCTCTGTACTCCTTCAGAGGCTCAGCAATTTTATTAAATGAAACATAAATAATTACCAGATGCTACCACTTGACAATGTTTTAGATGTTAATGTGCTTATCAAATATGTGTTCTCATCAAGCCATAAGTTATGAAAAGGGCCCCATGTATCAGTGGAGATGTGGGAGACTTGATCTGAAGTTTTGAACCCGGACAAATCCTTGAGAAGGAGATTAGCCTACCACTTACCATGTGTTTGGCCTAGCTTATATGAAGCTTATCTATGTTGGGCCAAATATTAATTGTTGATAAGTAAATAAGAGGAAAAGTCTGTTATTTAAAAATAAAAACTTCTTCTGTAAAATGTTTAGACACTCTTCAAATTTTGAACCTGTTGAAATTCCAAATATCTCCATATGCTGAAAGAGTTATAATTTCTATCTTAATAAATTTTTGTAAATTATTCTAGCTTTGATCATCATTACTAGAAACAGTGATTTACAGTTAGTTTAATATGCAACCAACTTTTCTATTCTAAAATAAAAAAATTTCAATTTATATTCAATGAAACATTTTGGGAACTTTCTGAACATGTATTCAACTAAACCATGAACCCTATACATTATGAAAGTTGCTGTTAATTATATGACAAGCTTAAGAAGAGAATGGTTGAAGACATGAAAATATCTACTTTCAATTTGATTGAGAAAATGTTTTATGAATAAATTTAGAGATTTAAAGATGATATCTTGAATACATTTTGAAAAAATCACATTTGATTTCATTTATTTAGAAGAATTTTCTTTCTAGGATTCCTTTGATATAAATCATATAACTAACTTAGCCCCTTTATCGGGATGAATGCAGGGAGGAGGGGTGTCTTCTGATTTCCTTATTTAATTTGTTAAACTTTTGATTGTTCAATTTGTTAAATGTAGCTTCTGATTCTTAAAAGGTTGTCTATGGCCCATTTTTCCCCTACTTATATTAAGCATAAAAGTTTTTCTCCCGTGCACTCTTTCAGTAACATCCCTTTAACAGTTCTATTTGGTTGGAGGTTATCCCCTGCTGGAACTTGGTTCTTCCTTGCATATGTATTAATATTTGTTTGATACTATTACCTTTTAGGGTGGCTGTTAGGTCTATGTTCTCACCATACTTTGAAAGAGGTAAGCGATCTTTTTAAATTATCTTGATGTCTAAACTATTTTGCCCCACTAAATATTTTGTTCATATATATGTCTGTGTGTGTTAGATAGATAGCATAACAACCAGGGGTGTACTTGCTAGAAAGATGAGAAGAATTTTGTTGTATTACTCATGTCTCAGTGGAGAGACAACATACAAATTGTTATGATTCAGAAAATCAGGGCAAGAAATTAGGAGATTGATTAATTGATTCTAAAATATCTTTGTTATTTGAATTGATTTATTTCCTTTTATAGATAGTGAATAATTATGGTAAGGAGCCTTAATTCTAATGTAAAAGTGTAAAACAAATGGTAACAGCATATATACAAACTACTCTAATAAAGGAAGGAACTAATTAGCTTAATTCTTTCCTCAAAATTAGGAAACTGAAAATCAAGAAATAGAGTCGTAGTAAAATTGATAATCACCACCCATCTCTCATTTATTCCTAAAATAAATTCCCTAACTTTCACCCTACTATTCAACACTTCTCCTCAAGCTAGAGAATATATATCATGTAATCCCAACTTGCAAATTATGTCTTCAAAGTTAGGTCTTGTTGTCTTGGTAGAGCTTTGGTGAGGATGTTTGCAGTTTGTTGCTTGGTAGGAATGTAGTTCAATTTAATAGTCTCACTAGTCACCATCTCTGTGATGAAATGTCAATCAATGTCAATGTTCTTAGTCCTATCATGATGACCAGGATTCTTTGCTATGCTAATAGCTGCCTAATTGTCAAACATCATTAGAATAGGAGATTAGAAGATGAACTCACTTGTCCCAGTTCACTAAGAACCCTTTTTATCCAATGCCCTTCACATATTCCTTGTGCTAGTGCTCTTTACTCGACTTCTACATTGTTTTTGGCTACCACTAATTGATTTTTACTCCTCTATGTAACAAGATTACTCCAAACAAAATAACAATACCTAGAAGTTGACCGTCTATCAGTGATGTCTATTGCCCAATCAGCATCTAAGTACATTTCAATGTCACGATTCTCTATCTTTCTGAAAAATAAGCTTTTCCCTGGTGTCATCTTCAAGTATCTAAGAATTCTTTAGATTGCCTCCATGTATCTCTTTGTAGGGTTGTGCATGAATTGACTCACAACACTCGTTGCAAAACCAATGTATGGTAGAGTGTGTGAAAGATAAATCAAGCATCCAACAAGTCGTTGATACTCCTCCCTATCTACCGTTGTGCTTCCTTTCTTAGTGCCAAGTTTCTTTTGACTATCCATAGGAGTATCAACTAGCTTACATCCAAGAATGCTAGTTTCCTTAAGAAGATCTAAAATGTATTTCCTTTGATTTTGCAAAAAAAAGAAAAAATGTATTTCCTTTGAGAAACAATAATGCCTTTCCTTGATCTAGCCACTTCCATCAAAAGGAAATATTCTAGATTTCCAATATCTTTTAACTTCAAATTCTTTTGACAAACACTTCTTCAAATTCTATAATTCTTCCACATCATTCCCAGAGAGAATAATATCATTGACATTGACTATCAGTACAACAATTTTCCATGCATGAGATTTCTTAACAAACAAAGTATGATCTGCTTGACCCTGTATATAGCCAAGCTTCAAAATCACCTTTGTGAATCTGTCAAACCAAGCTTGGTGTAATTGTTTAAGTCCATACAAGGACTTCTTGAGTTTCCAAACTTGATTCTTTTCCAAACCTTCTTCGGAGCCAGTTGGGATTTCTATGTAGACTTCCTCCTCAAGGTCACCATTTAGAAAAGCATTTTTATGTCCAACTGTTACAAGTACCAATCTTGGGTGATAGCCAATGACCATATTTTTATGTCCAACTGTTACAAGTACCAACTCTTCATTGACCATATTTCTTTCTAGTTTAGAGACAGAGTTGGCGAACCTTTGTGGTCGGAGTGGCCTCGGGCATTGGTTGCGTAGATGACCGGGTTCTCCACAATTGTAACAAACCCTCTGTCCTCCTCGACGTCCTTCGCGCCCTACTAAAGCCACCACGTCCCCTGAACTGGCTTCCTCGATCACTCGCACTCTCATAACCATTATCTCCCTGTGATAAAAAGACATGTTTCTCCGACATACCATCAGTATTAGGATTACTTGATGTATTTTGAACCATAGCGAAAACTTGGTCTATTGACTCCAATTCCTTATTCCCGAGCAACTGGGATTTCAGAACATCATACTCCTTATCGAACCCAGAAATCCAACTAAAGACATGCAACTAATCACGTTGCTTTTTCATTTTATCCATGTCATTCGTAATCGGCATAGCAGTACACAATGCCTCACTCTCACTTTTGAAGTCATAATAGTAGTCCCTGATGTCTCGCCCTTTTTGAGATGGGCGATGAACATCCTGAAACAACTTATTCAACTTTCTCAAATTGTTTGCCTGGCTAAACCATTTATTTACTAACTCTCATACCTCCATAGTTTTACAATGTTGCATGGATAAAATTATTTTCCAATCAATGCAGTTTAGTATACGTGATAATAGGACTTTATTGTCTTTCTTCCATTCTTGGGCGTCAGTAGATTCTACTGGACACGTTTCAGTTAAATGTCCGTCTTTACCCATACCTCCCAAGTTAATCTCAACTAAAAACTTCCATTTGCCAAAATTGGATCCATTTGGTGCCAACTACACATCAATCAATTTAGATGGGGTTGACACCTCAGTAATGGTCCTAACTTTTGCCATAGTATTTCGGTAAAACAAAGGAAATTGCTACAATACCTTATTACACAACTACTTCAGACCTACTCGGCTTACCGAGATGAGCCCGCCGGTACTAGCCTTGACCAGAACAATGCACACGTGCCGGCACGCGGCGTCGGAGCCCATAGACTGCGCGGCACGTGAAGACTCCGGTGGCTGCTATGCTTCTTCGGATGGCGTCGCCTCCTTACTTCAAATAAAGCCCACTACCCACTCACCTCAGTCTCGCTCTGATACCATGTGGACTACGAGTATATAGTGTATTGAGTGTGTATAAACTGATGCACTACAACCTTTACAAGAAGCCTATATATACATTCTAACAGCAGGACTCAACGGCTCAACCACTCATTTGAATTTCAAAATGAGTAGCTGAGAGTTTATTCCTAACAACCTTCTAACATCTCTCTCTATATGTGTGTGTGTTTGTGTGTATTTATATGTATTTATATGTATGCATGTATATGTATATATCTGTTTGTATGTATGTATATCGAGGCAATTAGCTTTTATACTTAGTTGAAGAAATAATTTTTTACATACTGGCATACTGCATCTCTTTTTCACATGTTGTGATGCTTATTTGTTTTCTTCTTAGCAATTTGGTTTCAGAACTCCAGTATATACCACTGTAGCATGTTTCATGCCTCACACCATGCTGCACCGGTCCCTGCCTCAGAAGCAGAGGTAGATATGCTTATGGATCTGATGCCTTTATTTCCTTTCATCTCTTTGATACATTGTTTTTATAGCACTATGCCCCTCATGGTCTCTCAGATTGAAGCTGAAGTGGATTCTGTTGAAGCAGTTGCAAAGGCCAGCTGTCCATTAGATGTTGTTCTAGACAGGGTGGTTCTCACCTCAACTGGTGTACTTATTGGCTGCTGGCAGGTCTTTTTATGAAATTCTTTTCTTCCATGAAAGCTAATTATTTGAAGTTAATGAAAAGGTGCACTTTATATTCTTGAAAGGCAAATATCATTGCTGCAGAATGTCCTTGCCCTCAAGTCTTTTATTTTGTTTCCCTTTCAGTTTCATAATTTAGAGGACCATTTCATTTCATTTTCATTTTCATTTTCTGACTTCACGATTTGAGGCTGCTTAAGTTGATTTTTCTTTTTGTGTTCTTCAATAGTCAGTAATGCAATTTGAGGCTATGTGCTGGCTTAAGTTAGTTGTACAGGACAAATTGGTATACATGATTCTCCAGTTTGGTGATAGCAATTGTGTAGAGAAGTAAGATTTAATGATTCATGAGATAACAAAATATTTTTCAATGCATTTTGTTACAGGTTGTCTCTGGTACTGATCCTGTAACTATACGTGAGAAGCTGAGAAATGCTCTTCCACATGCACCAGAGAAGCAATTTGTAAGTGCTACATAAACACTTAATTCCTTATTACTCTATATAGAATCTAATGTTATATACACTATCCATGAACAGCACCAAATAATGTAATTTGAGTATTTGACAAACCTTATTAAGCGGGCCCAGAAAATATTGCATAGCGATTAAAAATGTCTCTTCAGTAATTTTTCTTTTCCATTAAGACTGGGTTATTACTTTCAACTTGATAAAATATATTTGCACAAATTAGACTTTTATGTTATAAAACGAGATTTTATCATGCCATCCATTTATCAAGCATACCTTCAACTGTGCTTGGCAACCATTGGCTTACTTTAGATATTGGTTGTTAGCAGATATATGTCAGCAGAATGGTATAACCTGCTTAGCTGGTCAAATCTTTTTTTTTTTAATTGGAAAAAGGGTCAAATAATCCATTGAACTACTCAGAAATACAAGTAGGCTACCTGAACTGAAAAATAAAAGTGTAATTCAACCACTGAACAAGTTACAATCATGCAATTATATCACTATGATTGGTTATTCAGGTTAATTGCCACTTAATTCGCTTATGTTGCATTTTTATCATTTTTAAAATATTTATTATCCATTTTTATTTAGATCAACATTTTTATTTCTTCATTATCAACAAGATTAATGTTTAAAACAATATTCTTAACTTACCATAAAATTGATCAATAATTTTATTTTCTTTTTCACAAATTCTAGATTTCTAGGAGATTGGAGATGGAGCTCCGTCTCTCGGAGAGACTAGAAGACAAAGTTCTTTTTTTTTTTTTAATTTAATTTTTATGTTTAATTTTTGAAAAAGAAAAATAAAATTATTGTTCAAATTTTATGGTATGTTAAGAATATTGTTTTAAACATTAATTTTATTGATAATGACATGGATAATAAATTTATATATATATATATATATATAGAAATGCCTCATAAGAAAATTAACCTGCAATTAACTTGAAGAACCAGTCATAATGGTATAATTGCATTATTTTACTTGTTCAAAGGCTCAATTGCACGTCTTTTTAGTTCAGTTGCCTAGTTGCATTTCTACATGTGGTTCAATGCCTTATTTGTCTCCTTTTCCTTTTCTTTTTTTTTTTTTAAATGAGTGTTCAAGAAAACTATGTGCTTCCTAGAATTTAACATTCATGTAATTGTCATTGTTTCTGCAACAGTACGATGCTGCTATTCTTCACACATCATTTGCAAGGCTTTTGGGTCCTCCTACTAATTTGCCTGAGGTAGTTATCTGCAGCATGAAATTTTCTCTCCATTTTTTTTTACCTCATGGTGCTGCTAATATGATTTACCAGCTACCAACTTGTGGCTTTATCTCAGTTACAATGTATCTGGAAAATCATAAAATTGGGGAAAAAATGCAGCATTGTATTTGAATTCATTTGCTCTTAGTTATAATACAAACATGCTGGAACTCTGGAAGGACACTTGTAGATATCACTACCCTGGAAGATGGGTATTTGCAATTTCTAAGATTTTGAACGAAAATACTTACTGATCAAGTGTCCCAAAAACAAATTTTCCCGATCAACTGTGTCCCTAAATTTTGAATTAGCACTCCAACTAAAATTATTAACTTTGTGATTTCCCTATGGAGTATATTTGTTAATTAAAATAACATAAATGTGGGTTTTCTAGTTTGTATTACTAATTGCTTTGCACAGTCTTAATATGAACTGCCCTGATTCATTACCATCATTGTAGTCCAAGCAATATTATTGTTTCTAAAGTTTTTATTACACCACTTGATGCCATGCAGAATGGGCAATTTTAATTGTTTTGAGATTGTCGTTTTTGACTTTTTTTGACATCATATTCTGCAGGAAGCAAAAAATCTCTCTGTGCTCGAATTTTTCCATGAGCTTGTAACTAGATTAAACAGCCAAATTCGTGGATTTAAGGTATTCCTCCTATAAACCTTTGTGTATCAACCGTTAAACTGCATTGATTCACCCCATTATATTACGTTTTCAAGGTTAAAACTGATTTTGCCTGAAATAGACAACTGATGTTAACTTTGGCAATGACCAAGCATGGAACTTTTCTTCAAGAAAGTTAGAAACAGTCTTCATACCTTTTTATCAATTTATTTATACATTTAATTCAATCTTGAACTGTTTAGGCGACAATCACTGAGCTCTGGTATGTAGAAGAGCATGATTTGCTGGCGCTTGCGCTTGATGGAAGTATGACGATTCGCAAGTTTAAACTAGGTTGTTCAAAAGCCTGATGGTATTTGCGTTTCAACAGGCAGGAGTTTTCCCCGACAGATATGCATCCTCGTTATCTCTACAATTATGTCGTACTGAGATTATAGTTTGCGTGTACATATATATATGTATGTATATACTGCTACACCAATAACCAGTTCTGAAGCACATATGGAGTTATGCAAATCAAGATTGAAGCTCATGAAAGCTTGAAGCAATGGAATTGAATGTTCCAGGTGGTAATTTGTGCAGAAATGCTGTGCTTTTAGAGCTCAATCCGGAACTCGTGAAGGGCTACATGCCTACATATATGCTGAGAAAACACTTTCATGGGATATAATTTTGTTCCACTCACTTCCACCATTGTAAAACAAGTATGTTATTAAAATGTTTTTCAAAAAAAGTATGTTATTAAAAAAATGAGTTAATTCCTTTTTTTGTCATTTATAGGTGACAGTCTATTTTTAGTCATTTTTTTTATTAAAACATCCTCATTTAGTCATAGTATTATTATGGCATGATCATTTTTGGTCTTCCGTCAACAAAATCATTGAAATACTTTTAAATATAATGACATTTTGATCTTTTTTATAAAAAGTAAGTTGACCCGCTATATTTTTTATATTATATTTATTTTTTTGAAAAATCCATAATTGAAGACTGAAATATCATTGTATTTAACGACATTTAAACTGTTTTGTTGATAGAGGACCAAAAATGGTCACGTCACAATAATACTAGGACTAAAAGTGGATGTTTTAGGAAAAAAAAAAAAGAAGATTAAAAGTGGACTACCACCTATAAATCTATGACTAAAAATGGAATTATCTATAAAAAAAATTATTTGGGTGTAATGAGAGAGATAAATGATCAAACACTAATAGCATAAGATCACTTTATTATAGGTTTTAAATATTCTTCGTACAAGTAATGACATACAAAAAGATGCTACTATAATTAACTAGAGAAATCTGTTTTGTTTTATAAATAACCCAAGTATGTTATTAAAATGTTTTTTCAAAAAAAGTCGCGCCGGTGTGTATGTGTGGGGTTACTTACCATTAAGTGTGTATCACAAAGTGTTCAGAAATGCACCATTATGTGGGGTGTATTTTTTTTTATGTGTGGTGCACTTGTGCATTTTATTCTGGTGCATTTCTTATCACTATGTAGTGCATTTTGCATACCTAATAATAAGTTAAAAAATAATTATTTTGATTATATTGAAAATAATCGTTTTTATTTCATATTAATTAACTTTGACATTTAAAAATTATATCAAGTATTTACTTTTAATTTTCGTGTTATGCATTAATTTAATAGTCCAATGTATGCTTTATAACTAGTAGATACATAAGAAATAGCACTAGTTTGACAAGTAAGATCAAGCAGTTATTGAGGTAATTCGCAACCAAGATGAAATCAAATAGCATTACTAAGATCTCCTCGTTGGAACTCTTCGCAACCACTAATATGGCCACTAAGTAGTTTCCATATAAAGTTGAACTTGAAACCTTATACTAAGTCAATTGGGAGTCATAAACACGGTTGGGCCTACTCTTTAGGTGGGATACAAAAAGAGGCCGGTTTTGAAAAGGTAACAAAGATGGGGAAAGTACTTTCCTGGAATGCATGTTTGCTTAAAAACAAATGCATTCTGCGAATGCATGTTAGCCTTTCTTCAAAAAAAATAGTTAAAAGGTAGAAAATGAGTGTAGGATACGTGTATGTGTACAGTATTGTAGTTTAAATGAAAAAAAGAAAAAAAGATGGTATATATATGTATAAGGAGAAAAAAAATAGTATTTTCTTCATTAAATGATTGTTAGTTAATTAGAATGTACTAATTATTACATAATTATGAGGAAGATTAAATATAATTAACAATAATGTGTAATTAGTGTATACAGAAAAAAATAATAATAATAACAGGCATTGTTCCTACAGAAAAATAATAATAATAACATGCCTTGTTAACAAACTTGATTCAAGAAGGACCATACCAAAGCAACTAAAAGAACAAACTGGATTCATTCTTTAAAACAAATTGGTTTCAAGAACTTTTAATAGAATAAACAAACTGGATTCATTCTTTAAAACAAAAAAAAAAAAAAACAAAACAAAAAACAAATTTCATCATATTTGAAAATAAAAACTAGAAATTTCAAACGAAAAAAAAAAACACAAAAACACAAACCTGTGAAGAAACTGGTGGCCTGCGGCGCGGTGGGCGGCGACAGTTCGGCGGCAGGGCGGTAGGCGGCGGTGCGGTGGGCGGCAGGCGGTGGCGCGGTGGGCGGTCGCACGGTGGGCGGTTGCACGTTGAGCAGCGGGTAAGTTTGGGGATGGTAAGTTTTGGGATGAATGTTTAACCGTTCACAATAGTATTGGGATGGAGTAAAATTAGGGTTGTTTGTCTTGGACCCACTATTTAAGTATTTTTATCCTAATATTTCAAAAAATAAATACATAATTACGTATTTATTATTTTGTATTTACATACGGTATTCTTTTCGTATTCTTTAAGTACAATGTACAGTATTTTAATTTGAAACAAATATTATAAAAGATAACAATGCATTCTGAAGATGCATGTTCAAAAAAGTAAACATGCATCCTACAGTGTAGTATTGCCCATATTTGTATCCCAATTATTTCCGGCCTATTTTTGTATCCCACCTAAAGAGGAGGCCCAACCGGCGAAACCACCCAGTCAATTGGGGTTATCTCCAAATATAATGATTACATCTAATATTATTGAAAATGAATTTTATTAGTACCAAGTACAATTAGGTATTTTTTAAAATCATTTTAATATTACACAAATGTCATCGTATTTTAATCAACATTGCTATCAATTGGCATTGCTATATATTAGGTTGATATAGATTATCAGTAGATATTATCTAGTTATTTAATTTGATAAAGTTGTTACGAATTTATTTACTATTTAATTTCTAATATGATAAAAAATAATATCTAAACTCAATAAAAAAAATTACAGTAAATATTAAATATAAATAATATCTATAATTTACAATTAATGACAATTCAAATGGATATAATATTAATAAATTAGTATAAATTAATTTTATCGTAAATATTTTATTTTATTCAGATGGCATGTAGTGACTCTCCTATATGGGAGGTCATGAGATCGAGTCTCAGTGAAAGCGATATTGACTCTGTGTGCTTCAACAGGTTGAGAAAGTATAGATGAACAGATAAAATCAGTAGTACTCAAAAAAAAATATGACTAAATGTAAAAAATAAAAAATAAAAAATGCCATAGCGGCTTAATTTGGTTAAATTTATAATTAAAATTAAATATAAAATTTTTTCATAATAATTAAAAAATTAAAATTAATTTTATTATTATTAGTTGTTTTTTTGGGTATATAAAAGTTGCTAAGATACTGCCAAAGGCAAAGCGGTCTCCTTCTTGGTTTGACTCTTTGGGAGATGATTAGTCGAGTGGTAAGCGTGTGTTAAGCATGTGAATGCCACAAGCTTCTTGCATACGTACCATATAATCCACATGCTCTTTTAATTTTCTTTCCATACGTTTTTGGTAATTAAGGATGAAAATACGTTGCATTTTTTATGGTGCTCATAATGTCTTGTACACTTACAATATCATATATTGTTAATGTTATATTGTTGGGTGAGCCTCTTATGAGACCGCCACACGGATCTTTATTCGTAAAGTGATTTTCATAAAATAACTTATTTTTGAAAAATAATTTAATTTTTTAATTTTTGACTGAAAGTCAGAAAAATATCTTCTCTTTTTTTTTCTTTTTTTTTTTTGTTTAGCTAAAAGTTAAGAGATTATATTATTTTCTGTTTGGTTCATTTTCTTAAAAATGAACATATTATTTGTTATATAATAATAATAATAATAATAATAATAATAATAATAATAAGTGATAATAATAATAATAACCCGAAAATTAACTTGAAAAGATATGAGAGAGAAGATAAATATGAGAAAATAATAATCCAGAAAATTTCTTCCGACTAAAAAATCTTAGAAAACATTTTTCGTCAAATTGAGCTTTTTTTTCCGTTGACAATAATGAATATTTTCCTTTGACTTTATTTTCCTTAAATACCCAAACACGAAAAAATTTTGAAAATGACTTCCGAAAGTAATTTTTTGGATTTTCAAATTGGACCCTTAAATCAAAATATAACATTAGGGATTGGAGAGTTACTTATGGAGAAAATGTAATACTTATTAAAAATTCAACCCGCACGGATGAGATTCCGTCACATGGTGTCATGGTCTCATAGAACCTTTTGTCTAGATTGTTTGGATTTAATTTGTATGAGTAATATTAAGTATAATCATATACAGCATACTTAATTATAAATGATAAATTTATTAGCAAAAAGAAAATTGAAGATTTAAAACTTAATGAAAAAAAAAAGAGCAAACATTTGTACTTTGTAACAATTAAATACAATTATGCATAACAATTATATTACAACTTTTAAAATTTGACTAATTAACATCAAACATTTACAATCTGTAATATTTATAATTTTTATCGAAGAAAAAAAATTCAAAACTAACTCGAATTTTGAGATTGCATACAAACTATATTTAAAAAAATTGCAACATAACATCATTTAAAAAATATAATGTATAAAAATATATAGTTTATACAACTAATTAAACTATTTTAACAGTGTTTTACACATATAAAAACATGTTCAAATATTATAACTACCAATTCATACTTTAAACAAAAGAATTGAATTATTTTTAAAGTTAGATACTATAATTGTGCATAATTGTCATAAAATACCAAAGTATGTTAAAGGTTTAAATATAATTATCACAAAACATTAAAAAAAATTAAGATTTTTTTGGTCAATAAACTTATATGATATTATCAACACCCGGTGACTGAAGTAGAAAACAATTCCATGTATAATACAACATCATAGACTAAAAGAACAACAAATATAAAATTGAACCACTATTCAATGAGTAAAAATGTAAATTTTTTCTTTGTAATTACTTGATAAAGAGTTGTTTCTATAATCAATTATTTAAAAATAAAAATCTCTTTATGCTTCACAAAGTTAAAAAAGTATATATATGGACATATACTATATTGTAATAGAGTAAATACTATTAAAAAATGAGCTTACAGTTTCTATTTTCTTTACTCTAATTGTTAACTTCTACACATATGAAGTGAATCAATCGTCCAATTTTTTTTAAAAAAAATGGATCAAAGCTTGTACAGGATTAACTCATTGATTCAATATGTAGTATTTGAGAGAAGAAATTAAAATTTGAAATTCGGTAACGACAATGTGAGAATTTTGTCCAAAATAGACAAATCATTTGTACGCAGTACGCATCAATTTGTGTGTCTGTCTTTGGAGTTGGAGATTCAACCCGAGAGATGAAAATAAAAGGATCATAATTTTTTTTAAAATTTTCTAATAAAAAATATATAGTGAGCGTCATAGTCCATTATGCTTTGATTTTTGGGATAATGCAAATTTGAGTCGGAACTCGGAAGCAAGAGCACAAGGCGTCCACGTGCGCGTCACACTGTTCAACTCGTCCCACCCTTTGCTTTCTCTCACGGTAGGTGGTCGCCACACGCCCCATATACCCCACCCCCCCCACTCCCTCGCAATTGCAATTCTTCTTCCTCAAAACGCAATTTCTCAAACACAAAAATTACAACTCATCAGGTATCTATCCCGATTCAGTTTCATGGAATATTTTTTGTTTTAGCTACTTCTGTGTCATTTTCCTTTTATTGCATCAAGTTTTGACCTGCAATTCGCCTTTCGGATTCTCGATTTTCGATTCTCCTCAGAGCCGTGCTTTTGATGTGTATAATTATATGGATGTGTGGTGTTTTTTCTAGCTCTATAATCTTTACCGAGATTCAATCTTGCTGCTTGTTGATTACTGAGCTGATGATACCCAGTTTTGACGAAGATTTTTGTTTTTATTAATTTATATGGGGTTAGTTGAGGCTTTTGGATAGTTGAATCCATCGCATTGGAAGTTGAAACATGGAGTCTGAAAGACCGGCGGCACCAGCAGTTGAAAAGGGCACCACTCCTGCTGCGCCATCACCAAATGGGTTAGTGCCTAAACTGTGATTCGTGGTTGAAATTATTGATTTTTCGTGTCAATCAGTGGAACTTTTTGAAAATTTTCATTATATATTTCGATATGATTCTGATCACTGGTTATTGCAGCTGCTTGGATCTGTAATTGGATTCGATTCTGATCAGAGCATTTTGTTTTTTGGTCATTTATGTAGTTCTTTGTGATCTTCTAAAAGCTGTGACTCTGCAGATCTGGGCTTGGCATTGACAAGAAGAGTAAGGGGAAAGTGCCTAAAAGAGTTCACAAAGCTGAGAGAGAGAAGATGAAGCGGGAGCATTTAAATGACCTCTTTCTTTCCTTGGCTAATGCTCTAGGTATTATCCTATTCTAAATCCTTTTTTTGGTTTAATTATGTTTGAAATTTTCTAGCATGGTCTTTTTTCTTCTCCCAAAAGATTGAATCTTCAACCCTAAGAGCCCTCACACCCCGGTCCCCGGTCCCCGGTCCGACAGAGCACCTGAGAGGATGCAAATCACGGGAATTCAGTATCTTAGTAGAGAGGGCCAAATGTCGGTGCGTACAAGGATCTGTCCACTTAGGACATAATGCCCACACTGTCACTATCACTGCTAAGTTTTGAACCTTCCGAGCTAGGCAAATTGTTGGTGCCCACAAGGGATTTGTCCATTCCACGCTGTCACTGCTTAGTTTTGAACCTCGGTCTCTAAGGCTAAATGTATGTGCACACAAGGGATCTACCCACTTTGGGCATAATGCCCACACTCGAGTTTCGAACCTTGATCTCTTCTTCCAAATATTGCCTATTGAACCAGTGAGCTAAGTCCTTGCGGGCTAGCATCGTGTTTTTTGCTCAAGTCATTTGATGTTCTCCATTCTCTGGTGCATTTATACAACTTTCTTAGGTTTAAGCTGTAAAATGAATATAAAACTTTAGGTCTTTGCTGCTGCAGAAATGCCTGAACAAATCAACGGAAAGGCCTCAATATTGAATGGAGCCATTCAAAGTGTAAAGGAATTATTAGCGCAGATTGAGCAGCTCCGAAGAGGAAATGCAACTCTGTTGTCTGAGTCACAATATGTACGTCTTTTACCATAGACTCGTAACCGCATGCTTTTTTTCATTTCCAAAAAGCAATTTTCAACATCTTTGTCACATAGCCCTAACATAAAGTTTCGTTTCTGTGCAGGTGAGCATGGAGAAAACGGAGCTGCAAGACGAGAATTATGCTTTGGTGGATCAAATTGGCAAGCTGCAAAGTGAGATCAAGGAGAGAAGAGTGGAGTTGAGTCTCGATCTGAATCTAGCTCCCCCTGAATGTCAGCAACCAAGTACTTCAGAAACTGCATTTCAAATTACAAATCCGGTATATGTTGTCCCCCAAGTATACCCGCTCCCTGGTGCTGCACAACCTGCCCCTATGCCACCTTCCGTGAGCAAACCCCTTCCTAGATATCCGACTCTAGCCGATGCGTGGCCATCTCAGATTCTTGAAAAGCAAGGAGATTTAGGATTGTAGCAGGTAGAGGTATCTCAATACCTCGTATACTCAAGCAGGCATGTACAACATTACTTTTCTCTTAACTTCTCACAGCATTATCTATCTATCTATATACTTACACACACATATTTGAGTATATTGATAGAATATTCAACACACAAGTCTAAATGATAATTGAGTAGGGGATCATTCTCTTAACAACAGTAGTGCTTGTGCTTATTCCTTATACTTGGCGAATTTAATTCAGTCTATCTTAGCCTTAGAAAGCTGCTTAACAACAATAGAGTGATATTTGAACTTAAAACATCTTTGCTTTGACGCCTGATTCGTATGCCAAATTGATTACATCTGTGTTGGATACTTGATACCAAGTACAATCGTAGGATTTGCAAAACGAAAGCCATAATTTCACCTAGAGCTCTTGAGATTTCTAACAATCACTTATGAATTCCCTTCTGTTTCATATTCATATCTATTCCACCTTGTGTTTTTCTTTAACTTTTTTTTTTTCTTTTGTTTCATATTTACATCTATTCACCTGGTTAACTTTGTTTTTTAATGTAATACAGTTAGTGCAACATTACTAATTGATGCACTAAATTTATGCATCATCTAATTATATTACATTTTTTTTTACATCTAAGGGTTAGTTATTGAAATTATTTAAAGTTATAAGTTGGTGTCACTTGACCACAAAGTTGTGGGTGGGGATATGATGCCAATTATATCTGCACTCCACAGGTTACTCTAATGGGGAGTAAAATTTTATAAAGAGTTGTCATCATTTTAGTCTCTCAACTATAATTATTATTCATTTCTCACATTTGACCACCCACTATTAATTTTACCATATTTGGTGGACAAGTATGTTTTTGTTGTCACATTTGATCTTGCTCACCAAATCTATGGTAACTAGTTGCTGAAAAATGTAAATTTTCTCTCATGTGGTCCTTACAACTTACAAGGAAAATCATCCATTCAAATACAAAATACATAACACTATAACTATAATCTGCCCCAAATGACAAATTTTTCATTATACTATAACTAACAATGCCGAATGACAAAATTTACGTTTTTTAAGCAAGTGATTGCTGGAGATTTGACTAGCAGGACTAAAAGTGATAACAAAAGTTAAAAGTGATAAAAGTATGGCAAAATTAATAGTTAAAGATCATGTGAGAAATGATTAATAGTTAGAGGACAAAAATGGTAATAACTCTTTTTTATAAACTATGCTCGTATTTATAAACTTGTAGTTACTTTTTTTTTTTTTGTGTGTATTTTTATTCTTGAGTTGTAATGTATTAACAAAGTATGCTTCCTTCCTACCCCATTAGCATCCTTAGTTTTGGACAATTACATTACATGATGAATAACATCAACTAAAACAAATCACAACAACTTTTAAATAACGAAGATTAAAATTTTCAGAACTCAAAAGGAAAAACACTGGACAATGGACATAATTGAATGTGAAGAAGAAGATATTTGCAGAGAGCAAAAAAGAATTGAATAGCTCAGAGTAAACTGGTCTTTATATACATGTTATGTTATTACAAAATAAAATAACCGCTTCTAACAAACTTCAAGAAGATAAGACTTTCTAATCCTTGTGCTGAGATGTTTGTTGCTGACTTCCATCAACCTTGACAGGCGACATTTGGTTGCAAAGAGAAAATTGGGGGAAATGAATTGCAATTCTATAAGAAAAAAATAAAGTGGGAATTCAATTTCTATTGCTTTGTAGGCAGGAATAGATTTGTTGGAAATTGAAAGAGAAGAAGTGAATAGAGATTAAAATACGCATTATATAATAATAATAATAATAATAGAAATCATAATTTACTATAGAATTCTATTTCCACGACCTGTGAAATTACAATTCTTAGGGACCCTAGAAATTGCAGTTTACAGGAATTGCAATTTCATTCTTCTAAGCACACCATGAGTTGCTGATGTTGCTGTTCATACTTTGATACAAACAAAAAAGCTATTTGCTCCTCTTGAGGTTCAAGAGCGTTAATCTCAAGATTTTTGCAATCCAACTAAGGCTTGAGGCTCACTTTCTTAACTTTAGGACTAGTGATATTTCAGGGTAATAGTTGAAATAACAGAAGATTGTGTAGAAGTTAAAATTGGGTACTGAGTAACCTTAAATATTCAAACCAGCGAAAATTTTGGGTACACATAGGAACTTCAAAGATGAAGTTGAAATTATGCTCAAATCAAATAAAATTTTGATCAAGGCTACAATTTAGGTTGGGTTGTTGTACCAGTGCACACCCAATCCACCAATTGCACTGCTCAGTATGATTACAATATGGAAGGGAGAAAATAATCCACCATTTGTACTTATTATTATTTTTTTAAAAAAATCAAAACAAAACAAGACATAACATTTGTACTTTATGGATATAATAACAAGTTGAGGGCATATTCAATAAATTCTAAACTGGTTATTGTTAATGTGGTGTGTGATTGAAATTTTATTATTGTGCGACTTAAGAAAATTGAACCAAACATGGAGTAATCGGCTAATCGCTAGCCAAGTTAGACAGACAGTTGGCTTGGTAACCACAATATTTCAAATTTAATTATGTATTGAAGTTGTTTATTGACCTTCTTGGTTAATTTGAATCCATCAACTATGAACAACCTAAACTATTTTATCTCATTGTGATCCTTTGACGGCTAAGATTACAAGTTGAACTTCACCCGGACGCACCTTTGGATAGTGGTTGTGTATTTTCCCGTAAATAAAAGAAAATTGATTCAAACATATGGAAATTTGCAAATGAGGAGATATAAGCATTTGCTTAAGAATATCAGGAGGTAGCAACGCCTAATATAGCAGAAAAAAAAGTAGTGATAAAAACTACAATAATAATAAATACATAATCGTTTATTACTTTTGCTAATCAATCAGCGAATCTGATTATCTATTTGTTAGTTAAAGAATCTCTTTCTATGTCTGGTTATATGGAGTGGGTCTCGCCACCTCCTTTCATTGTCAATGTTTTGTTTGAGGATATGATTAATGAATTATAGTCTATTTGTTTTGCAAAATAAATGAATAAATAAATCCATGAGTCTGGCGTACCCCTCCATTCCGATCCCAAAAAAATAAATATGAAAAGGACTCATCAAAAGTCAATGGTAGGTTTCTCTGTATTTAATACAGAGTAGCATGATTTGTGAAATAAATAAGTAAATAACTATTGAGTTTATTCCATGTTTGGTGAATTGGTTACATTGTTACAATGATATTTTAGTTAGACACAAATAATGCTTGACATTTTAGTTAGTTAATGGACTGAGTTCATAACTCATTTAATAATTAATGGACCAAATTTGTAAAAATTGACAAATAAACTAGATTTATAAGAGCATCCTTATCAATGGAGTTTTTTTTTTCTACGGTTTTTGAGTAGTTTTTGTAAGTGTGATCAGGAAAGAGAAAATGGGAGGGGAAGAAAAAATAAAACAAATATGATTTTAAAAAAAAACTAATCTGTCAGGCGCGCCCCCGGGTGCAGTGCACGCGCCTGCTGTGCGCCAAACGCGCACAACATTGTTTATTTCTTTCTCACTGCTCTCTTCTTCTTTTTTTTTTTTAAATTTTTTTTTTTATTTTTTGCAGGAGTTTACTTTTCCAAATAACCCAGCACCACATCAGTTTAAAACCAACCACCCTTTTGTTTTTACACTATTCCAATAACCTCCAATTATCCTCTAAGTGAGCACCTTACGTTTGGCACTCACAAAACAATCATTTCATAATTTGACAAAATGCTATGATGAGCATATATATAATGTATAAACATAATTGTGCAATCCAACTATCAATTTATACTCTTAGTTAAGATTGAACACATCAACACATGCTTCAATTTGGTATACACCACTTTTTCTTTTAAAATTTCTAATCTTTAATCTTATATGGTAGTGAATGATTGTTTATTAGTGATAAAAGTAAAGGTGTATAACATGATCATTTACAGATTTAGAAGGTGTTAACCATTACATATAACTAGATATAGATAATAGCACAAAAACCAGTAAAAAAATGCTGATTTAGATAAGTATAACAAAATAATAAATTACAATTAAGATTACTAGAAGTATATATTCAGGCATAGCTCTGAAACTTTATTATTATTACTATTATTTTTGTATTCATAATTAATAATTTATATACTTGTTAAATATATGTGCACGTAATTGGATATTCATAATTGTGTGTATATGTTAATAATATTTTGTTGGTAATAAAATGCACCAATATGAAAGTACAATGCGAGTTCACTTTTCAGAATTTATGATTTGATTTTTCTAGTTTGATTTAGCTACTTTTTACTGTTTAGTGGCTCAATATTTAGATAAAAATTTGTGTGAGATTGTCTCATGGATCATTGTCTGTGAGACCAATTAGGTCAAAGATGAAATGCAATATATGATACTAGAAAATGTAATACGTATACTGAAAAATATAATACTAATTAAGATTAAGGTGCATGTTACTTATCAAAGAAATTCTAATACTTTTGAAAAAAAATGTTATACTACTTTTTACATTTTGATTTCAAAGTATTGTATTTTTTCTCAAAAGTACTACATTTTTCCTTAGAGTTAATTCCATTTTTTGCCCTAGATTTATAGATGAAAATCCACTTTTAGCCTTTCTTTTTCAGAATATCCTCATTTTGGTCATAGTATTATTGCGAAATGACTATTTTTGATCCTACATCAAGAAAATCATTGAAATTTCAAAAAATACAAAGACATTTAGGTCTTCATTTATGATTTTTTTAATATTAAAATAAAAAATATAGCGAATCTACGAACTTTGTATTAAAAAAAGATCAAATTGTCTTTATATTTAACTACATTTCAACGATTTTATTGACAGAGAACAAAAAAGGTCATGCCACAATAATACTAGGACCAAATGAGGATGTTTTGAAAAAAAAAAAAAACTAAAGTAGACTACTTATAAATCTAGGACAAAAAATAGAATTACTCATTTTCCTTATAACAAATACTTTATTCCTTATTAGTATTACATTTTTAAATATAAGTATTACATTTCACCTTACTCATATTACATACAAGGATCCATGAGACGGTCTTATAAGAGAGTCACTGTAATATTTATGGTTTAGTTTTTTGTAAACAATTTGAATTAATCACATTAATCCATCTGAATTAATCAACGATTAGAAAATAAGGAAAATAAGAAGAAATCTTGTGACATTTTTATAATTATTATGATGCATTAGGCCTTTCTCATTTGTGGGTTTTAATGGGATTTTAAAATAGTAAAATTTTGGGGGTGTATTTTTAACAGATGTGGGAGGATTTTTTTTAAAAAAAATTTTCTCTTGCAATTTTGAGTTCTTGACAGTGAAAAGTAGGGCTCACTGGGGGAGAACCCGGAGAAGAATTGCGCCTACAAAATGCGTGAGGCGCAATTCTCGCTCCCAAGCGAGTGCATAAATATATATCTTTTATTTTTTTCCTTTTATATCCCTTACTTTCATTTTTCTTTTTTAATCACACCTGCAAAATTTTTTAAAGAGTTAATTCAAGCAATGGTCCTCCGACTATGTTGATTTTCCAAAATTATTCCCCGACTTTTAATTTGGACAATTTAGGTCCCTTGACTTTCAAATTCTTTACAATGTTGGTCATTTCGTCAAATTTTGGTTAAGTTGAGGTCAATTGAAGGGGTAAAATTGTCCGTTCACCTGTTTAGTGTATTATTACTCGTATTTCTCCTGTCTTATACGTTGTATATATGAATATAATCTCAGTCGAAGTCTCAATCGAAGCCATATAATCTCAGTCGAAGTCTCTTCGACTGAGATTATATTCATATATACAGCGTATAGGACAGGAGAAATACGAGTAATAATATACTATACAGGTGAACGGACAATTTTACCCCTTCATTTGATCTCACCTTAACCAAAATTTGACGAAAGGACCAACATTAGAAAGAATTTAAAAGTAAAAGGACTTAAATTGTCCAAATTAAAAGTCGGGGACTAATTTTAGAAAATCAACATAGTCGGAGGACTATTACTGGAATTAACTCTTTTTTAAAAGTTGATCACTATTGAGGAAGGTCTTAAAAAACATTTGAGGAATTGAGGGTTTATCCAATATATATATATATATATATGGAGTTACATTTTTCAAGAATAATGTTGAGGCGTGGGGCTCAAAAATGAAACGTTAACCAGAATTTGCCTTGTACGCACTAGTCGTTTGTCTCTTACGGGGTTCGCAATAGCATAAACTTTGCTTCTCTCTGAGGACTGAGTGAACGCCAAGAAACCTCTCATCAGATTCTTAAGATCCAAGAGCCCATCATTCGTCTCACCAGTCTTTTTCGCACTGCAAAATCTCAGCGCACACAAACACATAACACTGATAAGAAATCTCATTGCCTCTTCAACGATTAGAAATGGGATCCGGAGGAATCGTTAGCCTAATCAAAGTCCTCTTTCAGAACTTCGATGTTCTTGCCGGGTGGGTCTCTCTATCTATCTTTCTCTCTATTATTCTTTGATTTACCCTTTTCATTTCTTATTGAATTTGACAATTTTATGGACAAAGTTAGATTTTTTTTGTTTGAAGTAAAACTTGCCATAGAAATTACTGCGCAGTAAAGGATTTGATTCATTTGTGTTTACTGATTACTTCCCTTACCTTTGATATTGCAGGCCTGTGGTCAGTCTGGTTTATCCTCTGTAAGTGGCATTCTAGTTCTTACTCTCAAAGTAGTGTATATTTTTTCCAAGTAGTTTTGTGTTTCTTTGAATTTACTTGTTAGTTTTGATTTCTTTATACAAGTAGGAAGGAAAAGATTTCATTTTTGGTTATGTGAAATCTAGCATTTGATTTGTTGGGCAGAGGTCAGTGAAGGGCCAAGTCTAGAACCCTGTCTCTCGAAGTCTATAAGAAAATAAAGTTGCACCTTCACTGGTAGCTATAGTTTTTGGTGCTTCATCTAACAATTGGTATCAGAGTCAGGTCATGGTTTCGATTTTCGAGACCTTGCCTCTCGGAAATGTGCGCTTGATTCTAACATGATTTGTCTGCATTTTGATATCCGCCATAATTTTGTCTACAGATATGCTTCAATCAGGGCTATTGAGACCAAAAATCCTGTGGATGATCAGCAATGGCTTACCTACTGGGTTCTGTACTCTATGATTACGCTTTTCGAACTTACATTCGCGAAAGTTCTTGAGTGGTAACTTTTCTGTCACTTATCAGTGGAGAATTTGTGTTTTTGAGTAGTACCATATTTTATTGTGCTTGTCAATTGGTGCTTATTAGCTATGGATATAGGATGGCTCAGATAAATTGGAGATTAGTGTCTTGCATAGGATTAATTGGTCGATTACTAAAAGGGTGAGAAGCAGAGATTTTTTGGGTTTGTTGTTTATGTTTCACTGCATTCTGCGTTGGGGCAAAGATGAAGAAGAGAAAAAATAACCGGGGAAATTGAAGAAAGAGTTAAACTGGTCTAATCTGTGGGAAAATCCTCATAATGAAAACTTAGAAGAAAACAAATTCTAATTGTGGGAAATGCACAATGAGCAACAGAAAATCATCGAGATATATACATAGTCCATTTGTACAAAAGCTGTGCAGTAAAAATCTGCAACTTCTGTAATCCTCATTTATGTATTTGCTGTGAATCAGACCCTTATTATTTTTCCTAAGTATGAAAGAGGTGCCTTTATGGTAGATTTAGTATACATTTTTATTGGCTTGTTCTTCTATGCACAGTTAATGTTATAAGCATCTATTTTATTAACTGCATAACAGGTTCCCGATCTGGTCATATGCGAAACTGATTGCTACCTGCTGGTTGGTCATACCTTACTTTAGCGGTGCTGCATATGTCTACGAGCACTATGTTAGGCCATACATTGTTAAAGGAGAAGTAGTGAACATCTGGTATGTGCCCCGAAAGAAGGATTTTTTCAGTAAACCTGATGACATTCTAACTGCAGCCGAGAAATACATTGAAGAACATGGAACCCAAGCATTTGAAGATATAATTCACAGGGTATTTTAATTATATTTATCCTTTTACGTTTACTTCTTTAGTTATCTAAATTATAGGAAAATTAAGACTCTTGAAAAGTATTATCAATTGGATTGCGTGTGCATGCTGTCTAAGGATGGCATGAGTCGGGGGTGGGTTGGAGAGGGCTACATTCACCACTTGACCCACCTTATACTTTCTCTAACCCCAACCCCGACCTGCAGCGGGTGGACTTTTTCAAAACCCGCACCCGCCCCACCAGGTGTGGGTATAGGGTACTCAGGTACCCACCACTTATTATCTTATTAATTTTTTAAAAATAATATTTAAATTACTTATAGGGTGGGGTTCTAGGCAGGTTTTGTATATAAAACTCGCATCCAACCTGACCCACTGAGGTTTTAAAATTTTAAGACCCACACCTGGATCCACCACCACTATCAAGCATAAAATCCCAATACATGCAGGGTGGATATCCACGGGGCGGATTGAAATTGCCATCCCTAAATTGCCGTCAAAATAATTGCTCTTGTTTTCTCCCTTAGCTCATTTTATCTTGTCATTCTGCAGGCTGAAAGAGAATCGAAGTACAGGAACAGCAATTATGCGTTTTATGATGACGACTATAGATACTGAGTGTTTCAAGTGGGAATACATGCACATCTGCTGTGGACCTTGAGAGGAAAACATGTGTAATATTGTAAAGAGGTTGCATTTTAACTGATAGTGTACTATGTTTTCAGTAACAGTCATTTCTTCTTTGAGCCTTCCAGCTTTCTGTGCATTTTCAGGCTGTCAAATGCTACTGTCTGTGTGCAACATTGCAAAGTCCTCACCTTCACTCAGATTTTGAGTGGATTAAACATTCATTGCACATAAATAGTACAATCATTCTCAAACAATTCTGCTTCTGATATTGTGTTGGAACTTTGTGAATTAGTTCTTTGGTGTTTTGATTAGATCCCAATATGCAATAGCAACATTGATTTGGTTAATTCATAATTTAGATTGATTGTCATTGTTAAGAGTCCCACATTGAAACAACATGAGAGAATATGAGTTTATAAAATTATGAGTTAGATTAATTAATTGATTGGATTCAGTCTTTTAGGGTCCCGAAAGTATGAAAATGTTTTCTGGAAAATGAGTCATTTTTCAGCAAATATTTTTCTTTCCCGTGTTTGGTTGCATTCTAGAAAACTATCTTGGTGTATTTGGTTCATTTTTCAAAAAATTAAACATTTTAATTATGTTGTTTGGATATAACATTTATAATAACAATTTTTAGCAAAATCACAACATAGTCTCATTGCAAAATCACATTGGCTTACTGGTTTCCGAACCAGTCTTCGGAAACTAGTTTGGCCACCGGTTTCGGAAACCAACCAACCAGATTGGTTTCCGGCCGAGCGTGAGGAAGAGGTGGCCATAAAATAGGTGTGAAAACTAGTTTGGCCACCGGTTTCGGAAACCAGCCAACCAGACTGGTTTGCGGCCGAGCATGAGGAAGAGGTGGCCATAAAATAGGTGTGAGGTATAGAAAGATTTGATGTATTCTCCATTGACCAAGACATGATTTTCCTTTGACTTTTAAGTTTTCTTCCTTACCAAACGCTAAATCATTTTCCAGGTTTCCAAACGCATCCTTTAGTGATTTGATTTATGTGTATTTTAACCCAATTGAGTGACCTTTGCCCAGGTCTTAGATTATAAGAGTCACCTTTGTCAAATTCATGTGAGTTTTTCCAATACCTATTCTTTCATTCACAAGAATCTAACACCCAAGACATTCCTTCCTAGTTCGAAACCTTCAAAAATCGAGAACTACACATATAGTTATGAACAAGTTGGGGTCACCTTTCAGACTCTGTTACTGCAATCTTTTTACTACACAGATGCAAATTAGATTTCCAGTGCATCACAAGTCTAGTAATTCAGGCTACAATGTCAGAAAATTTGCAAGAACGCGATGGAGCTACCAGACAGAATACATGATGTTAAGGCGTCTAGAGCTGAAAGATAAAAGAGTTTCACAAATTTTAAAGTAATGGGGAAGAATTACTAAACTGGCTTATTAACCCTCATCGGCCCACAATCTCGACTTTTCTCTTTTACTCTTCTTCGTGATCCTCCTCGTCCAGTTCAGCTTCATCGGCCTCTCCAGATTGGTATAATATTTCCTTGGCTTCTTCTAGTGCAGACTCTTTCTCATCAGCAGCATACAGGATTTTCTTAATTGCCACAGCCATCTGCAACACGAATTTGAAACTCAAATTAATGAGGATCTAACAACTTTCAAGTTAACGACTTCAGATTACACGCAACACTCTGCTTACCAATTAAGTATGCACCTTCGGAGGTAACCCCAGCCAAGATGGCCAAAGATACAAACTTGTAAAAGGACTGCAAGGAGGTAAACCAGCCTAAGTTGTCTATAGCTGACCGGTTCAAACCAAGAGGACTGGGAATCTGGGATTCAAACTTGTGACCTTAGCCCTCTTGGTTTGAGCCGGTCAGCTATAGACAAGGCGGGATTTACCCCGTGCACACCCTTTGGCCTCAGGTAGTGGTTGCAGGTTTCCCACATCACTCCAAAAGAAAGTATGCACCTTCTTTACTTTTTTTGGAGTGAGAATGAAGTGGAATAAGAAAAATGCCTCTATATACCTATGACCACCCTTTTTATAATTACTAAATCATCAGCCTAGAGGAAAGTTGCAATGGTCTTAAGAAACATTTCTTATTCCAGTCCGTTTACTGTTTTTTGCCATTAAAGTACTAATTTATAATGCAAATAAAAATGAACACGTTGAAATACATCATTTTGGAGTTACTTTGCTCTAGATTCCACATCTCTTTTTTAATTCAGTCCTTCAAAATTAAGCTTGCCATTATTTGTAAGGAAATGAAAATAAGCAGCTCTTTATATCCTAAGCATGTTGTTTAACAGCATATAAGGCTTAGTTACATTGTTTCATAATATTTTAAATTTGTCAAATAGGGGGGCGAAAAAACCCTTGGCATAGGTTATACAAGAAAAAAGAGATTGCAAAGTAACAGTAAAATTCATGCAGAAATCGATGGGTTCAAAGATTACCGGGACATTTTCTATTTCAGGACCCTGGCAGAGAATCTCAATATCACGTAGTTTTGCAAAATAAAAATCTCTTTCCTTCTCCAAAAGGTCTATAGAGAGTTTGAGTTCTGTAACCTGTATAATCATATAGAATTAGTCATTAGACAATTTAGACAAAAGTTATCAACAAATCAACATGGACGACGCCTCTCAGGTCTCAACCATTGCAAAGAGCTCGAAACAAAATCTAACAGCATAAAATAGAAAATGAAAAGGGCAAAAGACATCTGAATGAATCTAAGCAGTGCAATTAGTTGATGGTTCAAGACATGCAAAGCCTATTAGGTACTTGGCAAAGTAATATTATGTATTATGTTTTAACTAAACTATATCAAATTGAAAATGTCTTTAAAGGTCAAAGTTTTGGGTTCGATTATTTTTGAAAGCCACAAGTTGGAACATAGCTTTTGCTTGTATGGTGATAATAAAATTTGAAAAAGAAGCATTTGGCAAATGCAGCTCCTATTCCTCTTTCAGAGAATATTTATAGGACAGTCTTTATATATGTCCCTTTTTTATTACCATCAACCCCATTTGCAAGATGTTCCCTCATTGTGAAGCTTTTAGATTTCTGCTAAGCTTCAGGGCATAGATGGGTGCAGAATGAAGGTCCATAGCCACATGTGGAAGATGTGGTTTTATAGAAAAAAACCACATTTACTGAATATGGATTTACTAAAATTTTATTATTTAAATTGAAACTAAGATCCACTTAACTGAATTCGGATTGTCATCCAAGATAAAGACATTCATTGCAAAAAAAAGCAATGTATATTGACTTCATTGATCATCTTGTTTGCTTAGACATTAGAAGTCAAAATTGGCATAATGCAGCAAATTACCTCCTTTGACAATGACTGGATCTCTGCTGAATCAGCTGCAGCTGGTACTGCGCGTGGCTTTGCTTGCTTGGATTCTACATCATCAAAATTAAAGCATAAGACTGAATCCAATCAATTAGCTAGTCTAACTAGGCTGGAGGACCGAACAGGCTCTAATACCATGTTATAATCTAAGATTGGGCCAAGGCCACTCAACTAGGCTATAATGCACCAATAGTTATACCATGGGCCCAGGTCCACCTTGCAAGGTGGATCCGTGTCCATTTACATACTGAATGTTCACAATTCAAATTGTGAGCATTCAGTATGTAAATTATGTATTTTGGACCCAAGTCCCCGGGTCCATAGAATAATTTGTGATAATGCAAATGGGTCAAATCACACTAAAAGACTGAATCCAATCAATTAACTAGTCTAACTCATGGCCTTATCCTATATGTTCTCTCTTATTTTCAATGTGGGACTCTTAACACATACCAAGAGTTGGAAGATAAATGCAACAAGAATAGATAAATGAATAAATGAGAGTTCTTATTCTGACCCAAAATCTTAGTGGAGCCTATTCCATCCCCGACATTTTGCCCGTGAGAGTTGTTCGTTTGTAGTGACTTTGTAGTCCTTTGAGAAATTTTAGTACCCCGTTCCTTCCCACCTTTACCTCGGCGTTCCACAGGATTATAATTCCTGAAACATACACAAGTATTGAAACCACAAGGAAGGAAATGACGCTAATTTTATGAAAAGTGGGATGCCAAAGCATATCGGAAGAGGTACTATACTCATTCATAATGCCACCATTCACGGAATCACAATAACGTTTCAACCATTGCAAAAACTCCAAGTTATCCAAAGGCCTACCCTTAACAAGCCTGTTGACTTCAATATGCTGCAACCAACGTTGAGAAAACATGTAAGTTTGTAAGAGTATCAAACTGTTATCCACAATTAAATAAACTGATGCAGTTTGGCATCTGTTTGCCAAAAACAATTACCCTACTATCTATGCTACATTACTTTTTCATTTAAAACACAGAAATACTATCATTGAAGAATAAAACAAATTATGGCAAAGAAATTGGCATCAAAATAATTTCTACAATAATCTTTACATCAGTTAACTGACAGAAAAAGATTCCGTGATTTACCTTGTCAATTTTAAGCTTGTTGAAAACATCCTGCAGTACTTTATAATTTTGGATCATATCATATTCCGTCTTTGCATCAAAATTCACCTATCCCGGTAAAAAAACGTCAGAAATGCCTAAAATTTTAAAAAGCACAAATGAGGGAAATTGAAAGGCCAATATACCACCTTGTGCATTGGAACAATTCCTGGGTAGGTCATGTCCATCATCTGACATTGCACCGCTCCAGATGCAGCCTAACAACATGAATTTGAAAATCAATACAATCAAGATAATATCTCTAGTAAATTTTGAACATCTGGACCCTACCATCCATGATTTTATAACTGGGAAACATTATAAGCTATCAACAGTCAATTAATCTCAATGATGAGAAGTAATCTCAGTTTTGCACTTTGAGGAGACATATAATCACTACTCAGAACACAAATAAGTACATTTGAAAAGGGAATACCCTCTCCCCATTTTTCAAGATTACTTTCAAAATCAAACCCCAAAAGGGCCAAAATGCTCCCTTTTTTCAAATTTTTGTTTTAGTTTTCCTTTTCATTTTTATTTTTTAAGAAAAGAATAAGCATGATACAAGGAAACAATTGAAAATCCTAGATTTAACCACATTCCCTGTCACAAATCTTGAAGAAAACCAGCACAAAAGGCCTTTTTTTCCTAAAGAAACTTGCAAATTTCAGGAGAAATCAACAAAGAATAAATAAATAACAAAAATGTACCTTCGGGTAAGATAGCATCAAAAGATAAGAACCTTTCAAAACAACAACAAATCAAAATTTCCACTTAAAAAGAAGAAAATAAATCAATTCCCAGAAAATTTTCCATTTAAATCACCAAAAAAAAAAAAAAACATGAATACCCACAAAAAGAAATGAAGCAAAGAATAGGCGAAGAATAAAATGAAGAAAAATGGGGGAATGGGCACCTCCTCAATGCGTGTAAGATTAATCTGAAGCCTCGAATTAATCCAGGAAAGAATCTCATTCCTCCCCACAAAGTAGGCACTGTCCATAATCCCAATATTAGAAGCCATCGCGAGGTTACACACAAATTAGATATCTGAACCCAGAAGGGTGTGAAGAAATGAAGGAATTGAGAAGCAAAATCACAGAAACAGAGAAGAAGAATAGGAATTAGGATTAGTAGGTTGTTATAATGTGCTTTCTATGCCACTCCGTACGTTGTTGGAGGAAAACGGAATGACAGAAAGGAGAAAAAGTGGAGGTGCGCGTAGCATAGGCGTTCGTAATTCAAATTAAATACGGAGAATTTGTTACCCAAAACAGATACTCCGTATTCCCTAAATCCATTTCATTTGCTGATCAATGAGATTTGATTAAAATTGTCTACAACTAAAATTTTTTAGGGAAAGGATCGAACAGGTATTTGAACTTTACACAGAAATATTAAATTTCTAAACTTAAAGAAAATGATCAAATAGACCTTTAGTTTTACTTAAAAGTATAATTAGGCCCTTCAACTTTAAAAAGTGTAATTAAACATTCGAACTTGTCAAAATTATGGTTGTTAGCGAACAGAGCTTTCGACAAACTACTCGTATTCGAGCTCGGTAAGCGTTTGTTTATGTTCGTTTATTAAGGTAAAAGAATATTAACAAACAAAATTTAGAGCTCGATTAATAAACGAACAGAGCCTGAACAATGGTAAGCTCGTTTGCTAAGTGTTCGCGAACAAGCTCGTTTGTGTTCGTTTGGTAGTGTTCGTGAACAGGCTCATTTGTGTTCGTTTAGTAGTGTTCGCAAACAAGCTCGTTTAGTGTTCGTTTAATAATGTTCGCAAACATATTTACACACACACACACACACACACACACACACACACACACACACACACACACACACACACACACACACACACACACACACACACACACACACACACACACACACACACACACACACACACACACACACACACACACACACACACACACACACACACACACACACATATATATATATAAAATTGTTCGTGAACATAGATTATTTATTGTCCACGAACAAAATGTGTTCATGAGCATGCAGATGCTTGGTTATTAAGTGTTCACGAACGTGTTCATGAATGTAAATGAACACGTTCGTGAACTTGTTCGTTAACGTTAACGAACACGTTTGTGAACGTGTTCGCGAACGTTAATGAACACTAACGAACGCTTAACAAACGAACACGAACAGGATTGTCAAAAACCTTAACAAACGAACATGAACACGAACACCTCAAAATCCTTAACAAACAAACACGAACAACCTCCGTTCGTTTATGTTCAGTTCGTTAACAGCCCTAGTCAAAATGAGTCAAATAAGCCTAATTTAACGGTAACATGTTGGTTACTGGTAAAATTGTCAACGTTGACCATCGCTAATCAATGTTCGCCACCGTTTAAAAAAGTCTGGTGACCATCGCCATTTCCACCAGAGAAGACGACGAGACCACCAGATCCGGTCGCCTTCTCCATTGGAGAGGACGATTAGAGGTCGTCATCTCCAATGGAGAAGGCGACCAGAGGTCGTCCTCTCCTTCTCCAGCCACCTGATATTTTTTTTTAAATATATATGTTCATCGGAATTTTTATCATCGGAATGTTGCCGGAAACTTAAATGATCGGTTATTCCAGGTGAATAACTGGTTACTAGGTTTAGACGTCTAAAATGATAAGTTTTAAGGCTCTGTTTGGCAGAGCTTATTTAGGAGCTTATAGCTTATTTTAAGCTACTAATAAGCTATAAGCCCTGTTTGGTAATGTTCCTAAAATAAGCTAGTAGCTTAAAATAAGAGCTTATTTTTGAACGCTACCTAAGATAGCGTTTCAAAATAAGCTAGTAGCTCCCTAACTTTTTTTCTATCTTTAACCTTATTATTTTAAAGAAATGACATCTTTTACCCTTCCCAATTAAAACCATTTTCTCTCCTTCTTTATTCAACACCATTGTTTCCTTTAGTTTTTTTTTTTTGTTTTTTTTTTAATTTTTTGATATATGTATTAAAGATATGAAATGGTTTTCAAGTATTCAACCACGGTTTCCTTTTGCTTTATTTATTTATTTATTTTTATTTCTATTCAAATACCAACTATTAATGTTTGTTTAAATTGGATTATTTAAATTATTTGATGTGTTTAGCCTCATTAAATTGAAACTTTAACTTCTTATTATTATTATTATTTTTTTGAAAATTAACGTATTCTTATTATTATTAGTATTATTATTATTATGAAATGCTAGATCATGATTTGCTAATAGTTTTATTTTTAAATGTTAAATTTTAATATGTAAACAAACCAATTTAAATTAATTTTATGAAGATGCCCTTTTAGTCTTTTTACATTTATCAACTTATCAAAAAGCTAATTTTACCAAACACTTTTAAGCATAAACAGCTAGCTTAACAGCTCTTCAGTTTCAGCTCCTAGCTTATAGCTTTTCAGCTTTCAGCTACTTTTCAGCTTTCAGCTACCTTTTCAGCTAGGTTTGCCAAACATAGCCTAAGTGTTTAATTGCACTTTTTTCTAAAAAAAAAATTGAATGGTCTAATTGCACTTTTGAGTAAAGTTGAAGGGTCTATTTAACCATTTTCCCTCTAAACTTTAAAAGGGTGTAAATAAATACTTTTTTTTAAAAAAAGGAAAAAGCAATCAACTTTTATTCAATCAAATGTTCAATACAAGAGGGAATAAAAGAAATACAACATAAAGGATCAGCTTGGGAACGGGCAGCCCTAGCCAAAGTATGGGCAAGCTTGTTCGCTGATCTAGAGAGAAACTTAATAGACTAAGATTCGAGTAGACTAAGATCTTCATTAAGACACGTTACTTGGCCCACGAGAGGGCCTCCTTTATTGCTAAAGCCTCTGCCAAATGGGGATCATCAACATAATGCAAAGGTCCGTTCTTCGCTGCCATAAAAACTCCATTTCCATCTTTGATCAGGGCATCGTAGAAAGCTTGGCCGGAATCTGAAAATATTGATGCATCCACAAAAACCACCGCCATATCATCTGCCTGCGGTACTAAATAAATACTTAAATTTGTCAAAATGATTTAAATAAGCCATATTTACCAGTAACCAAGCTTATTGGTTATTAGTAAAATTATCTATGTTCATTACTGTTGATCATCATTGACCGTCACTAAATTGCCCCAACTCAAAAAAAAAAAAAAAAAACGATTGGCAATTGTCTCTTCCAGTTGACCAGAGAATACGACCGTCGCCTTCTCCACTAGAGAATGGCCTTCTTCTTCTTTAATGGCAATGGTGATTAATCGCCATAATTGTTGACAGAATCTTAATGATCGATTATTTTAAGTGAATAACCAGCTATTGGGTAATGGGTATAGATGTATCAAAAATGACATGTTCGAGTGTTTAATTACACATTTTTAATGTTCAAAAGCTTAATTGCTATTTCGGGTATAGTTTAAAGTTCTATTTGATCATTTTTCTATTTTTTATAATGTTAAATTTAGCGTTAGTAAATAAAATTATATATTTAAAAATTATATTAAAATTATTATTAAATACAAACATAAATTTAAAATTTATTTTTTAAAAATTAAAGAAAACAACTAAAGAGAATTTGACTAATTAATAATAAACATGATAGGTAAATTTTGGCATATGAAATATTTTAGTTTCTTTTATTTTAATTAAGGAAAATGAAATGAATAAGAAAATCATTAAAATTTTTAAATTTCTTAAAATGTTATTGTTTTTCATTTTCTTAAAATATATATTACTTTCTTCATTCATTTTATGTCTTTCTTGGATAAAAATATTTAACTCAAATTGTTTGTAATTATTTGCATAACATTTAATTTAACATTATGTAAAAGTTATATATTTAAAAAAATTCTCTTTAAGTACAAAAGTAAAATTTATAACTATAACAAACTATTAATAAACAAAATAAGAAGAAATTAAACGAAAGTTAATTTAACAAATAAATACTCCAAATAAGGAACATGAATTAGATGGTTTAAGAAACAAAACAAAAACAAAAACAAAAACAAAAACAAAAACAAAACCAAAAAAAAAACAAAAAAAAAAAACAAAAAACAAAAAAAAAAAAAAAAAACAAAAACAAAAAACAAAAAAGAACAAAAAACAAAAAACAGAAAAGCAAGTCATTTTTATTTTCGCCTTGTTTCGGTAAAGTTATTTTATATATTCACTTTATTGATTAGCCTTACATTTTCATGAATCTAAAATGAGTTAATTCCACTTTTGGTCCTAGACTTATTAGGCGTTTGCCAGATTTAGTCCTCCATAATAAAAATGGTCAGATTCTAGCCACGCTTTTTGGTCGTTAGACACTTTTAGTCCTCCGTGACTTATACCGTTTGTGGACTGTTAATTAGAAGGACTTTTTGGTCTTTTTATGTTGTCTTCCTCTAATTCTTTTATTCCTCTACTTTAGTTATTGTTTTCAGGTACAACAAAAACAGAGATGAACAGAGTTTAAACACCAACTGACATTTTAGTGCTTGAGGTCGCCGATATCCTCTTCTCTAGCTCGTTTTTGCAGGCGGTGGCGACTGTGAGGAAGATGACCGACTGACCGTTTTGATGAGACAACACAGGAAGATGGCCGTTAGTGCTTGAGGTCGCCAAGAGGGTCACGATCAACTCGAGAAGCTTCCGTTGCCGGGTTCAGCCTCCGGTACCATCGACTTCGTGCCGTCGTGCGGAGTGGTCTCGTACGAGGTCCCGCAGCGACCGTTCTGCGTACGTTATTATGGTGCTGGCTATTGTTAACGGCTTCGCGCCGCAAGACCTCATCGTAGCAATAATTCTGGAGAAGAATGCAACGTCTAGAATCGTTAGCTCATCCGTTCACCAATTCGGCGACGACCTGCTCGGAAATTTCGCCTCCACGCACACCTAAATCAAAACGACATATTTTGAGTCTCAAGTTGTCTGTAATGTTAGGTGTCTTTCCACAGGTGGTAAGTTGCGATGGTAACTTTAATCATGCACACTGGTTAATCTTAATCTTAAGGTTAAGGGTGAGAGTTTTAAAAGTGCATGCCAATAGAATAATATTGTAAATGAACTTTGAGTTAAAGAAACACCTGTATGGCTGGCATGTATAGATTTCCTCAAAAATGCCAGAGAGCACGCACACGGTCTTGTATCAGTGTCCTTTCCCAATCTGCTATGCCCTCATAGGCATGGTTTGGAAGATTCTCAAAGGGCTCTTCAGAAATGGCCCATTCCAATAACGAAACAGCTTTAGGCAAACTGCTCCTCAAGGAATCTGGATCAAAATCTTTCGCATGTAAGGGCGGTAACTAAAATGAGAATGTGGAATAATGCACTGGAAGGAAGAAGAACATGACATTAAGGAGCCGTCCAACCAGTCAGAACCACCGTCGAGAAAACTTTCAAAACGGAACACTAGAATTTGATGAAGTCCAAATCCGCCGTCGTGAAGATGTACGAGAATCTGAAGAAGATGAAAACAGCCCATCCATCTCGCCAGGGGCTCGCCTCACCAACTTCCTCAACTCTCTGTTCGCCAACGGGAAGCCCAAACCTGCCGTTAAACCATCGCCGGAAGACCACAAGTCATCGTTGCCGCCGCCGCCGCCGTCCACATCGGCGTCCGCGGCTTCGCGCTCGTGTCTCAACAAAACTCCCAAGATCAACAATGGGGTGAAGAAGACCGTCCGATTCAACCCGTCTGTAATAGCCTTGAGGTCAACAGACAACATAAAAAGACCAAAAAGTCCTTCTAATTAACAGTCCACAAACGGTATAAGTCACGGAGGACTAAAAGTGTCCAACGACCAAAAAGCGTGGCTAGAATCTGACCATTTTTATTATGGAGGACTAAATCTGGCAAACGCCTAATAAGTCTAGGACCAAAAGTGGAATTAACTCAATCTAAAATACATATATTTTTTTAGGGAAATGCTAAGTGTCTCTACTGGAGACTTTGGATTTAGACTATATGAATATGTGTTGTTGGGTAGTGTGTTTAGAAAATTAGGATATGTTGATCAAGAATTGGAGTTCTTAAAACGGACCGAAATCAAATTGAATTATAATATTAAATTGAATAATACCATTTAAATAAAAAAAAAAAAAGCAAACAAACCAAAAAAAAAAAAAAAATTGAACTGAATACCGAAACACCCACCCCTACCTCTACATCTAGGGCTGAGCAAACCCGACCCAACCCGATTGACCCGTCCGATCCGAAGATCCAAATATAGGCAACGGGTGGATATCCGAACCCGACTTGCTATATCTGAATCCGACATGTTGTATCTGCAGTGTTATATAGTTCGGGTAGGGTTATGGATTTGGTCATCCGACCCGCCCGAATATCCGAAGTATTATATGTATATACATATTAATGTTCCATACGGTGTCGTGTATATATATATATATATATATATATATATATATATATATATATATATATATATATATATATGTATGTATGTATGTATGTATGTATGTATGTATGTATGTATGTATGTATGTTATGAAGCATTGAAGCTTGTAGGGTTTCCCATTTTTCTTTAGAGCGTAGCCGCAACATCTCTTCTGCTTCTCTCACTCTCCCAGTTCTCTTCACCTCTGACTCTCTGAGATCTCTCCTTCCTTCTCTTCTCTACTGAAGTACTGAGTATTGAGTATACTCTCTTGAGTTTTAACTCTTGACTCTTGAGTCTCTTCTAGAGTTCTAGACGTTCTACGGTACTAATTTTCTACGCTTCGCTTACTTTGTCTCTTTGACGCCGGACGCCGGTGGTTCTCGATCTGGAGTGTCAAGTGTGAACCTGTGGTGGAAGCCAAGTAACCTGACCCTAGGATCGGAGAGTTTGAGGTATTCATACCCGTGGACCCATGGTACAGTGGAAGCCTTTGCTTGAAGCCCTAGTTTCTCCGGGATATATAAGGAGAAAACAAGTAAATTGCACTATTGCAGTTCTCTTTTTTTTTGTTTTTAATATTGTTTCTGTGCTTGATGGTTCATGTGTTCTGTTAAAAATGCAATTTCTATGATGAATTTCTCATATATGAGCCCTAATTTTTGGGATTTTCAATATTCTATGTCTAACTATCTGTTATCACTATATATGAGCCCTAAAATTTCTATGATGAATATCACAATATCTCATATGTGAGCAGTGAGGCCTAATTTTTTAGGTTTTCAATATCCGAAATTCAAAAATATCTGACCGAATCCGAACTTCAAAAAACCCGACAATTTCATTGCTTGAAATGATCGGATTGGATATGAAATTATAAAACCAAAATCCGATCAGATTGGGGGTTGAGAAAACCGATCCGTCCGAACCCGTCCGATGCACAAGCCTATCTACATCTATCATACACAAAATAACCGCTTTTTAACGTTGCAAGTTTTGTATTGTTTGTTTGTTTGTTTGTTTGTTTTTTTTAAATTAATTACTTTTTTATTTTAATCTCAACCTATGAAAACTTGTCACATAAGGAGTGACTATTTTATGAGTAAAAGAGGTAGCGGCATTTAGCATTGGTTTTTTTTCTTTCTAGTGATATCAAATAATGTGTAGAAAATGAAAATGAAAATATAATTCAGGAATGAGTGAATAATATGAATTTGAAAGCACTATCCATTTATGAGCCTATATATCATGGGTAGAGTCATTATATTAGTGGAGATTTGATATGGACATCTGGTGGGTCCTGGTTAACATTAGTGATAATATATACTTGGGGGCGTATGATATTCCTTGGAGCCTAGTGTTTGTCATGGGCAGGCCGGGGTGTTGGTTTATTTGCCTGGTAGAGATTATTTTTTGGGTATACTTTTTATTATTCTGTATATTTGTTTAGTATCGAGTCAGAATCGAGTATTTTTTGAATAAATATTTTATTCCTGAAGGGTCAAGGCCTGCACCTATGACCTATATAAAGGTCCTAACCCTTCATGGGGAGCCATTCAACATTCGAACTCAACACATACACTCAATTAGAATCCTTCTCATCAATTTCCTTCATATACACATTCCATGCATTGCATACCGAGAAGGGATATTGATTACCCCGTAGTAATTTGCATTATCACTACTAATGCATATGAAGGTGGTGAATATGTTGATTTACCAAATATAAAATATAAATAGATAAATATGATGGGCCACCCTAGGTGCCTCAGGCTCGCTAGTTATGTAGATAAGTCTATTTTAGTTATGAAGAAGAAACCGCAAGACCTACGCAACTTAAGCACAAGACCTACGCACCTTAAACACAAATCATACGCACCTTAAGTTTTGACCCATATAAAAATGATCAAATTGTCACCGCATTTTTTTGAACGTTATTAATCCTGAACGTTGATTTTGGCAAGTTCAATGGATTTCCTCACACCGCACCTGAGCACTCCAACTGCACGAGAATCGATTATATATATATATATATATATATATATATATATATATATATATATATATATATATATATATATATATATATATGGAGGGTGAATTAGTAATTTTTGTACATTTAGAATCCTAATATTATTATTTGTGGATGTTATGCATGATTTTAGGAGGTATATATATTTTTCGTAGGATCGTGTACTTTCAATCCCATACGTGTGCACTTCATATATCAATGTGTATTCTAGTATATATTCGTGCGCATCTAAAATATAAAGTATGTATCTGCATTATAATAAAGTTAAATAGTATTAAAATATATATATATATATATATATATATATATATATATATATATATATATATATATATATATCTAGCACTCTTTATCTGTATTGCCAATTCTTTATTTTTAAAAATAATTGTACGAAAATTATATATATATATATATATATATATATAGCAAGAACAATCGATTCTTTGTATCTATCCTGCTACATTGGTATGTAGTAACCTGAAGACTTGCCAGTTGTTCTCATAGATTTTTTTCCTCTTAATATGTTAATTACTAAAATAGTTCTCATTAAATTATTATCATTTCCTTTAAAACAAAGACTTGGTAAAGCCACTATATATGTATTATTCTATTTATAATTGAATACGAAATGAATCTTTTATAATCTAGCTAGGCTACGCCAATGGTTCAATATTTTAGATTTCAAAATGTAGCATTATATTTTAATCATTGTTGTGTGGATCATGGTTCACACAATTGTGTGGGAAATACTATCAAATAATGTATATTTACTACACAAATAATATAATGTACTTTAAATATATTAAAAATGTATATTATATTTAAAAAAATACATTATTTGAGTACCAAAAGTACATTATTTTACATAGTGTACATCTAGTACATGAATGATATACTTTTAGCTATATATTAAAAATATATTTTTTATTATGATACACACAACAGTGTGCCATTATCTTAGGATTGGTTTGTGAGGACCTAAATTGTCTTTGTGATTCGGGCTATCATACTTTTTAGTTAAATATTTATATCTCAAACTTTCTGTCTAATAATAATAATAATAAATAGAAAAATTTATAAAATTATTCTAACAAATAAATATTCTCTCTTCTTTTTATAAAGATTTTGGTAACACGAAAAGGACTACCCACTAGAATGTTAAGCCGTAAACGGAATAATTTTTTTTAAAAATTCTTTTCCAATTAAAAATTAATATTTCTCTTTTTTTTTTTTAACAAAAAAAAAAAAAGAAGCAATTTTCTTCACCCAAATAATATTTTTATTTGGTCATGCAAGCCGGCTTACATTAAAATATAGAGTAATCACAAGTATTACATTAAAATAGAAGTATTTTTGCATTGCGAACTCCAGTTTTCATAAAAAAGAATTATAAAATTATAATCAATGGATAATTTCATTTGAACCCCTTGACGCTTATATATATATATATAATAACATTTAAAGTAAATTAAGTTAGGGTGTGATTGAGTGGAAGAGACTCATTCTTCCTTAATCAAACGTCAAGGATTCGATCATTGACTTTGGGTATGAAGTAGCTCTTTAAATTTCCAGTTCATCTGTCCCATCTAATAGAGGTGCCTACAATTCAGCAATGGGGTCTCACCTAATAACGTTGCATACAATTCATCCGGTGGAAACCTTGGGCAACACAAAATAAATTTAAAGTAAATTCATTTCTAAATTTCACTTGGAGAGCTCTATTAACACATTTTGTTCCGTTTTCAAAACTCAAATTCAAAATGTTTCTTAAAGAAATTGAACTCTTTAACTTCTTGATCTATAAGTTGTTGGCAGGTAGAGATAATGAGATACTATTTTAATAGAGTAATGGTTAGAAATGATTATCATGATCTTTTTTATTTTTTATTTTACTAAGACCTAACTAATAATGGAAAGATTAAAATAGTTTTTTTTTTTTAAAATTTCTTTTGGGTTTTTATGATTCTAATTAAATACACAAAGGGAAAACTTTCTCATCTAAATTGATAGGCATAAAAGGGTTGAATTGTTATCTTCTGCAACTAAACAACTCTGCATTCTACTTAATGCGGCAAAGACCCGTGAAAGCCGAACCATTATCACTTTAAAATTTGGTACGGCCATTTTGACTTATCACATTTACATTTCGAATGTCTTTTGACAAAATTTTAATTTGTGTTTGATACGTTACATCATATTAATTTTAGTTTGTCTTTTTGAAGCTGAAGTCTGAGATGTGTTACATGGGCTGAGAATAGCGGCTAGTAAGAGCTTTGAAAATATTATGGTTGAAATAGATGCAAGTTTGATGGTCCAATGCCTGAACGAAACAAACACAATGGAAAATTGCAAAGCCATAATTTAATTGATGCATGCCTTAGAACTAATGAGTAAGTTCGCATTTGTCGATGTCGTGCTCTGATGGAGGGTTTTCAAGAGGTGGACATTCGTCATGTTTTTCGGGAGCAGAACAGAGTTGCTGACGCCCTTGTCAAACATGCTCTTCAGAGCCGAGTGGATTATGCTGAGCTTAGTGAGGCACCAACTAGTTTGGCAAGATTCGTGGATGACGATATCTGCGGCGCGCATTTTCAGAGGCGTATCCCGATTACCGGGGGCGTGATTAATTTGTAATCATCTTTTCGTTTTTTGGGTCACCCCCTCATCCTCTCATCAAAAAAAAAATGAGTAAGTTCGCATTAGCTGAGGTGACTGATATTTTTAGGGAGCAAAACAAAGCGACAAATACTATGGCTTGTTTGGCTCGCAATTAGGAATGACAATTTGTCTAACGGAGACAGGGATGAGGAAAATTTTTGGGGAGCGGGGACAAGAACGGGGAATGAATGTAATTTCTCATCGGGGACGGAGACAGGGACCGTAATACCCTTTCCCGTCTCGTCCCGTCCCCGAATAATTATTATAATTAAAAATTATATATATATATTGATAGGGAATATACCCCGGGTGTACGGTCCTAAGTACATTATACGTATTTAGGTGTACTATGAGATATTGGCTATAAAAGGGACTCTAGTCCTAGGTGTTAGGGGCTTTTGGTCCTGCCCTCTTCCCGAAGCTCTCCTTTGAACCATCTACTGCCGGCGCTAAGGTCGTCGGTTCTGGGAAGACCGGAATGCATTCATCCGCTCAGCCTTGTCGCCCATGAGTAATAACAAACCAGGAACGGCTGGTTAATGAGACCCAGCTTTTGCCGTGCTCGGGAAGGTAAGATAATGAGGTTCTAAGGTGGTGATTATCGCCAATGGTGAGGAAAATTTGTCTCTCGCTGGAGAATATCATTTTTCCTTTTTATCTTCTTTTCCTTCTGTACTCCACCGCCACACACCACAATGAGTTGCATGCTTGATTTCCATTTTCTCTGCTTTCTCACTCCACCGCCAACAACCACCAACCAAATTGCATGCATTAACCAATTTCTATTCTCTTTGCGTTTACACTCCACCGTCACATGCAACCATTGGGAAAGAGGCTTTGACACCCACTTTTCCTTTTGCAGTGACAAGAGACAAATTAGGATGAAGAAACAACGACCTCTAGACAGTGCTACGGATGGCGTGCAAGGTGACGGACGACGGCAACAAGGAGAACCATCAATCCCTGGACAGTGCACCCCTTCATGCCACAACTGTTCATATTAATTGTTAGTTTTTAACAGCGAAGGGCGTGGAACAAAGAAGGCGATGACGACGCGACTCTTTGCGGATGATGAGGACTGCTGCTGATGGTAAGATGCATGACAAAATTGATTTTTGAATCCATTGTCATAGATGTTGATGGGTGCTGAACAACCTGCTCAAAAGCACAAGAAATTCCCAAACACTTCCTGCGGATGGCTGACCATGACAGTGGGCGGTTGCATGGCGAAGATGGCGATGACGAAGCTCTCCAAGCCTCCCCGCTGCTGCAACTACGCAGATGACTCCATGCATGCACCGAATAGAGGTCCCCTGGTTTATAAAACCTTGCTGCAGTAGTTCTACTGGTTGCCTTTCCAGCTGAGAAGAAGCAAGAGGCAAGGAGGGAGAATTGGAAAAATGGCAGGCTCAGCTTCCAGGGCTGCTCTGGATTTCTTTCCTTCTCCCAGTTCAGCTTCTCTACATTCTGATGTTGAAGAACACGGCTTCTTGCCCGATCCCACAGACGGCGCCATTTGATATGGTTTAAATACTCCATGTAGTTGAGTATATAGCAATGTATGTAGAAGGTAGGATCAAGGCCATAATTTAGCTCAAAGTTCATCTCTTTATTCATTGCTCTAGAATAAAAGTAGAGAAGGGAGAGAGCTAGCTAGTGTCAATCATAGAGAGA
>CP025645.1:16031609-16046747 GCA_003576665.1 Ipomoea trifida
GGATGCCGACTGGCGGGCTGAATGCCTAACTCGTAGGGCTTAATGCGAGAATTGGTCCCAGGCTTACTGTGCCGGTATGGCGATATGATGCCTCTAATCGGGCTTACAATGCCGGTGTTGGTAATGCCACCCACCGGACTTAGCACACAAGTACAATTACAAAGAAAAGCAAGCGAGGGTAATTCTTCCTCGTTAGGTGCAAAGAGTGTAGTTTTCCCGACTTTTCGGTCGTAGCGTTTTTTTCCGACCGCCGTCGTGATAGATCGGTTCGAGGACGAGCGGGCCTTACTCCCGTAGTTTTTTCCGACTTTTCGGTCGTAGCGTTTCGACCGCCGTCGTAGTAGATCGGTTCGGGACCGAGCGGGCACCTTACTCCCGTAGTTTTTCCGACTTTTCGGTCGTAGCGTTTTTCCGACCGCCGTCGTAATAGATCGGTTCGAGGACCGAGCGGGCACCTTACTCCGTAGTTTTTTTCTGACTTTTCGGTCGTAGCGTTTTTTCCGACCGCCGTCGTAATTAGATCGGTTCGAGGACGAGCGGGCACCTTCTCCCGTAGTGGGACCTACTCCCAAAATCGGTCGAGACCATAAACGGCACCTGCTCCGTAGTGGGCACTATCAAAACGTGAAATAAACGGGCACCTTGCTCCCGTAGTGGGCACCTTACTCCCACAAAATCGGTCCGAGGACCATAAACGGACACCTTACTCCCGTTGCGTTTTTTCCGACCGCCGTCGTAATTATGCCGAGATTAAATATCGGACTTACAATGCCGGTGGTGGATGGACCAACCTAACCGGACTTAATGTACATATATCTAGCTATTACAATTTGTCTAATAGTACAAGGCTATAGTCTATACAATCTACTGGCTAGGACTATGTAAGTACAATTTAAACAAACAGAATGTGATCGTGAATATACACATCATGCCCGGGACGTAATTCCATGCGCCCTTGCCTGCCACCTCGGAGACAGTGACCAGTAAAGCATCCGCTTCAGAAATATATGGTGGATTTCATCCGGCGCCAAAGTTCATACACTTCGGCGGTGGTCTAGGAATCTACTTGAAACTTTTCACGGTCAGTTGTCGCTCGGGAAACTACTACTGCAGTTCAAAGAAAGCCGAGATCGGTTCTGATTCGAGAGTCCTCAACAGGGCGTTTTTATCATGATCGATTCACAATTGGATTTACTAGTGTCTTGTAGTAATTAGTAGAAGTAAACGGAAACATTGTCAATGAGTGGCATGGCCGATCAACGCCACCGAAGGATGGGGTTACATCGGTGGAGTTACAATGGTCGTCGGAACTCTGGCTGGTGCCTGCTTAACTGCCCGGTGAACTGCACGTGCTCGGGAGAGTGTGAATTAATGTAGCCATGGTCGGAGTGTAGTCCTCACAACCTTCCGACCACCAACACATGCAGCCGATCACCAACATACTTCAAAATTCGAAGTCGGTTTGCAAGTTACTTTTGTTTGTGTGGGAAGTGCTCGGAGGTCGGATCCCTGTTGCACGTTCAGAGGGAAGATCGACTCATCACTGTTACTGGTAGGATGCTCGTCCGGTCATAAGTCTCGCTTCCAGGTGCCGAATTGTCAACCGGCTTCTCTAAGTCAGCAGCAATCGTCAATGCCATAGGATATCCGGCGCCCGACAAAATATGACTAAGGAAGTTGGCTACGATGACCGGGAAATGCATTCGTGGATGGTGCCGATCACATGAGCGCTCAGCGGAGTCAAATCAAGAAAATCTGAATAGAAAAATTGTACGGTCATGACATCTGCACGGGAAGTCCATATACTCTCAATGGTTCCCAGAATGCTCAGTGATGGTTGGGTGGTAGCTTCAATGCGATCTACACGAGAAACTGCCGATCACCACACCCTTCAATCAGAGAACTGAGATTGGTTCCACGATGCATGCATGCTCGGGTGCGACCGGAGCTGTGCGCGAAGCTCGGAGAGACTAGCTACTGCCTAGAGCTTTGGTTATAGGTTCTGAGAAGACCGAGAGCGCGTCAACTTGCTCGGTCTCGCACTAATGAGCATGGGATATGGATCAGCTGCCTTAACATCCAAGTGGCCGGGAACTGACCGCGCTGCCTGAGAACTGACCAGCCTTCCATACTTGTCTCTCCGGCGGCAACTTCATCTTGCTGGCTAATTAACATCATGATAGATTCACAGGCCTATTCCAAACCATGGTGACCTGAAAACCGAAAGCTCTCCTTTGAACCATCTACTGCCCGGCGCTAAGGTCGTCGGTTCTGGGAAGACCGGGAATGCATTCATCCGCTCAGCCTTGTCGCCCATGAGTAATAACAAACCAGGAACGGCTGGTTAATGAGACCCAGCTTTTGCCGTGCTCGGGAAGGTAAGATAATGAGGTTCTAAGGTGGTGATTATCGCCAATGGTGAGGAAAATTTGTCTCTCGCTGGAGAATATCATTTTTTCCTTTTTATCTTTCTTTTCCTTCTGTACTCCACCCCACACACCACCAATGAGGTTGCATGCTTGATTTCCATTTTCTCTGCTTTCTCACTCCACCGCCAACAACCACCAACCAAATTGCATGCATTAACCAATTTCTATTCTCTTTGCGTTTACACTCCACCGTCACATGCAACCATTGGGAAAGAGGCTTTGACACCCACTTTTCCTTTTGCAGTGACAAGAGACAAATTAGGATGAAGAAACAACGACCTCTAGACAGTGCTACGGATGGCGTGCAAGGTGACGGACGACGGCAACAAGGAGAACCATCAATCCCTGGACAGTGCACCCCTTCATGCCACAACTGTTCATATTAATTGTTAGTTTTTAACAGCGAAGGGCGTGGAACAAAGAAGGCGATGACGACGCGACTCTTTGCGGATGATGAGGACTGCTGCTATGGTAAGATGCATGACAAAATTGATTTTTTGAATCCATTGTCATAGATGTTGATGGGTGCTGAACAACCTGCTCAAAAGCACAAGAAATTCCCAAACACTTCCTGCGGATGGCTGACCATGACAGTGGCGGTGGTGCATGGCGAAGATGGCGATGACGAAGCTCTCCAAGCCTCCCCGCTGCTGCAACTACGCAGATGACTCCATGCATGCACCGAATAGAGGTCCCCTGGTTTATAAAACCTTGCTGCAGTAGTTCTACTGGTTGCCTTTCCAGCTGAGAAGAAGCAAGAGGCAAGGAGGGAGAATTGGAAAAATGGCAGGGCTCAGCTTCCAGGGGCTGCTCTGGATTTCTTTCCTTCTCCCAGTTCAGCTTCTCTACATTCTGATGTTGAAGAACACGGCTTCTTGCCCGATCCCCACAGACGGCGCCATTTGATATGGTTTAAATACTCCATGTAGTTGAGTATATAGCAATGTATGTAGAAGGTAGGATCAAGGCCATAATTTAGCTCAAAGTTCATCTCTTTATTCATTGCTCTAGAATAAAAGTAGAGAGAAGGGAGAGAGCTAGCTAGTGTCAATCATAGAGAGAACCTGACGAACTTCAGAGAGCGAAATTTCGGACGCGGCGCGTCCGGTGGCGTCCGGCAGGCGTCCGCTGCTCACTGCTTTGCACTTCGCGGATTTGGGACGTCGGACGCCTGGGCGGGCGCGCGTCCAAGGCGCGTCCGGCCCGTTCTTTGTTCCCAATTTGGCTTTGTAACTTAATCTTTGAAATCCATGCCCTTTTTCACCATTTTGTACAACTTTTTACCTACAAAACAATTAGCCAAGTGTGGAATGGGGTTCAATGACAAAATCAAGTATATTTAACATAAATCGTGCTCAAATCAATCATAACGCTATCGAATACATGCAATGCGACCCAAGATTGACCTTTTAATTGTAGCAACTTTCGCACTTATCACACTATGGGAGGAAAGGAAAAAAAAAGCGATGGGGTGGAGGTGCAGGTACCAGTTTGTGATAAAGTTGCAATGAGCGATATAGAGAAGATAGTGCAATGAGGATATAGAGAAGATATCTATAGGAATGAAGAAATTGGCTGCAACAATAGTTGAATTTGGGGAAGTTATGGCTGAAGTTGGGACCAAAAACACTAGGAAAGACATTATCAAGAAAACTTTCAACAAGATGTCTGATATGCTGAACGTTGCCTCAACTTCCCAGCCTGCCGAGACTTCGACATTGTTGGAAGATGATCCAATCTTTAATGACGAGAACTTTCTTGCAGCAGTATCAGCATTGAAGAAAGCATTCATAGTCACCACAAACCCTGCTGAACATCCGAAAGAAGCAGCATTGGATGGCCCACCTTCATCACCAAGTTGGAATTTGTTAACACCTACCCCCAAATGTTCAAAAACTAAATGAAACAACCACCACACTCCATGTTGAACACAATACATCTGTCAATCTTCTAGAGACTGAAAAGAACACAACAGAGGTAAAAACATTGTTTGACATGTAAGTAAAGTCTAAAATTTCTGATTAAGGTACATTATTTTTGTGCATTATGTACATTAATTCCATGTGGCCGTGTAATTTAAAAATTGGAGTCTGATTTTTAGCATGCCCAACATGGGGAGACAGTGAACAGAAAATTAAAAAAATCTTCCATTACCATCAAGGTCTCCATATTGGACAGCAAACAATGAAAAGCTCTCCTTTGTCACTACTGCGAAGGAGAAGCTACTGTCTAATTTTGCTTTCATGGACCCGTCGGCTGAACATCCAAAGGAGTAGGTTATTGATAATGTTTTATACTAATCTTTGTCTTTAATTTGTGTTAACAAGTCATTTTCTTGCAGTGAGACGATGTTTAAGTTTAAAAGGTACTACATTGGAACATACCAGTTCTTGACTGTACGGAGCGGTTGTGTAGAGAAGAGCATTGTAGATTTTTTTTGAGCAAAAAGAGTATTATAGATGCTTGGAGCTTAAAATGAATAATAAAAATATCACCCGTGGACTGGGTGAGCCAAAGTGCATCTACTTCATCACCAATCCTAGTGTAAGTGGCTGAACTTTCTCTTATATTACAAGATTATATTGATAATGCAAGTTCTTATTGATTATGAGATATTCTGCACAGGGTACATTATATTTTGTCATGAGGTACATAATTTTTGTTCATAGAGTACATTATTTGTGTACATAAAAATTAGGTGTATATAGTACAATATATTTGATGGTGTTCCATTCTAATCATTATTATTTGGCCATGTAATATGTTTTACTTAGTAATATCATTTCGCATTTAGATGCAAATTGATGATTCTGATTGTTGGAAAAAAGAACGAGTTAATTACCGGTTTGGCCCCTCGACTATTGGAATTTCACCACTTTGGTCCTCGACAATTCTTCTTGCTCAATTAAGTCCTCGACTTTGAAAAAATTAACCAATTTGGTCCTCTGTTTATTTTGGTGTTAAACAACCTGATAGGGAATATACCCCGGGTGTACGGTCCTAAGTACATTATACGTATTTAGGTGTACTATGCGATATTGGCTATAAAAGGGACTCTAGTCCTAGGTGTTAGGGGCTTTTGGTCCTGCCCTCTTCCTCTCTCTATGATTGACACTAGCTAGCTCTCTCCCTTCTCTCTACTTTTATTCTAGAGCAATGAATAAAGAGATGAACTTTGAGCTAAATTATGGCCTTGATCCTACCTTCTACATACATTGCTATATACTCAACTACATGGAGTATTTAAACCATATCAAATGGCGCCGTCTGTGGGGATCGGGCAAGAAGCCGTGTTCTTCAACATCAGAATGTAGAGAAGCTGAACTGGGAGAAGGAAAGAAATCCAGAGCAGCCCCTGGAAGCTGAGCCCTGCCATTTTTCCAATTCTCCCTCCTTGCCTCTTGCTTCTTCTCAGCTGGAAAGGCAACCAGTAGAACTACTGCAGCAAGGTTTTATAAACCAGGGGACCTCTATTCGGTGCATGCATGGAGTCATCTGCGTAGTTGCAGCAGCGGGGAGGCTTGGAGAGCTTCGTCATCGCCATCTTCGCCATGCACCACCGCCCACTGTCATGGTCAGCCATCCGCAGGAAGTGTTTGGGAATTTCTTGTGCTTTTGAGCAGGTTGTTCAGCACCCATCAACATCTATGACAATGGATTCAAAAAATCAATTTTGTCATGCATCTTACCATTAGCAGCAGTCCTCATCATCCGCAAAGAGTCGCGTCGTCATCGCCTTCTTTGTTCCACGCCCTTCGCTGTTAAAAACTAACAATTAATATGAACAGTTGTGGCATGAAGGGGTGCACTGTCCAGGGATTGATGGTTCTCCTTGTTGCCGTCGTCCGTCACCTTGCACGCCATCCGTAGCACTGTCTAGAGGTCGTTGTTTCTTCATCCTAATTTGTCTCTTGTCACTGCAAAAGGAAAAGTGGGTGTCAAAGCCTCTTTCCCAATGGTTGCATGTGACGGTGGAGTGTAAACGCAAAGAGAATAGAAATTGGTTAATGCATGCAATTTGGTTGGTGGTTGTTGGCGGTGGAGTGAGAAAGCAGAGAAAATGGAAATCAAGCATGCAACCTCATTGGTGGTGTGTGGTGGTGGAGTACAGAAGGAAAAGAAAGATAAAAAGGAAAAAATGATATTCTCCAGCGAGAGACAAATTTTCCTCACCATTGGCGATAATCACCACCTTAGAACCTCATTATCTTACCTTCCCGAGCACGGCAAAAGCTGGGTCTCATTAACCAGCCGTTCCTGGTTTGTTATTACTCATGGGCGACAAGGCTGAGCGGATGAATGCATTCCCGGTCTTCCCAGAACCGACGACCTTAGCGCCGGGCAGTAGATGGTTCAAAGGAGAGCTTTCGGTTTTCAGGTCACCATGGTTTGGAATAGGCCTGTGAATCTATCATGATGTTAATTAGCCAGCAAGATGAAGTTGCCGCCGGAGAGACAAGTATGGAAGGCTGGTCAGTTCTCAGGCAGCGCGGTCAGTTCCCGGCCACTTGGATGTTAAGGCAGCTGATCCATATCCCATGCTCATTAGTGCGAGACCGAGCAAGTTGACGCGCTCTCGGTCTTCTCAGAACCTATAACCAAAGCTCTAGGCAGTAGCTAGTCTCTCCGAGCTTCGCGCACAGCTCCGGTCGCACCCGAGCATGCATGCATCGTGGAACCAATCTCAGTTCTCTGATTGAAGGGTGTGGTGATCGGCAGTTTCTCGTGTAGATCGCATTGAAGCTACCACCCAACCATCACTGAGCATTCTGGGAACCATTGAGAGTATATGGACTTCCCGTGCAGATGTCATGACCGTAGCAATTTTTCTATTCAGATTTTCTTGATTTGACTCCGCTGAGCGCTCATGTGATCGGCACCATCCACGAATGCATTTCCCGGTCATCGTAGCCAACTTCCTTAGTCATATTTTGTCGGGCGCCGGATATCCTATGGCATTGACGATTGCTGCTGACTTAGAGAAGCCGGTTGACAATTCGGCACCTGGAAGCGAGACTTATGACCGGACGAGCATCCTACCAGTAACAGTGATGAGTCCGATCTTCCCTCTGAACGTGCAACAGGGATCCGACCTCCGAGCACTTCCCACACAAACAAAAGTAACTTGCAAACCGACTTCGAATTTTGAAGTATGTTGGTGATCGGCTGCATGTGTTGGTGGTCGGAAGGTTGTGAGGACTACACTCCGACCATGGCTACATTAATTCACACTCTCCCGAGCACGTGCAGTTCACCGGGCAGTTAAGCAGGCACCAGCCAGAGTTCCGACGACCATTGTAACTCCACCGATGTAACCCCATCCTTCGGTGGCGTTGATCGGCCATGCCACTCATTGACAATGTTTCCGTTTACTTCTACTAATTACTACAAGACACTAGTAAATCCAGATTGTGAATCGATCATGATAAAAACGCCCTGTTGAGGACTCTCGAATCAGAACCGATCTCGGCTTTCTTTGAACTGCAGTAGTAGTTTCCCGAGCGACAACTGACCGTGAAAAGTTTCAAGTAGATTCCTAGACCACCGCCGAAGTTATGAACTTTGGCGCCGGATGGAATCCACCATATATTTCTGAAGCGGATGCTTTACTGGTCACTGTCTCCGAGGTGGCATGCAAGGGCGCATGGAATTACGTCCCGGGCATGATGTGTATATTCACGATCACATTCTGTTTGTTTAAATTGTACTTACATAGTCCTAGCCAGTAGATTGTATAGACTATAGCCTTGTACTATTAGACAAATTGTAATAGCTAGATATATGTACATTAAGTCCGGTTAGGTTGGTCCATCCACCACCGGCATTGTAAGTCCGATATTTAATCTCGGCATAATTACGACGGCGGTCGGAAAAAACGCAACGGGAGTAAGGTGCCCGTTTATGGTCCTCGGACCGATTTTTGTGGGAGTAAGGTGCCCACTACGGGAGCAAGGTGCCCGTTTATGGTCTTCGGACCGATTTTTGTGGGAGTAAGGTGCCCACTACGGGAGCAAGGTGCCCGTTTATGGTCCTCAGACCGATTTTTTGGGAGTAAGGTGCCCACTACGGGAGTAAGGTGCCCGCTCGGTCCTCGAACCGATCTATTACGACGGCGGTCGGAAAAAACGCTACGACCGAAAAGTCAGAAAAAAACTACGGGAGTAAGGTGCCCGCTCGGTCCTCGAACCGATCTACTACGACGGCGGTCGGAAAAAACGCTACGACCGAAAAGTCGGAAAAAACTACGGGAGTAAGGTGCCCGCTCGGTCCTCGAACCGATCTATCACGACGGCGGTCGGAAAAAAACGCTACGACCGAAAAGTCGGGAAAAACTACACTCTTTGCACTAACGAGGAAGAATTACCCTCGCTTGCTTTTCTTTGTAAATTGTACTTGTGTGCTAAGTCCGGTGGGTGGGCATTACCAACACCGGCATTGTAAGCCCGATTAGAGGCATCATATCGCCATCACCGGCACAGTAAGCCTGGGACCAATTCTCGGCATTAAGCCCTACGAGTTAGGCAATTCAGCCCGCCAGGTCGGCATCCCGCCTCGAATAAACTCCAATCCCTTGATTGGTAAAACCCGATCCCTAGATCGGTAAAATACGACCTATCAATCGTATCGCAGTTCCGATCCCTAAGATCGGTAGAGTTCGGACGACCCTTATAGTCCAAAAGACTGTGCTTAAGGTTGTGCTCTTTTTTCCTTAGCTAAGATTTTTTCTCACTGGGTTTTTTCTTAGTTTAAGGTTTTTAACGAGGCAACCGGCACAGGTCGCAGACTATACGGTCAGTTTCCCTGGCTCGAACTCTCCCTCATTGGCGCTTAAAGTTGTGCTCTTTTTTCCTTGTCTAGGATTTTTTCCCAATGGGTTTTTTCTTAGCCTAAGGTTTTTAACGAGGCAACTAGCGTAAGTCGCGGACCGTAAGGCCAGTCTTCCAGCCCGACCCCTTTCTTGTTGACTCGACGTCAGGGCTCGGACTGGGGGGGCTAGTTGATAGGGAATATACCCCGGGTGTACGGTCCTAAGTACATTATACGTATTTAGGTGTACTATGCGATATTGACTATAAAAGGGACTCTAGTCCTAGGTGTTAGGGGCTTTTGGTCATGCCCTCTTCCTCTCTCTATGATTGACACTAGCTAGCTCTCTCCCTTCTCTCTACTTTTATTCTAGAGCAATGAATAAAGAGATGAACTTTGAGCTAAATTATGGCCTTGATCCTACCTTCTACATACATTGCTATATACTCAACTACATGGAGTATTTAAACCATACTCAACTACATGGAGTATTTAAACCATATCACAACCGTTATATCGAGTAATTATTTTTATAATTAAATAGGGGATGAATGAAGGATAATTTCACTTGAATTCCATCCTAGGGTTTCAACGCACGAGACCTGCACTGACATACTTGATTTAACGGTTGTATGTTTAACACCAAAATAAACGGAGGACCAAATTGGTTAATTTTTTCAAAGTCGAGGACTTAATTAGGCAAGAAAAATTATCGAGGGCCAAAGTGGTGAAATCCCAATAGTCGAGCGACCAAATCGGTAATTAACTCAAAAATGAATATGGAAATTAGGGTTTCTCCTTTGAGGTTCTAGCCGACAACCATTCGAATGGTCGTTGGTGCGCCTCTCTTTCCGGCAACCTCGACTGTCGTTGGGCGGCAGAGAAACAACAAAATCATTAAAAAAGAAACAAAAAACCTGGCCACCGGATTTGTTTACCAATTTTTGGGCTCAGATTTGTCGATTGGGTCTGGTCCGGTGACTGCGAATAAGGGTTTCCCCGAGGTGGCGTCGTCGTTGCTGCTCTTTCCGGCGAACGGCGAGGCTGGCAGATGATGATGCTGGAGACAACGGAGGGATGGCGATGTTGAGTCTCAAGATGGCGAGCAACGCTAGCTTCGGCCGGTCTCTCTTCCAATTCGGTGATCTCTCTCTCTCCTTTGGCTTTGATTTGCAGCTGCTAGGTTTAATGTTTTTGTTAAGCATTAAGAAGCTGATAAAGGGAAGCTGGACCGTGATTGTTTTTATTAATTCTTTGTTTATTTAATTAATTAGGCATACTATTTGCATTGTTTATATTAAGGGCGGCGCGGTGTTGTATGGAAAGAAAAGTGAAATAGTTGAGAATTAGGTTTTACATAGGTTAAGTGCACCTGCACGAGCAATAGTATTTTTGTGCAGGTCTCGTGCGTCAAAACCCTAGGATGGAAAGTGAAGTGAAATTATCCTTCATTCATCCCCTATTTAATTATAAAAATAATTAAAAAGGAATGAGTAAATTTTTAGAGTTGGATGAAGAAAAGAAAGAAAGAAAGAAATTATTTTGCACATAACATTTGAGATTTCCATGGAAAATGCCATTTCCTTCCAAATATCATCTAAGTTATGAGAATCATCACCATTACTTTGCTCACTACCATCATCCCCGACCTGTGCCAAGGTTATCACAGCAGCACATATGTAAAAGAACAGAATAGAAGTGAACTAAAAGCACATCAGACCGTACAGGAATATACTTACTGCCCAGGAGTCTGCTTCATGTTCCATTTGTGTACAATGACACAATGTTGTATTGGTTATTCTTTTTCTTGTCTCAGGTAACGAATCTGTTAACAAAAATTTAAAATTAAATACACACTATGTAAATGAGTGCATATTTCTGCAGGCTACTACTCACATCCATGAACAAAAGTATAATAAAACATTTTTTTATGTGCATTTTCTTTTTTGGGAAACTTGTTAAATTCTAATATACCCTTTTCTAAATTTTCAATTGAATACCAAAAGTTTATTGCAACTATTTTCTTGTAACTCCAATCCCTATGAAGTGACAACAGAAGGGACAACTCGAGCAAATAATCGACCCCAAACTTGCAGGAAGAATAAGGCCAGATTCTCTCAGAAAATTTGCAAAGACAGCAGAAGAACAAAAAGTCTGAGGGTAGATAGAACAAAAACAAATGTGAGGCCACATAACATATGTTTAGCTCCTCCTTTGTCATCACTGCTTTTTACCTTTTGTTCATGAAGCCATGAAGACTAGTACTGTTTTAGGTTGTTTTTTTTTATTATTTGAATTGCCAAATCTTTATACCAAAGCAATTTCTGGTTTCAGGCTTTTTTCTTCTTTTCTGTGTAATTGTTGGGGGATAGAACATTAGAAAAGAAAACACTATAATATCTGTAAACATCTGAATTTAGCTTCTCATTCTGGGAAAATCTGATCTTATTTTCAATGTTTGAACTATTTAGGCCTATGGCATTCTTAAATCTGATTTCAATTTACAACGTTATTTGAACTAGGCAAATTATATTGTGGATCAGGGTCTAATTGTAAAGGGATAAATATTTATTTTAAGTATATGAAAGTTATTTTTAGATAGTATAATAAAAATGAATCTTCAACAAATGAACATTCTGTATACAAAAATAAGTTTTAAAGTAAATACTCAAAATGGTTATCGACTATAGCATAATTCAAAAATAAGTCCCCGACTATCAAGTGTAGCAAATTAAGTTCTCAACTATTCAATTTTTACTCAATAAAGTCTTCAGCTATTCAATTCTTATTCAATAATGTTCTCAACGAAGGATTGATTTGTGTTTATTAAGTAAAAATTGAATAGTTGAACACTTAATTAATAAAATTGATAATTAAAAGACTAATTTGTGGATTACGGGCATAATCAATGGTCCTATGTATGATTGTTTAAGCAATAATTGGGCTATGTATATCCCAAACATTCTTTGTTCAAATTGACAAGATGTTTAGTACCGGGGAGATGTCAATCTGAACCAATCTACTCATTTTATAAGTATATACTTCATAAATATAAATGACATACTAAATACTTTGAGTAAATAAGATTTAGGACCGGGGAGATGTCAAAAATTATTATTCAGTGGACCATGATAACAACAATAATTCCGTCTGTTACGTTTTGTATGTGCTATTTTTTAAAATGATGTTATAACAAAATAACAGTATGTATAAAATAAAATTGAATAACAAATCTCGAATCTCGCATATTGAATTATATCAAATGAAACTGTAGTTAAATTAGAATACTATCATAGTGGTGCTCTAATGAAATTACCGCGTATATAAAATAAAACTGAATAGCATGTCTCACATATTGAGTCTACATTGTCATTTTTAAAATGATATAAATTTTTTTTTTTGTGTTATCAACTCTATTATAGTGTAGTATCTATTCAATATACTTTTCTGTTCAATATAATTTTTTCTATTCAATTTACTTTTCCCTATCAGTTATAACCCAAAGAATCAACACCCAACCACCAGGGTCTGATTCTGTAACACTTCCTCAAGGAGAGTCACAAAGGTGCTAATTGAGTACAAGGTGTTTGGCTTAAAAAGATATTTTAGTTATGCTACGATAAAACTACAGTATATATAAAATAAAATTGAGTAGCGGGTCTCACATATTGAGTGTGTATTATCAAATGAAACTATAGTTGATTAAAATGATACTTTAGTTATGATTTAATGAAACTATAGTGTATGTATATATATATATATATATATATATAAAATGAAACTAACTAACATGTCTCATATATTGAGTGTATATTGTCAAATAAAACTATAGTTGAATTAAAATGGTACATACTTTAGTTTTGTTGTTATGGGACTACAGTATATATATAAAATTGCAATAACAAAAACTCCAATCCAAAAAACAATCACAAACCCTATAAAGAATACAATAAATGAATCAAAAACTTTTTAAAAGAAAAATGAAATGCAGAGTAGGCAAATCAAAAACCTAGAATTGATGAGCTATGATCAATAACAATTAGCGAATTTGCATCAATCACGCTAATCGCAGAAACTCATATTGCATCTATTTGTTGTTTGATCCATGATCAAGTAGAAGATTGCTAAATGAATATGGGAGACGATGAAAAGAAAAACAAGGATGAGAGAAGTTGAGTAAAAGATCGCAATCACAAAGAGAATAACACTACATTGACCTTACCATAATTTGTTGTCCATGGTTAACAGAATCGTTGTTTTTTTTTCTCCCCAGTCCACAGTGTGACATAGATCATGGTCCATGGTATAATTTGTCGGGAGCAAATACCAATTTTAGTCCCACGAGTATTAGTAAAATGATAGTTTTTGTCCATATGTTTAATTTCTACCATTTTTCATCCACGACTATAGTTTTAGTACCAATTTTCATACACAATTATTATTTTAGTGCCAAAATTTATCGCGCCGATCACCAATCCATTTAAAAGCGTGTAGAAATCTACAATTTTTATGCGTATTTTCGTCTTTTCCAAATTAAGATCTCAATTTGAGCATGAATAAAGGGACTTAAGCCCTAAAATCGATCACAATTCATAGTTCTCCTCCTCAAATTAAAGGTAAGATGAGGAGAAAAATTACGAATCGTGATCAATCTTAGGGCTTAAATCCATTTATTCATCTTCAAATTGGGATATTAAGTTGAAAAGGATAGAGATACCCTTAAAATTTTTAAATTTCGACACATATTAAATGGATGGGTGGCTAGCGCGATGAATTTTGGCACTAAAACAATAGTCGTTGATGAAGATTGGTACTAAAACAATATTCGTGGACGAAAATTGATAGAAATTAAACATGTTGATCAAAATTTTCATTTTACTAATACTCGTAAAACTAAAATTAGTATTTACTCATTTGTCGGGATGTCAATTGAGCTAGTTCACTCGACTATAGGCTAGCTCAAACAAACTTATTGGACTAATTTTTTTTTATTGGGTTAAAATTTTTTGGCCTTATTCTAACAGTTGCTATGTTGTGCATGGTGGACCATGTCCAAATTATGTATCTGCAATTCACATATTATATATTTTCAGTTAATAAATTATGTATATATTACCATTAATATATTATATACCTGTAGTTAACATATTATGGGTCACACTTGTGTGAGACCGTCTGACGGATCCTTATTCGTGAGACGGGTCGGGTCGGGTCGGGTCAAAGCACCATGCAAATGTCATACTTATATGTGCAAATCTCACACTTATATGCTCAAATATAAAACTAATCAAAAATACAATTTTTGTTACTTATAAGAGAAAAAGTAATACATTTTTCATAATAAGTAATATTGACAAGTGACTCTCACTTATAAGGGCAAATATAATACTTTTGAGGAAAAATGTAATACTTTTAAATCGAAATGTAAAAGTATTATATTTACCCTAATAAGTAACAAAAATTTTATTCCTGAATAGTATTACATTTGAGCATATAAGTATGGCATTTGTGCATATAAGTGATACATTTGCATCTTGACCTGACCCGACCCGACACATCTCATGGTGAGACGGTCTCACACAAGTTTTTGCCACATATTATATATTTGCAGTTAATAAATTATGCACTTTTTTTGAACCGTTATAAATTATGTACTTATTACAATTAATATATTGTGTACCTTTAATTTATTTTTAATTACATAATCTATTAACTAAAGGTACACAATACATTAACGACAAGTACATAATTCAGATGTTCTTTTAAACAAGGTCTGTTGGTACAAAAATTGTGTTTATATTATTGGCATATATTGATCCATGAAATGAAGAAATATTTTGATGCATGCATACATGTGTGACACAAAATGAGTGGATATAATGCAATGCATGGATATGAAAAA
>CP025645.1:16046772-16074068 GCA_003576665.1 Ipomoea trifida
ATTGACACTAGCTAGCTCTCTCCCTTCTCTCTACTTTTATTCTAGAGCAATGAATAAAGAGATGAATTTGAGCTAATTATGGCCTTGATCCTACCTTCTACATACATTGCTATATACTCAACTACATGGAGTATTTAAACCATATCATATATATATATTAAAATCTTAGTTTTTAAAATTAAAATTACACTAATTTAAGATTTTGACTAAGAATTGACCGGGGACGGAGATGGGGACTATTTTCAATTCCCCGCCTAAGATGGGACAGGGTCGGGATTTCGGGAGCGGGGATGGGGAGTATACTCCCCGCCTCGTTGCCATCCCTAGTCACAATGGCACGAAGGCTTCGAGATCCCAATGACACCCCTCCCGGCCCTAGGCACCTTTACTGAATATTTTGTTTGACGATAACATTGACATCTCCCATATGAATGTGGTGTCCTAAATCTTGTAGTCTTGGGGTGCTCCCTTACACTCTTGATTAAAAAAATGATATTTTTTTTTTTAGTATTGACAGGATAATTGGACAAGGCCAGGTACTGGATTTCGACCTAGTAACAACTCATTAAAGCAGCAGGCGTCGCTTAAGAAGAGGTAACTGTTCTTAGGGTCTGCCTCATCAAAGAACCGTTACGAGGAGCACACAACAATATAATTATTGAAGAGTCGGACACTTATGGAAGGAGTCGTTGCACTTATTAGGAGGCCGTTGGTGTCCATTATTGTAGCCATTACTATTCTTCAGTATAAAAGCCAAGTGGGCTCTCTGGTTTTCCTACACACAAACTCTTGTAATCATTTTTACCGTCAAGTAGTACTATTGACTCTGTTACAATGCAGTATCTGAACCTACTGAAGTAAAAAGAAACAAATTAAAGAGTCAATATCACATCTACTGAGGTTCGAACCCACTGTCTTTCACATGAGAGTGCAACTGAGTGACACTAGACCACAAGGTCTTGGCAAAAAAAAAAAAAACGAGATTAATTTTCATAAAATTGCGTACATCAAATGACATTAATCTTGATGTAAATTGTTCAATCTCTTTTGACTTATTGTACACATGATGACGTTCTAAATTGGATGTGATACATTGAAAGATTAATGTTGATGTAAATTGTCCAATCTCTTTTGACTTATTGTACGCATCAAGACGTTCTAAATTGGATTTGATACATTGAAATATTGTGTACATATAGGCATGATATGGAAATAATTTACGATCTCCCTGCCATATCGGATAAACATTTATAATTTGTCTTGCCAAATTTTTAAAAGTAATACACCTTGTTATATAGTACTACATACGTATTATTAATAAATTATTAATGGATGGATTGGCTCTTTTTTATAGTTAATTATTAGATAGACTCAGTTTTTAGTCATGGTAAAGTTTGCCATTTTATGGGTAGTCAAATGAATATAAAAAGTTTTATTGTTATTTTTTTTTGAGTACTACTGACTCTATTACAATGAAGTTCATACTTTCTCAACTTACTGAAAATACAAAGAATCAACAGTTGACTCCACTGAGGGTCGAACCCACTCCCATCATCCATGTGGGAGTGTAAATCAGGACACCAAGTGTTACTAGACCAAATACTCTTTGGTAATGTATTTGTGTACATGAAATGGAATTAATCTTTGTAATTTGAAGAATAAAAAAAAGGAACAAACACTCTTTTTTTTTTTTTTTTTTTTTTATTCCACTCTTCATTAAAAACACATTGTTTTTTTTTAATAAAAATAAAATAAAGATTTATAATGAGGCACGATTATAATAAAACATAAAATATATGAGATAATTTTTTTCCCAAAAAATATTTTATAATTATATAGTATACTAGTTTTACACGCACATTGCGCGACTGATTTAATGCTCAATTTTTGTTTTTAAATAAGTAACTCAAAGTATATCAATGCAAGATTATATATAAGAGGTTCATTATAGTTGGCATTAAAGTTAATGCTTAATTTACAGTTTTTAAAAAATAATTATCTAAATACTTATCGTAGTAGATATTACTTTTGATTGGAATTAAGCTAAGTTTTGTTAATTCGCTTTTGGATTGGTTTATCATTGTTTCCTTTTCATTACTTGTTCGCTTCTTTTTTGTTGGTAGTGTCATATACAATTGGGTTACTGATGCTAGTTTGCAAAAGAAGAAGAAGAATAATAAAGATTTGGTCAAATTAGTTTAATTTGTTCTCAGCTGTATATTTCTAAATCATCCCATTTTACAATAGTTGCTTAATTAACACTTACATTTTACCAAGTTCAGCAGCAAGGAGATTAGTCAGCATTTACACGTTTTGATCCAACAATAAGATGTTATTCGTAACAAGTTCTTTTTTTGCCTAGTTCATTGGCCAAATTTGAGTATGCAAATTTTTTGAATGGGTAGGAAAACGCATAAGTAAAAATCCCTAATTTGATTATATATATATATATATATATATATATATATATATATATATATATAAACACGCGTACACACATGCTTTGTACCATAAAAAATTCCCTCCTCCCCCTTGTTAGAGTCTTTAGGATAGTGTATGGCTAAGTTCAGACTCCTACGTTTATTGTATTATTTGTAATCTGTTGTTCATTGTATCAATACACAGAAAATCACTTTCACTCCCCTTCCTTTATCACGAGAAACCTAGTTCACATTAGTGCACTGTGGACCCTAGTCCTAAACGACGTAGTTTTGAATTTTAATTTTAACGGTGACCTTTTATTATGCAATTCATGTTCCATGTATTTTTTTTTAATTGTAAAGCATGTGTACGTATGTATCTTGTGTTATGTGTTTCTGTGTCCTATGTTATGCAATTATGTATTTAAGTGTATGAATTCTGTACCTGAAATAAAGTAAATATAACATGCGCTTTTCTGTCTTGTGCTTTGCGTTTTTGCGTCTTATGTTATGCAATTCTGTACCTTAAGAATATTGATTATGTACCTAAACTAAAGTAAATATAAAACATGTGTATGGGTCTTGTGTTATACGTTTTTGTGTCTCATGTTATGCAATTCTGTACCTTAAGCATATGGATTATGTACCTAAAATAGATTAGTAGTTGTGTAACACACAACATATTGTGTATCTTATTTTACAAATTTATGTCTTGTATTATAAAATTATGTGCCAATAGGACATATATATATTATCTACATAAATCAAACTTGAGAATAAATAAATGTATAACATGTGTATGTGTCTTATTAGCTTGTGTTGTAAGTTTGTGTGTCTCGTGTTATAGAATTTTGTACCTTAAGAGTTTTAATTTTGTACCTATAATAAATTAAAATTTGTGTTACGTTGAAACATTAGAAACGAAAAACTACAGAATCTATTAAACCTTAAATATCAAAACGATATCATTTTGATCCAGTGTCCACAATGCTATGTTGACTTGGTGCACAATATAAATTGTCATAACACCTCCATCCACCCGTATGCACCACCACGGTTATAAGGTTGAGGTTTTTACAAGTAGACAATATTAATTCGAATTTCGTTCCTAGCCATTGTTGTTCCCTTTTACAACAATTACGCATGTGCATGTGTACTTTGGTAGTTGGGTATTGTACCCAAAAACACAAAATACATGTACTAGGTAAATGTACCTAAGGAAAATACATATATTTGGTAACTGTCTAATTAAAATGGGATTATAAATTTATGAAGAATAAAAGAATTAGAAACTTATGAATAGAACGATGGTGTTGAGAGAGTTTTTCAAATAAAATTTATACAAATTTGAGTCCAAAAGAAATTATAGTATATATATAAAAAAAAAAAAAAAGTTAGAGATCGAACTTTTTTTTATTCAAATGGTTGATTGAATTCCACTAGTTGAGAAAAATTGGCCACCATTGTTCCAATTCATAGTTGATAGAGAAGCAAAATATATCCTTACTTCCATCTAAGTTTCAGTTATTGATTCTCTATTTGGATAAGGTGAGAAAACAACACTAGATATTTTACTACTGCTACTGCTATAACTTTCCTAGCATGAATTGGTAAACAAACTCATGTAGTCATGTATATTGTCAAGAATGGCAATATGGTGCGGGCACGAGTTTAGCTTATTGGTTCAGTATGTAGTATTTGGAAGAAGAGACCAAGATTTGAACCCGACATTTGACCCTGCCCACTGAGCCATTGAATCACCCTGATTTACATACATTCCTATATATATCCTCCACTGAGCCTCTTGAGTTGTGTTGAATAATGTCTTCAGTCTTGTAATTGATTAGAATATCTACCATCAACAAAAGGATTCATCACTAGACTTAGAATTTTGAACATACCCCTTTGACTAATAGAGCCAAATCCCTCACCATGACTATAATTTACATCAAATATAATGCGCTGTAAATTTGAGGAAAACTAACAATCAAAAGGCCAAGTTACTCAAAGTAGAGTTTTTTTGTTCCTGCTGACGAATTGGCCCAATGGATTCTTGTTCATTGTCCCACATCGTATGCTCTTCTGTCGTCTGACTTCTTTATAAGCTTCTGTCTGGTGCACTGAATCGCCGAGCCTTGTAACGTGGGCTTGTAACTCGAGTGAGGGTATTGAGACAATGGGAGATTGAGCAAGTCCGATCAGTTGATTCCAATTGGTTAACTGTGGCTCGCCCGTTCCAAGCAGTGAGTGGGCTGAGGTGTCCTGGCGAAGGCTTGGGCTTCTTAGCTCTTAATTAAAGAGGAGGGCAATGCGTGAGGCTGGTTTCACAGAGCAGCGACAACCTCTCGCTCTTTGCGGTGGAAGGATACCGGGCTTCTACCACTTGGGATGCCTCACACTGATTGGGCCACTCCATGGACCATTATCTCTTTTATTTTTGACATAGATCAAAATCCAAATTTTTTTTTCTACAATTCCTTTTGTTCAAATTTATTACATTTATCAATGTCCGGTGATATATGATGAGTTGGCCAGGTTGGGTCAAACAATAAACAAAATTTATCCCGATCCATAGCCCAAAAGATTAAATTTTTTCTTAAATTTTAGTAGTTTTCAATACCTTAATATGTGTTGAGCTAGATTAGACCAAATAATAAAAATTTTACTCTGGCTCACAACCATTTTTGTTTAAATATAACTTTTTTCTTTAATTTCTTTAGTTTTTCGATCAGAAAAAAGGGTGACCCTAGTGCTAGGTTAATGACACGTGAGTAGTTTCTCTCCCTTAGGATACTCGGTGCATCCTCCATAAGAACCCAAGTCGTGTCCTCATAAGAGCCCAAGTCGTTTATTTCCATCTAATAGTTTGAAGGGTTACTTTTCTGGAAAGGATATCCGTCACTTGATTATGCATGCACTCTATAAATCTTGCACACATTGGTACCTCTCTATGACGATCCTCAGTGGTCCCATCAACTTATTAATTTCCTTAGCCAATCTACAATCTTTTGCGAGTTGAATTGGATACCTTGATTAAAATATGAATCACAATCAATTTTGTTTAAAAAAAATTTAAAAAAAAATTCTATCAATATATGTTGTGTATTATTTTGATGTATTTTTTCCTTTCTTGCAAATTTTTTTTTTTCTTCCAGTTTTCATACCTGGACAGACTGCAATTTGAAAGGAAATATCTTGTCATATATATCTACTTGGACTGCAGAGGTGGTTAAAAAGAGATTTGCAGAAAAAAGAAAGTCTCATGGATATGGCAAGGAAAAAGTCTTGTAAAGCCAGTTGTTGAGAGGAAAATGATAATATCCAGACTGTTGAGATGCACTATATTCCTAGCTTGAATGGACTACTGTTGTAATAAAAAACCCAACCTACTCAAAGTAGATTATCTTTTTATTATGTTCCTGGTGACGAATTGGCCCAAGGGATCCTCCATCGTTCACTGTCCCACATCGTATGCTCTTAAGTCGTGTGACTACTTTATAATCTTTTGGCTGGGACACCAATACGCCGAGCCTAGTAACGTGGGCTTGTAACTCGAGTGAGGGTATTGAGATAATGGAATATTGAGCACGTCTAACCAGTTGATTTCATTTGGTAAACTGTGGCTTGTCCGTTCCAAGCAGCGAGCTGGGCTGAGGTGTCCGGGCGAAGGCTTGGGCATCTTAGCTCCTAGAGGAGAGGGCAATGCGTGAGGCTGGTTTCACAGAGCAGCGATAACCTCTCGCTCTTTGCGGTGGAAGGATAACGGGCTTCTACCATTTGGGATGCCTAGACTGATTAGGCTGGTCCCATGGACCATTATCTTTTTGATGGTGGATTGTCTTTGAATAATTTAAATATAATATTCGTATTTTGTTATGGTTTATTATGAATTTGACTTTTAAAAATACTAGCAGTTGGCCCGTGCGATGCACGGTATGAAAATAGATCAAGTGAAAATTAAATAGTACCGAAAACAAAAAGAAGATAAAATTATATTCATCATGAAATAATTTATAAATTACTAAAGACCTCTTTGTAAACTACATTAGTAGTAGAATTACAATCTTTTTTTGATTCATCACATACTAAAATCTTCAGTCCGTCTGGTTGACTAACTCTTGATGCGGCGACATATAATTGGCCATGCACAAAAACTGGTTTCTTCAGTATCAAGCCAACATTGGAGAGCGTCTGCCCTTGACTCTTGTTAATAGTCATTGCATATGACAACATAAGTGGAAATTGTCTTATGTTGAACTTGAAAGGTAATCTCGGGTCCGAAGGGGTGATAGTCATTCTAGCAATTAATACCTTAGTCCCAGCATTAGGACCTGCTAATATGCTTCCTTCAACAACATGATTTCCTAATCTTGTTACAACCAACCTAGTTCCATTGCATAAACCAAGAGTATGATCAATGTTCCTCATTAACATTACAGGAGATCCCACTTTCAAAGTCAGAGAATGATTTGGAAGGCCGGATGCTCTTATGGTATTTAGAAATTCTGGTGTATGCACATCGGCAAGAACTGCACTGGACCCATCGCCTTTGCACGTTGTGTCAGAACTCAAATATGTCTTTCCTTCCCCTCAGTTAAGTTAGACATATATTGGTTGACCTCATTGACCACCTCTAACGTTGGTGCTAGAATTGCACTGTTCTTAAAACAACTACCATCACTGCTTGCACCAGTAAAGTTGGGGAAGGTACTTTTCACAATAGAGGAAATAGGATCACCATTTGACTTTAATAACAAATGATTGGGGATATCAAAATCAGCGTAACCATCAACATCTTCCCCAATATTACCATCACCTATTGAAATTAGCCAGTTCGCAAATTCTTCAACTTTGTCTCTGCTCAATCGAGGTTCCATTGTAGTTAATCTCAAGTTTTTTGTTAACCGCATAACTCTACAATGTCTCCAAAGATATGAAGAATTAATTGTTGCAGAAACAATGTCCTGTCTTGAACCCTTTGGCACCACTGGTAATATTTGCCTAAAGTCCCCACCAAGAACCACTGTCTTCCCTCCAAAAGGCTTGTTTTGACTTTCATTGTTAACAAACCTTAACAAATCTCTCATTGTTTTATCCAACGCCTCAAAACAATGTTTGTGCATCATCGGTGTTTCATCCCAAATTATTAGTTTTGCACAAACGATGAGTTCAGCTAATTGACTGCCTTGATTTATATTGCAGGTAGAATCTTCATTGATGGAGATTGGTATTGAAAACCTTGAATGTGCAGTCCTTCCACCCGGAAGAAGTAAAGATGCTATTCCACTCGATGCCACATTGATAACAATTTCGCCTTTTGCTCTGATATAAGAAGAGAGCGCACGCCACAGAAATGTCTTTCCTGTACCACCATACCCATAAACAAAAAAAAGTCCACCATTGTTGGAATGAATATCATTGATAACGGCATCATATATTGCTTTTTGTTCTTCTATAAGGATGTCCTTAAGCCGTTGACTCTCCTCGTTTTCCCTAGCACGGTCATATGCTAACTCTTCCCACAACAACCGGTTTTCGACATGAACATGACTTGCTTCATTAATTACCGGCATGTTTGGAAAATCTTTCAAAGTCTTGTTATACACTAATAAAAGCTTTGACAATTCCATTAGCGCAAAATCCTTTTTCTCTTCATCGGTTAGAAATACATCTGTAAAAAAAAAAATAGGCTCTGTAAATACAATTAAATAAAAAATTAGTAAATCAAACTTTAACAGTTAAATAATAATACCTTGCAAGTGTAATAATCTCCTGCGGGTATGTTGAGCATCATCAGCCATGTGTGTCCACACCTTCTCCCATACAACTTCAGGACGTGCCATTGTATTTGACAACAACAGAGTAACAAACAAGTTTCTTAGTGAGTGGGGAGTTGCAAAATGGCTAGCTTCCAATATTGCATCAACATATTCAGTATCATCTTGTAATAAAGCATAACATGCCTCCTTAAAAGTATTGTACTATACTCCATTATATGACCTTATGTCAGAAAAGGTTGTTGGGCCCCTAACTATGTTCAACAAACATCGGAGATAATATAATTCCCCAGTACCCGGTGGAACATAAAAGATACGGCCAATAGAAAAACCTCTTTTACGTGGTTGCCACTGACGAATATTTTTCTTCCACACAAATTTATTCGGCATCTCAATATAGGTTAGCAATTTCGCTTGTTCAAAAGTTTTGTTTGCCTCAAACCATTGTGTGAACATGCTTTGGCCCAAAGTTTCTTTGTTCAGTACAGTCTCAACATCCTCATCATCCTGAAAGAAGACTGTTTGGCTATCTGGTAGATGGAAACTAAGCCTCTCAACTGGCGGGTTTCTACATTGAATCTCAAAACCGAGTAGACGCCAAGTAGCCTCCGATGCAGAAACATATCTACAATCATAGTACATGTTGATCTCATCGACTAACTGTACACCATCTGCATCTGATGTTGTTTTATAAAATTCAGTAGTAACGCGATCATTTCCCTTGTTCACGTACTTGAATAAGTACTTGATAGATCTAGATTGATTGCACCACTCCACATTCATATGTGCCTTGTATCTCAAAAGCAAGTATCTGTTATGGGGCACCACATATCTGTTGTCCAAATGTATACCATTCTTGGTAATTGTTTTCCCATCATCGCGTCTTCTATATATTGGGTAACCATCTGCATCAAAATTTGAGTTTTCAACAAATTTCTTTGGAAAATGTTTGGAACAACGTCCATTTACCATGCATGGAGATGTCTTTCTAGCAACACCACAAGGACCATGTAACATAAATCCTCGACTGCTTGATGGTACTCAGGATCTAATTCTTTGCTCGGGATTTCAGCTGAGATTATTGAGTCCATTGTAGTTTGACATGGAATACTTGTGTTCAACCCAAGGAAAAGAAGTATATGAGCATGAGGTAATCCACGTTTCTGAAATTCAATTGTGTATATCACTGTAAAAACACAAAACAAATTGTAAATTAATAAGTTAGAACAATAACTTTCAACATTAAAAGAATTGAATTGTATTTATTTCTTACATGCTTTGACTGGACCAAATAATTGGCCTGCCTTGAATTCCTTAATTAATGAATCAAGCTTCATTTTGAAAATTCGGGAAACAATATCTGGTCTATCCTCGGCTCTCAAACCTCTTAGTTGAACATATCGTTGGATTTCCGGCCACTTTGGGTTACATGTGAATGTAATGAATAAGCTTGGATACCCTATCCAACGACATATAGCCATAGCATCTTGATAATTCTGTATCATATATCTTGCACCACCCGTAAAACTTGATGGTAAAATAACTCTCTTACCTTGCGTTGAAGGATCTATATCTCCTCTGAACAATGCATCAGACAAACCTTTGTACACTTCACAACGCAATGCCTTTTGATTGTTACGGATGAATAGTATACGACCTGCTTCAACCATTGTGTACCCATCCACTAAAAATTGTTGTAACAATCTCCTTGAATGCAATAAGGTTGAAAGTTGACTTCGCCTTTCATGTATTTTAAACGCAAAATACTCTCTTGGGGATATACGTTGCCTGCTACCACCAACTTGGCTACTATTTGTACAAAATTGTATATCATCCCTATATCCATCTTCTCCAAAAGGAAACAGTAAAAGATACTGCAATGGTAAGTACGCAGGGTTGAGCTCATTAATCCTCTTAAGCAACCCTGACTTACACTCAACTATAATGTCTCGCATACCCATGTCCGGGTCTAAATCACCAACAATCAATGCAGCAACCTCGGAGACTGTAGGTAGATTATATGTCCTTGCATCTTTGGACCTCTTTCCTATTAGTCTCATCCTTATTTCAGTTCTAGGATTTTTTTGAAACTCGCTTCTGGCCATTCGAAACGACTTCACCAAAACATTATGCTCATCTAAAGCTGCCTTAATATCATTAACAACCTCCATCTCTATTGATGAACTAACAATGTCATTCCTAAATAATTAAAAGAGAACAATATTGATATATATTACAAAAAGTATATTAACTAAAAATAAATAGAAAAGCATGAATATTACCTTATTGATGTAAGACGATTGTTAACTTCATTTTCGGTGTCATGGATATACAATTGTGCAAACTTTGGCGTAGCACCATCCACAGGTTGCAAGCTTCCAATTAAGTGAAAGTTTTGGCCGTTGAGACGATAAACAGGTGGACCACCACCTTGATTTACTGTTCTATCGACTCTTCCACCCATTGATGTAAAACAAAACATATTGTTATATGAGCGAATATTTTGCAAGAAGTGGTCTCTTTTCTCACCGACCTTAAAAAAAAGATCCAAAATTTGTTGTGGCGGTTTGTTCTCAAGTGGTAATTTAATCTTACCATTGGTACAACATAATGAATACTTAGCACTTCCGTTACAATTCCGTACACCTACACGCTCTTCGTACCAAAATAAGGCGCCACAATGTTGGCATGAATCACACGGATCCCCAAAATCGACATAAGTGACTACAACAAAAATATAAAACTATATTTTAATAATATATTATTGGCAAATCTACAAATATAATGAAAATCAAGTAAGAACTAACCAATTGATTCATTATTTGTTAAATCTTGTTCCTCCATGGCCTCTTCGAAGTCATTGTTTAAGTTTCTAAACTCCATTGTAGAAGACATCATTGCATTGGTTATAGTACTACTTGTACTTTGGAAGGAGGAATCTAATTTCATATATATATATATATATATATATATATATATATATAGGATCGCGTTCAGGTGCGAACTGGCCGCCCAGGAGAGAACTGCGGACGAATCACAGCGCGCAACGTGTTCGGAATGTAGTTGCAACTAACGTTATAACTAGGTGCACTTCATGTTATAACTAGGTGCACATAGGTGTACCCAGGTGCATAAATGTTAACAAGGGACGGGAAGTTCTGGATTTGTTGTCCTTGAAGGCAGATGAATTGAAGCTAATGAGGCAGATGAATTGCTATGCAGCCATCTGTAAGTTCACTTATTTTAAACTGTCCTTAGATGTCTAATTTGTAAAATGCCTTAACCACTAATGGTCTTTTTTTCATTTTTTTGTTTTAGGTAATGACAAAGGTGCCTAAAGACATCAGGAATCTAAAAGGGAAAGGTTTGTTCTTTAAGATCTCAGTGAAAAGTGAAACATTTGATAAACTGGAGAATGCAATTCCAGTACTGCAAGCCAAACACTTTCCTGAAATGTTTGAAACCTACTGTCCTGGCCTAATCCAGCATAATGATGATGAATTCTCTTCCAAGCTACAACTAACACAGGATGATTCTGACTCAGATGAGGTATTTATAGATTTTATTTTACTGAAATAGGGTTTTGAGTTTCAGAAGCAGTAGATTATCCTATCTGTTCAGGCTTTTGATTTTATTTATATAACACAGGATGCTATCTGTTCAGGGTTTTTTTTCAGATGATCCTACAGAAAGTCCCATTGCTGCTACTCCTGGAAAGCAGGATGAAGCTTGCAATGAAACTGAGGCAGTGAAGCGAAGTCTAATGGATGAATTCTCAAGTACACAACCATCAAGAAAAGAAAGATGTTGTAGTGAAAATGGAGGATGAGAAAGAACAGGGTGATGAACATTGAGTACTTTGGACACTGTATTTTGGACAATGGTTTTGGGACAATTTGTTTGGTCCCTGGTCCCTTGAATTTGTAACCCTAATAGTTTAGGGTTAACAATCTATTTCTTTTGTATTTTAACAATTCTACAGTTTTCTGATATTTCCTATAATTATTTGCATTGCTGAATCTGAATTTATCTAATTAAGCAGTAACTGTACTGCTAAATTGTTATTTTCTGTATAGATTTGTCATTTTACAGGTACTTGATGATTAAGTTGTAGCAGCAGGCATAGAATATGAGCAGCAGACAGATAATTGCAATACAAGGCAAACAAGAAGGACTAAGTGGTACCAGCATGCAGATCATTGGAGCAGCAGTCAGATAATTGCAATACAAGGCAAACAATTGGAGCAGAAGTTAACAAATAATTGATTTTGCAGTCAATTATTTAACTCAAGTTGTAACACAAGGCAAACAAGTGGAGCATCAGTCAAAGAATTATCTAGGCATGTCATTAGGCATCCATTGTAACTACACATATATAATCTTATAGGAATACATAGATTTACAGTTTTGTGATATTTGTTTGTTTACAGTTTTTATCAATTTCTAAAAATGTAATTGAGGCAATATTTTAAAGATTAATGTAAAGTATGCTTATCTTTATAGCCACATTCTTATCCTTTGAAGTGTCGGAGTTGAGGACAGAATATCTTTATAGTTTGATTGACTTTGTTCACCTGCAAAAGATAACAAGTTCTCATTAAGGTTAGGGTTGAATGTGAATGTAGTAAACAGAATTAGATTGAAGCTAAACATTATTAATGGAATGTATAAAATGAGAGGTACTTATCTTTTTTCGGGCTATTTGTTTTCTTCCATTAATCTGCATATAGCATACAACCAGTCATATTATAGCATACAACCAATAGAAATCATTCCAGAGTCTGAATTTATCTAATTAAGCAGTAACTGTACTGCAAATTGTTATTTTCTGTATACAATTGTCATTTTACAGGTACTTGATGATTAAGTTGTAGCAGCAGGCAGATCATTGGAGCAGCAGTCAGATAATTGCAATACAAGGCAAACAATTGGAGCAGAAGTTAAGAAATAATTGATTTTGCAGTCAATTATTTAACTCAAGTTGTAACACAAGGCAAACAAGTGGAGCATCAGTCAAAGAATTATCTACTTATGTCATTAGGCATCCATTGTAACTACACACATATAATCTTATAGGAATACATAGATGTTGTGCCTATATTAAAGACAGAACCCTTTATTCAGATGTATGTTCTCAATTAATTTAAGTAAATGAAATACACAATTACTAAATTATTGTGACTCAAAACTATGTCTTTATGGTTTATTGTGATTACAATTCTACTGTAATGCAATATATTGGTCATACAGGCAGTAAGATGTACACTGCATTTATTTGTAATCATTTCTACATTGGTATCAAGTCATATTAAATAGAAATCAGTAATTAGTACACCAAAACTGTTGGATTTCCAATGAACAAAGTAATAGCAAAAATCATTCATAATTGCTCTGAACCTTTACAAATTATAAAAGCCCCTATAATGAAACACTAACAACTTTCAGATAATACACTCTCCATACTCTACCTTGAAGACCCTCTGCATACTCTAACTTGAAGACATGAAGAAATTGACCAGATCTACAGTTCTAGGAACCAAAAGGAAAGGCCATTCAGAGAATAAAGGTATGTAACTCAATCTATATATCTCAGTTGTATATACTGTAATGTATTTGATATTTGTAGTACTTAATGAGTTTTTTGAAGCTTAAAGAATACTTATCTTTTTCCATTATAGTTTCATTGACTTTGTTTACCTGCAAAAGATAACAAATTGTAGTTAAGGTTAGTGTAAACTGTGAATGTAGTAAACAGAATTCGATTGAAGCTAAAAATTATTAATGGAATGTATAAAATGAGAGGTACTTATCTTTTTTCGGCCTATTTGTTTTCTTCCATTAATCTGCATATAGCATACAACCAAAGAACCCTAGATTAAAACATTCTGAATGTAATTGTAAAGGAAACAAAGTTTTTCTTCGATTAGGAAACCCTAAGTAGAAAAACAATCTAGATTAAGTCCAAAAACTGAAAACAATAGTGAACTACCAAAAATTAACTCCCCCAAACCGTAAATAGATTCACTTACTGACAAAAATTAACTCGCCCAAACCCTAAATAGACTCAGTTACTGCTACAAATTTAATTTCTAACACAGAAATCTTACCCTTGCACTCCATCTTAGTTTGAATTGTCGAGGTTAGTACCCATTTTTCTAGCACTGTGGTTTCCAGAATCAAGGTCACCGTCGCCTCTAATTTTTGGAGTAGGAACCTGTAGGTAGGTCACAGATTCGTCTTAGTAATCTACGATCTTCCGGTCCGTGAGTGTTGAGATCAGAGAGCGGAGAGGCGTGAGCAAGATCACTATACATCGTATTAGACGGATCTGGAATTGGATCCAAAGATTTTGAGTAGAGAGATGACATTGATGTCACGGAGCAAATAGTTCATAGAAACTACAGTATAGATCGTAGTACACGGATATGGAATATGATCCAAACAATGAGAGTAGAGAGTTGAGATTTCAGATCAGAGACCAGCGAGCAAAGACCAAAGAGGAGATGGAAACTACAGTGGGCAGTGGGAGTGGATGGTTCTGGAATAGCGTAGAGTATATCCCGTTTCCTTTTTTTTTTTTGTTTTTATATATTCATCTATGTATGTATACGTATATATCTATGTATATGGTTGTTTGTTTTTTTTTGCTATGTATTTTGGATGGTATATCTAAATATAATTTTAATTTAGTTTTGTCATGTGTAGATTATATATCTATATACATTTATTTATATGTATGTATGTAACGGTATATTACTAATAATTTGATTTTGTTAAAATTTTGCTATGTATTTTTTTCATGGTATATCTAAATCTAAATTGAATTTATATTTGTTATGTAGAAAATGAAAATTCGATGCAAGATGAAAATGTCATTGGTCCAAAACATAATCGGTTGTCTTCGATTCAAACTCCAAATAAATTGTTTGGAGTTTTTCAGTCATCATTAGTTACTCCGTTGAGCGTCCTAACTGAAGGTTAGTATAGTACTATCAAAATTATAAATGTATTGTAGCAATGTTAGCAGATTTGTAAATGTTTTAATCTGACATAAAAATATTTTATTTTAGGTCCATCGAGGTTGAGCAATGATATGACTTACAGAAACCGGACACCGTTGCAGGATATCTCCTTGACAGTCAATATGAATCAAGAACGAGGTATTACTACATTTCCCGTTTCCCTTCTTTTTGTTCATTTCTTGGTTTTATATATGTGTGTATGTATGTATATTTAATGCATATTATTTTTTTTGTAGTATTATATATTATAAATTTTGTTGTTACTAAGTTTATATATATATATATATATATATATATATATATATATATATATATATAGATTATATAGATTTTGTGGTTAGTGAATTGTTAATTTGTTATATTAATTAATAAATTAATTAATTATATGTTTAGTATAGGTATACTTTTGTTTTGTTATATTGTTATATAGATTACATTTTTAGTATACGTATAATTTGATTTTGTACAAAAATTGCTATGTATTTTTTTTATGGTGTATCTAAATCTAATTTGAATTTATATTTGTTATAAATTACAAATATTTGTGTTTTTATAATTGAATTTACTTTTGTCATATATAGATTATATATTTACGTATACATACATCAATATATGTATACACATTTATTTATATGTATGTATGTATAGGTTTATTCCTAATAATTTGATTTTGTTACAATTTTGCTATGTATTTTTTTCATCGTATATGTAAATCTAATTTGAATTTATATTTGTTATTTAGAAAATGAAAAATCGATGCAACATGAAAATGTCATTTGTTCAAAACGTAATCGGTTGTCTTCAATTGAAACTCCAAAGCAATTATTTGGAGTTTTTGAATCATCCTTAGTTACTCCGTTGAGCGTCTTAACTGAAGGTTAGTAGACTATTATCAAATTTTTAAATTTTATGTACCAATGTTAGCAAATTTTTAAATGTTTTAATTTGACATAAAATACTTTATTTTAGGTCCATCAACGTTGAGCAATGATTTGATTGACAAAACCAGGGCACCGTTGCAGGATATCCCCGCGACACTTAATATGAATCGAGAACGAGGTATTACAAATAATAGTGCTTTTCAAGTTTACCCCTAATTTTCTCATATATAGAAAATTATTATTAGTTTTTTAAGATTCATTTTTTGTTTATATATATATATATATATATATATATATATATATATGAAATTAGATTCCTCCTTCCAGACTACAAGCAGTACTATAACCAATGCAATGATGTCTTCTACAATGGAGTTTAGAAACTTAAACAATGACTTTGAAGAGGCCATGGAGGAACAAGACTTAACAAATAATGAATCAATTGGTTAGTTCTTACTTTATTTTCATTATATTTGTATATTTGGCAATAATATATTATTCAAATATAGTTATATTTTTTTGTTGTAGTCACTTATGTCGATTTTGGGGATCCGTGTGATTCATGCCAACATTGTGGCGCCTTATTTTGGTACGAAGAGCGTGTAGGTGTACGGAATTGTAACGGAATTGCTAAGTATTCATTATGTTGTACCAATGGTAAGATTAAATTACCACTTGAGAACAAACCGCCACAACAAATTTTGGATCTTTTTTTTAAGGACGGTGAGAAAAGAGACCACTTCTTGCAAAATATTCGCTCATATAACAATATGTTTTGTTTTACATCAATGGGTGGAAGAGTCGATAGAACAGTAAATCAAGGTGGTGGTCCACCTGTTTATCGTCTCAACGGCCAAAATTTTCACTTAATTGGAAGCTTGCAACCTGTTGATGGTGCTACACCAAAGTTTGCACAATTGTATATCCATGACACCGAAAATGAAGTTAACAATCGTCTTACATCAATAAGGTAATATTCCTGCTTTTCTATTTATTTTAGTTAATATACTTTTTGTAATATATATCAATATTGTTCTCTTTTAATTATTTAGGAATGACATTGTTAGTTCATCAATAGAGATGGATGTTGTTAATGATATTAAGGCAGCTTTAGATGAGCATAATGTTTTGGTGAAGTCGTTTCGAATGGCCAGAAGCGAGTTTCAAAAAAATCCTAGAACTGAAATCAGGATGAGACTAATAGGAAAGAGGTCCAAAGATGCAAGGACATATAATCTACCTACAGTCTCCGAGGTTGCTGCATTGATTGTTGGTGATTTAGACCCGGACATGGGTATGCGAGACATTATAGTTGAGTGTAAGTCAGGGTTGCTTAAGAGGATTAATGAGCTCAACCCTGCGTACTTACCATTGCAGTATCCTTTACTGTTTCCTTTTGGAGAAGATGGATATAGGGATGATATACAATTTTGTACAAATAGTAGCCAAGTTGGTGGTAGCAGGCAACGTATATCCCCAAGAGAGTATTTTGCGTTTAAAATACATGAAAGGCGAAGTCAACTTTCAACCTTATTGCATTCAAGGAGATTGTTACAACAATTTTTAGTGGATGGGTACACAATGGTTGAAGCAGGTCGTCTACTATTCATCCGTAACAATCAAAAGGCATTGCGGTGTGAAGTGTACAAAGGTTTGTCTGATGCATTGTTCAGAGGAGATATAGATCCTTCAACGCAAGGTAAGAGAGTTATTTTACCATCAAGTTTTACGGGTGGTGCAAGATATATGATACAGAATTATCAAGATGCTATGGCTATATGTCGTTGGATAGGGTATCCAAGCTTATTCATTACATTCACATGTAACCCAAAGTGGCCGGAAATCCAACGATATGTTCAACTAAGAGGTTTGAGAGCCGAGGATAGACCAGATATTGTTTCCCGAATTTTCAAAATGAAGCTTGATTCATTAATTAAGGAATTCAAGGCAGGCCAATTATTTGGTCCGGTCAAAGCATGTAAGAAATAAATACAGTTCCATTTTTTTAATGTTGAAAGTTATTGTTCTAACTTATTAATTTACAATTTTTTTTGTGTTTTTACAGTGATATACACAATTGAATTTCAGAAACGTGGATTACCTCATGCTCATATACTTCTTTTCCTTGGGTTGAACACAAGTATTCCATGTCAAACTACAATGGACTCAATAATCTCAGCTGAAATCCCGAGCAAAGAATTAGATCCTGAGTACCATCAAGCAGTCGAGGAGTTTATGTTACATGGTCCTTGTGGTGTTGCTAGAAAGACATCTCCATGCATGGTAAATGGACGTTGTTCCAAACATTTTCCAAAGAAATTTGTTGAAAACTCAAATTTTGATGCAGATGGTTACCCAATATATAGAAGACGCGATGATGGGAAAACAATTACCAAGAATGGTATACATTTGGACAACAGATATGTGGTGCCCCATAACAGATACTTGCTTTTGAGATACAAGGCACATATGAATGTGGAGTGGTGCAATCAATCTAGATCTATCAAGTACTTATTCAAGTACGTGAACAAGGGAAATGATCGCGTTACTGCTGAATTTTATAAAACAACATCAGATGCAGATGGTGTACAGTTAGTCGATGAGATCAACATGTACTATGATTGTAGATATGTTTCTGCATCGGAGGCTACTTGGCGTCTACTCGGTTTTGAGATTCAATGTAGAAACCCGCCAGTTGAGAGGCTTAGTTTCCATCTACCAGATAGCCAAACAGTCTTCTTTCAGGATGATGAGGATGTTGAGACTGTACTGAACAAAGAAACTTTGGGCCAAAGCATGTTCACACAATGGTTTGAGGCAAACAAAACTTTTGAACAAGCAAAATTGCTAACCTATATTGAGATGCCGAATAAATTTGTGTGGAAGAAAAATATTCGCAGTGGCAACCACGTAAAAGAGGTTTTTCTATTGGCCGTATCTTTTATGTTCCACCGGGTACTGGGGAATTATATTATCTCCGATGTTTGTTGAACATAGTCAGGGGCCCAACAACCTTTTCTGACATAAGGTCATATAATGGAGTACAGTACAATACTTTCAAGGAGGCATGTTATGCGCGGGGTTTATTACAAGATGATTCTGAATATGTTGATGCAATATTGGAAGCTAGCCATTTTGCAACTCCCCACTCACTAAGAAAGTTGTTTGTTACTCTGTTGTTGTCAAATACAATGGCACGTCCTGAAATTGTATGGGAGAAGGTGTGGACACACATGGCTGATGATGCTCAACATACCCGAAGGAGATTATTAAACTTGCAAGGTACTATTATTTGAGTGTTAAAGTTTGATTTACTATTTTTTATTTATTGTATTTACAAAGCCTATTTTTTTTTACAGATGTATTTCTAACCGATGAAGAGAAAAAGATTTTGCGCTAATGGAATTGTCAAAGCTTTTATTAGTGTATAACAAGACTTTGAAAGATTTTCCAAACATGCCGGTAATTAATGAAGCAAGTCATGTTCATGTCGAAAACCGGTTGTTGTGGGAAGAGTTAGCATATGACCGTGCTAGGGAAAACGAGGAGAGTCAACGGCTTAAGGAAATCCTTACAGAAGAACAAAAAGCAATATATGATGCCGTTATCAATGATATTCATTCCAACAATGGTGGACTTTTCTTTGTTTATGGGTATGGTGGTACAGGAAAGACATTTCTGTGGCGTGCGCTCTCTTCTTATATCAGATCAAAAGGCGAAATTGTTATCAATGTGGCATCGAGTGGAATAGCATCTTTACTTCTCCGGGTGGAAGGACTGCACATTCAAGGTTTTCAATTCCAATCTCCATCAATGAAGATTCTACCTGCAATATAAATCAAGGCAGTCAATTAGCTGAACTCATCATTTGTGCAAAACTAATAATTTGGGATGAAGCACCGATGATGCACAAACATTGTTTTGAGGCGTTGGATAAAACAATGAGGGATTTGTTAAGGTTTGTTAACAATGAAAGTCAAAACAAGCCTTTTGGAGGGAAGACAGTGGTTCTTGGTGGGGACTTTAGGCAAATATTACCAGTGGTGCCAAAGGGTTCAAGACAGGACATTGTTTCTGCAACAATTAATTCTTCATATCTTTGGAGACATTGTAGAGTTATGCGGTTAACAAAAAACTTGAGATTAACTACAATGGAACCTCGATTGAGCAGAGACAAAGTTGAAGAATTTGCGAACTGGCTAATTTCAATAGGTGATGGTAATATTGGGGTCGATGTTGATGGTTACGCTGATTTTGATATCCCCAGTAATTTGTTATTAAAATCAAATGGTGATCCTATTTCCTCTATTGTGAAAAGTACCTTCCCCAATTTTACTGGAGCAAGCAGTGATGGTAGTTGTTTTAAGAACAGTGCAATTCTAGCACCAACGTTAGAGGTGGTCAATGAGGTCAACCAATATATGTCTAACTTAACTAGGGGGAAGGAAAGACATATTTGAGTTCTGACACAACGTGCAAAGGCGATGGGTCCAGTCCAGTTCTTGCCGATGTGCATACACCAGAATTTCTAAATACCATAAGAGCATCCGGCCTTCCAAATCATTCTCTGACTTTGAAAGTGGGGTCTCCTGTAATGTTAATGAGGAACATTGATCATACTCTTGGTTTATGCAATGGAACTAGGTTGGTGGTAACAAGATTAGGAAATCATGTTGTTGAAGGAAGCATATTAGCAGGTCCTAATGCTGGGACTAAGGTATTAATTGCTAGAATGACTATCACCCCATCGGACCCGAGATTACCTTTCAAGTTCAACAGAAGACAATTTCCACTTATGTTGTCATATGCAATGACTATTAACAAGAGTCAAGGGCAGACGCTCTCCAATGTTGGCTTGATACTGAAGAAACCAGTTTTTGTGCATGGCCAATTATATGTCGCCGCATCAAGAGTTAGTCAACCAGACGGACTGAAGATTTTAGTATGTGATGAATCAAAAAAAGATTGTAATTCTACTACTAATGTAGTTTACAAAGAGGTCTTTAGTAATTTATAAATTATTTCATGATGAATATAATTTTATCTTCTTTTTGTTTTCGGTACTATTTAATTTTCACTTGATCTATTTTCATACCGTGCATCGCACGGGCAACTGCTAGTTATGATCAAATAAGGATATTTTGAAAAATAACTAAAAGTGGACTGTCACCTATAAATCTAAAATAAAAATGGAATTAACTTTTTAATTATTTTTCACTATCTACTAATAAGTAATATGAAGACTTTGTTCGTCTAAAGAACTAAAATTTTATTTACAAATTTTAGTTATTTTTTTTTCCTTTTCTAATAAAATCTAAGACATACAAAAAATTTAATTTACCCTTGAAAGTCCTGTAACATGTTGTCATTTTCTTATATATTATAATTTGTCAAGATTTCACATTTGTATGAGACTGTCTCTTAGATAAGCATCGTTGAAACATGTCGGGTTTTGTCGATATTGAAATGTAATACTTGTACTGAAAAATATAATACTAATAGAGAATAAAAAGTTTGTTACTTATAAGAGAAAGTGTAATACTTGTGATGAATAAAATAGTCTACTTCTAAATTTAATTAAAAAGAAAATGTTGATATATTTCATCAAAAAGTGATATTAACTTAATAAATAAATAGATAAAGCAGGTATATGTACCATGAGTCCCAAGACGATTGTGTACTTCATTGGGTCATGGTTGATAGATACTGCAGTTGTGTTGAACTGTAGTTGTGTTGAAAGGGAACTGCAGTTGCACGAAACAGTGGTCGTTTCGTCCGTCTGGAACTGCAGTTGTATTGAACTGATACTACAGTTGTGTGAACGGATACTGCAGTTGTATTGAACTGATACTGCAATTGTGTTGAACGGATGAACGGCCTCTGTTCCGCGCAACTGCAGTTTCTTTTCAACACAACTGCAGTATATGTTCAACACAACTACGCTCAACGTTGATGGACCTAAAATAAAGTATTTTATGTCAAATTAAAACATTTAAAAATTTGCTAACATTGGTACATAAAATTTAAAAATTTGATAATACTCTACTAACCTTCAGTTAAGACGCTCAACGGAGTAACTAAGGATGATTCAAAAACTCCAAATAATTGCTTTGGAGTTTGAATTGAAGACAACCGATTATGTTTTGAACAAATGACATTTTCATGTTGCATCGAATTTTCATTTTCTAAATAACAAATATAAATTCAAATTAGATTTAGATATACCATGAAAAAAATACATAGCAAAATTGTAACAAAATCAAATTATTAGGAATAAACCTATACATACATACATATAAATAAATGTATATACATATATTGATGTATGTATACGTAAAACACAAATATTTGTAATTTATAACAAATATAAATTCAAATTAGATTTAGATACACCATAAAAAAAATACATAGCAATTTTTGTACAAAATCAATTTATACGTATACTAAAGATTTAATTAATATAACAATATAACAAAATAAAAGTATACCTATACTAAAGATATAATTAATTAATTTATTAATTAATATAACAAATTAACAATTCACTAACCACAAAATCTATATAATCTATATATATATATATATAAACTTAGTAACAACAAAATTTATAATATATAATACTACAAAAAAAATAATATGCATTAAATATACATACATACATACATATATAAAACCAAAAAATAAACAAAAAGAAGGGAAACGGGAAATGTAGTAATACCTCGTTCTTGATTCATATTGACTGTCAAGGAGATATCCTGCAACGGTGTCCGGTTTCTGTAAGTCAAATCATTGCTCAACCTCGATGGACCTAAAATAAAGTCTTTTTATGTCAGATTAAAACATTTACAAATCTGCTAACATTGCTACAATACATTTATAATTTTGATAGTAATATACTAACCTTCAGTTAGGACGCTCAACGGAGTAACTAAGGATGACTGAAAAACTCCAAAAAATTTATTTGGAGTTTGAATCGAAGACAACCGATTATGTTTTGGACCAATGACATTTTCATCTTGCATCGAATTTTCATTTTCTACATAACAAATATAAATTCAATTTAGATTTAGATATACCATGAAAAAAATACATAGCAAAATTTTAACAAAATCAAATTATTAGTAATATACCGATACATACATACATATAAATAAATGTATATACATATATAATCTATACATGACAAAAATTAAATTCAATTATAAGTACATATATAATCTATACATAACAAATATAAATTCAAATTATATTTAGATATACCATCCAAAATACATAGCAAAAAAAAACCTACATACATATACATAGATATATACGTATACATACATACATGAATATATAAAAACAAAAAAAAAAAAGGGAAACGGGATATGTAGTATATGCTATTCCAGAACCATCCAGTCCACTGTAGTTTCCATCTCCTCTTTGCTCTTTGCTCGCTGGTCTCTGATCTGAAATCTCAACTCTCTACTCTCATTGTTTGGATCATATTCCAGATCCGTGTAATACGATCTATACTGTAGTTTGTATCACCTATTTGCTCCCTGCTCTCTGACCTCAATGTCATCTCTCTACTCAAAATCTTTGGATCCAATTCCAGATCCGTCTACTACGATGTATAGTGATTTTGCTCACGCCTCTCCGCTCTGTGATCTCAACACTCACGGACCGGAACATTGTAGATTACTAAGACGAATCTGTGACCTACCTACAGGTTCCTACTCCAAAAATTAGAGGCGACGGTGACCTTGATTCGGGAAACCACAGTGCTAGAAAAATGGGTACTAACCTCGACAATTCAAACTACGATGGAGTGCAAGGGTAAGATTTCTCTGTTAGAAATTAAATTTGTAGCAGTAACTCAGTCTATTTAGGGTTTGGGCGAGTTAATTTTTGGTAGTTCACTATTGTTTTCAGTTTTTGGAAATCTCGTTAATTCATTCAAACATTGGACGCAATCTAGATTGTTTTTCTACTTAGGGTTTCCTAATCGAAGAAAAACTTTGTTTGTTTTACAATCTTTGTTTGTTTTACAATTAGATCCACACGGTTTTAATCTAGGGTTCTTTGGTTGTATGCTATATGCATATTAATGGAAGAAAACAAATAGGCCGAAAAAAGATAAGTACCTCTCATTTGATACCTTTCATTAATAATGTTTAGCTTCAATCTAATTCTGTTTACTACATTCACATTTTACCCTAACCTTAATGACAATTTGTTATCTTTTGCAGGTGAACAAAGTCAATCAAACTATAATGGAAAAAGATAAGTATTCTTTAAGCTTCAAAAAAACTATTTAAGTACTACAACTATAAAATACATTACAGTATATACAACTGAGATATATAGATTGAGTTACATACCTTTATTCTCTGAATGGCCTTTCCTTTTGGTTCCTAGAACTGTAGATCTGGTCAATTTCTTCATGTCTTCAAGGTAGAGTATGCAGAGGGTCTTCAAGGTAGAGTATGGAGAGTGTATTATCTGAAAGTTGTTAGTGTTTCATTATAGGGGCTTTTATAATTTGTAAAGGTTCAGAGCAATTATGAATGATTTTTGCTATTACTTTGTTCATTGGAAATCCAACAGTTTTGGTGTACTAATTACTGATTTCTATTTAATATGACTTGATACCAATGTAGAAATGATTACAAATAAATCCAGTGTACATCTTACTGCCTGTATGAGCAATATATTGCATTACACTACAATTGTCACAGTTGTGGTAATACCTGTATGCACAATAAACCCATCAAGACTGCGTTTTGAGTACTTAATTTAGTAATTGTGTATTTCATTTACTTAAATTAATTGAGAACATACATCTCAATAAAGGGTTCTGTCTTTAATATAGGCACACCATCATGGAAATCATTTTACAGTTAAAAAGGGAAATGTCTACTGTAATTGTCTTTCAGACAACATACAACATACAAATCTATATATCTACTTAGGGTTTCGTAATAGAAGAAAAAGTTTGTTTGTTTTAAAATTAGATTCACACTGTTTTAATGTAGGGTTCTTTGGTTGTATGCTATATGCAGATTAATGGAAGAAGAAAACAAATGCAGATTAATGGTTGTATGCTATATGCAGATTAATGGAAGAAAACAAATAGCCCGAAAAAAGATAAGTACCTCTCATTTGATACCTTTCATTTGATATGTTTAGCTTCAATCTAATTCTGTTTACTACATTCACATTTAACCCTAACCTTAATGAGAACTTGTTATCTTTTGCAGGTGAACAAAGTCAATCAAACTATAATGGAAAAAGATAAGTATTCTTTAAGCTTAAAAAAAAAAGATCTATTCAATATGACATGACTGTATCATTTAAAGTGTTTTGTCTGTAATTAGGCACACCATCATTTGACTATAAAAGATATATTTTAATGTAATATATAGATTTATATTCTTATGTATAATTCTGCCTTTAATTAAGCACACCATCATGCAAATTATTTGACTAACTCTAAATTCTTATTTATTTGACAGTTTAAATCTAAGAGAAGTAAGGATCATATTCTGTCCTCAACTCTGAGGCTTCCAAGGAGAAGAATGTGGCTATAAAGATAAGCATACTTTATATTCATCTTTAAAATATTGCCTCAATTACATTTTTAGAAATTGATAAAAACTGTAAACAAAAAAAAGTTACAAAACTGTAAATCTATCCATCACTATAAGATTATATATGTGTAGTTACAATGGATGCCTACTGACATGCCTACTGCAATTCTTTGACTGATGCTCCACTTGTTTGCCTTGTGTTACAACTTGAGTTAAATAATTGACTGCAAAATCAATTATTTGTTAACTTGTTTGCCTTGTATTGCAATTATCTGACTGCTGCTCCAATTATCTGCCTGCTGCTACAACTTAGTCCAATTGTTTGCCTTGTATTGCAATTATCTGACTGCTGCTCCAATTATCTGCCTGCTGCTACAACTTAATCATCAAGTACCTGTAAAATGACAAATCTATACAGAAAATAACACTTTGCAGTACAGTTACTGCTTAATTAGATAAATTCACATTCAGCAATGCAAGTAATTCTAGGAAATATCAAAAAACATTTGAATTGTAAAATAACAAAAGAAATAGATTGTTAACCCTAAACTATTAGGGTTACAAATTCAAGGGACCAGGGACCAAACAAATTGTCCCAAAACCATTGACATATTGTCCAAAATACATATTGTCCAAAGTACTCAATGTTCATCACCCTGTTCTTTCTCATCCTCCATTTTCACTACAACATCTTTCTTTTTCTTTGATGGTTGTGTACTTGAGAATTCATCCAGCAGACTTCGGTTCACTGCTTCAGTTTCATTGCAAGCTTCATCCTGCTTTCCAGGAGTAGCAGCAATAGGACTTTCTGTAGGATCATCTGAAAAAAAAACCCTGAACAGATAACAGATAAGCATTAGTGAAACTCAAAAGCCTATTTCAGTAAAATAATATCTATAAATACCTCATCTGAGTCAGAATCATCCTGTGTTAGTTGTAGCTTGGAAGAGAATTCATCATCATTATGCTGGATTAGCCCAGGACAGTAGGTTTCAAACATTTCAGGAAAGTGTTTGACTTGCAGTACTGGAATTGCATTATCCAGTTTATCAAATGTTTCACTTTTCACTGAGATCTTAAAGAACAGACCTTTCCCTTTTAGATTCCTGATGTCTTTAGGAACCTTTGTCATTACCTAAAACATAAAAAGGAAAAAAAAGACCATTAGTGGTTAAGGCATTTTACTAATTAGACATCTAAGGATAGTTAAAAATAAGGGAACTTACAGATGGCTGCATAGCCTTCAATTCATCTGCCTTCAAACACAACAAATCAAGAACTTCCCGGTCCCATAAAAGCAGTGGAGCAGTCCCATTAACATCAACCACACGAATTTTAAGCTTATATCTTAGGGTACCTTTAACAAACCGACCACCACATTTGCCACAATCATACATTCCAGAGTTGAGTTCCAACTTCTTATTACAGTTTGGTTTAGGGCAAGAGTCGTAGTACCAATCATTGGGATCAGACTCAATACCTATGATCTTGCATGATACCCAAAAATCACCAATCTGCCATGAAAAAAAAATGCTAATCTACCAATCCATATATCTATATATGTTTTAAAACTTCATAACTACATTAGATTATTAAGAAATAGATACCTCTCTTTTAGAAAAAA
>CP025645.1:16075533-16086421 GCA_003576665.1 Ipomoea trifida
TGTCAGATAATGTTGTGATCTTCATTTTGAACTGCTTTCCACTCCACTTGTAGTTCCATATGAGAAAGTTGAATTGGATGTAATGCTCTTCATGGAAAGCCAAAGAGTTGTATCCATAAATAACTTAGGTTCAAATTTAAAATGTAAACAAATGATTGAATACAGAACATAGCCGCAAAATAGTTAATGCGATCGGTTTCCCATGAAATGTGCCAAAACGACGTAGTTTCCATTGGGCGGGAAACTGAAAATTTTTTTTTTTACCAAAAAACTTGTCTCTTTATATATATATATAGATTTACCGGCCCGTTGTTTTATTATGAATTTTACTTTTAAAAATGTTGACCGGACCGGCCCGTTGTAAGGTCAAGGGAAAATTATTGTGTGGACCATGGTCCACACAGTGATGTGTGGACCATAATAAAATGTACACTTTTAATGTACTAAATGTACATTATTTTTGTTCTGAATGTATATTACTTTTGTACTGAGTGTACATTATACAAAATAATGTACATCCCTTGAATATAATGTACATTATTTTTATACTGAATGTACATTATTTTTATATTGAATGTGCATTATTTGATAGTATGGTCCACACAATAATGATTAAAGATCAAGGACCATGGGTTCACATTGTAAGGGAATTTATTAACATGAGCTGAGGTTTATTTTGGGTAGATTAAGATCTATTTTTAATATATTGAATATTAATTTTTGAGTTAATTCTATTTTTTGTCCTAGATTTATAGGTGACAGTTCACTTTTAGTCTCTTTTTATTGAAACATCTCTATTTAGTCATAGTATTATTGTGGCATGATCATTTTTGGTCAACCATCAACAAAACCATTGAAATGTTATTAAATACAATGACATTTTGATCATTTTTAGACAAAGTAAGTTGACCCGTTATATTTTTTATGTTTATTTTTTTTGAAAAAAATTCATAATTGAATATTGGAATGCCCTTATATTTAATGACCTTTAAACTGTTTTGTTGATAGAAAATCAAAATGATCACGCCACAATACTACTAGGACTAAAAATGGATGTTCTAGAAAAAAAATGACTACAAATAAACTGTCACCTATAAATCTAGGATCAAAAATGAAATTAACTCTTAATTTTTTGAATGTTTAATTTTTGTGTACTAAAAATTAATTCATTACTTGGTGATATATTTAAAAATGAATTTTCAATATATATTTAAATGAAAATTTAGTATACTAAAAGTGAACTTTTATCAATTTATCACAATATAATTTATCCTATATGATAAACTTTCACAAATAATAATAAAATAATAAAAATTGATTGCGTGATAAATCTGTTTGTGTGTGGGATTACTAGAAGTCTAGAAGCACACAGTAATGTGTAACACAACTCAAGAATCAAGAGGCTCCAGAAATTGAACTTTCTGAAAGTCAAAATAGGAATACTAATGAATTAATTCTAAGAATGGTTTCTTCACTTGACATTTATTAATTTTTTTAAATTAATTTTCTTTCAATTTAATTATAAATTATCTTTTTGAGAATAAAAACTTAATGCATTAAATCACGGGAAAGACAGTTTACAAGAAAAATAGAGTTAATTACCGATTTGGTCCCTCGACTATTGGATTTCACCACTTTAGTCATCGACAATTTTTCTTGCTCAATTAAGTCCCCGACTTTGAAAAAATTAACCAATTTGGTCCTCCGTTTATTTTGGTGTTTAACAACCGTTAAATCAGGACCAAATTGGTAATTTTACTATAGTCAAGGGACCATTTCCGTAATTAATTTTGACTGAAATGGTCCCTTGACTATAGTGAAAATTACCAATTTGGTCCCGATTTAACGGATATCAAATGGTAAAATATACGGAGGACCAAATTGGTTAATTTTTTCAAAGTCGATGACTTAATTGGGCAAAAAAAAAATTGTCGAGGACCAAAGTGGTGAAATCCCAATAGTCGAGGGACCAAATCGGTAATTAACTCAAGAAAAATAGAAGGAATGTCAAACCATTCTCCACATCCTGACATTGAAAAGGCCTCCCTAGCAACAGTGTGAGCGGCGCAGTTCGCAGATCGTTTAACAAAACGGAATTCAACATCATCAATTGGCGATGTCAATTCTTTAATATCATCAATTAAAAGACCAAAATAGAATGAAAGGAAGTAGAAGAAATAGCATGATAAACTAACTGGGAATCCATCTCCACATCTGCATCACCCATACCAGTATCCATACCATTATAAATTATCTTTTAATTACTTGATTTTGTTTTAAATTTGAGATCCATTTAATAAGCGTTAAATTTAAGAGTAAAAATATAAAAATTGATTTGTTATTGAGATGAGCAAATTAAATTTGATAAATTTCATAAACTAGGTTTATTATTAGTGAAATGTGAAGAATAGGTTGATGCATAAGTCAATTTGAAGTAGGCTCCTGATAAATCTTTGCTCCAAATTTGATGTGGTCATATTTTTTTGTTTCAACTAACCCCTTAAATATACAAATGTAGGGTGAGATTATGCTAGTTAATTTTTATATTTTTACTCTTAAATTTTACCTTATTAAACGAATATTTAATTAGATGATCAGATTTGAAATAAAATCAATAGTCAATAGACCAATTATAGTCAAATTGAAAATCAAAGATAAAAATTAATAAAATTTAGTCAAAATCCTTCCTAAAATTTATACGAATTATAATATTTAGCTCACTCCTAACCCTACACGCAAATATGTAAACGGATTTTTTATCTATAAAAACAAAATGTAAACAGATTTTCATGAAAGTGTGTCTATTAAAAGAAAAAATTTAAAACAAATTTTTTTTTCCATACATTAGTTTTCAAAAAATATTTATTAGGTTTCAAAACGGAGTCTAAAAGATTTTTAAATGAAAAGAAACTATCTCAAGAATCAAGATTATGCAAGACGATTAGGGCGGGTTCAATTGAATTAAAGTTCTTTATTTGTAAAAGCATGTATATATAGTTTATTAAATATTATTTCGCTCTCCCATTTTATCTGTCCTATATACTAGCTGTTCATTCGTAAAATCAATTATTTCTTTTTTATTTATTTTTATTAACATTTGCTTATAATTTTTAAATTTGATTTTTTTTTTGTATTTAATAGTATTTTTATATAATTTTTAAATATATACTCCGTAAATTCTACATACTAATTAACTTAATATTATGAAAATTAAATAGTAAATGACTTTTATCAAGTCTAGTTAATCCAACTTAACATATAATATTTTTTTGAATACTACTAACTCTATTACAATCGAACCCACCACCTCCCTTATAAAGGGAAGGGTTTGATGCCACTGGACTACATGATCCTTGGCAACTTAACATATAATGTGAAACTGAGGAAACCTGAAATGGAATGGAAGTAACCCGGCATACAAAATGAACCAAATGGAGCAATTATTTTTAGTTTATCTACAATAAGTCGGTCATATGCGTCGGAGTTAATTCCAGCAATGGTCTTCCGGTTATGTTGATTTTTCAAAATTAGTCTCCGATTTTTAATTTAGACAATTTAAGTTCATTGACTTTCAAATTCTTCCCAATGTTGATCATTTAGTCAAATTTTGGTCAAATTGAGGTAAAATGAAGGGGTAAAATTGTCCGTTTACCTGTATAGTGTATTATTACTTGTATTTCTCCTGTCCTATATGCTATATATATGAATATAATCTCAGTCGAAGTGTGTCTATTAAAAAAAATACTTTCTTTTATTACCCAGCTAAATTGTTTAAAATTTTGTGATGGAGTGAAAAAATTATTATTATTATTATTATTATTATTAAACTTAAGTTAACATGTTTCTTAATTCTCTCAAGTAATCAAGTTTATGTAAGAAAATACCAAGCCAAGTTGCATTGTTCGAAAAATTAAATTAAAAGTCGATTTAGAAATTCGAAAAATGACTTTTTAATTTTTTTTTATTTTTAGTGTGTGACTATCAAAAGAAAGTGAAATTATTACAAAATATTCATTTTAATCAAAGAAAAAATAACTCATTTTTGCAGAAAATGTCTCCCCTTTTGAGTAATGTCAAATGGGCAAGTTGGCTTACTATCTTCTTGGTTATTATTTGAACCAGATTAAGTCGCTTTGAATAAAATATGAGTTAGGTCGGGTCGGGCCGGGCTAAATAATAAAAATCTTGGTACGATCCAAGTCTTCTAACTCATTGCCAAAAAAATTTTAAAAATTAATTTTTTTCTTCAATTATTTTAACTTTAGAGTTATTATATTTATCGATGTCTATTTTTTTTAATACTACTGACTCTGACTCTGTACAATGTAGTACCTCATAACTACTTTCTCAACCTACTAAAACACAAATAGTCAATACTCAATACCACAATCCAATTAAATATATGGGTTAGGCTAGACCAAACCAAATAATAAAAATCTTGGTACAAACTACAATCCAAAAAATAATATTTTTTTTTTCTACAATTTCTTTTGTTCAAATTTATTACATTTATCAATGCCCAATTATATATGAGTTGGGTCAGGTCAAACAAGAAACAAATATTAGTCCTACCCAGAACTCAAACAATCGTTATATCGTGAACCAATGTCGACAATGTATTGTGGACTCTGGTCTGAAACGACGTCGTTTGGATATTAGTGGACGCGGACGCGAAGTACTTCAAAGAATTCATTGTCTAGAATACACAGAATTTTTATCTAGTATACACAGAATGACTTGAGTGAATACACAGAATATTGACACAACTACACAAAAATCATTTTCCTAACATTTAAATACACAAAACACGTCATAACCTATGTTTAAGTAGTCTAAAATGAATACACAAAATCGTAATCTACAATACACAAAATGTCTTCAAAGAATACATAGAGTATGAAAACACCAAATACACAAATACATCATCCCTGTATTTAAGTACCATTAACATGAATACACAGAATTCTTGTATAGAATACACAGAATGACTTGAGGGAATACACAGAATGTTGATACAACTACACAGAAATCATCGTCCTAAGATTCGAATACACAAAACACGTCACAACCTATGTTTAAGTACCCCTAATATGAATACATACATAGAATCGTAGTCTACAATACACAGAATGTCTTCAAAGAACACACAGAATATTAACACAAATACACAGATCGGCTGAAAGGGGAAACATAATTTTTTTTAAAAAAACAAACCATTAATTAAAATGACCAAAACGACGTCGTTTTGGTATGGGGTGCACAATACATTGTGCACCCTAGTCCACGATACAAATTGCCGAACTCAAATTGTTAAAAAGATTTAATTTTTTTCCCTTTAATTTCTTTAGTTCAAAATTATTACATTTTTCATTAGCGTGATTAAAATATGGGTTGCTCTATATTAGATCAAATAATAAAAATCTTAATTTGACTCACAACCAATTTTTTTCCTTTAATGAATTAATTTATTTATTTTTCCAATCAAAAGTAGAGTTATGACCCTATTGTTAGGTCAATGACACCTAACTAAGTAATTTCTCTCCCTTAGAGCATCCTTATCAATGGAGTTTTTGTGCGGTTATTGAGGAGTTTTTATAGGTGTGATTAGGAAAGATAAAATCAGAGGGGATGAAAAAAATTAAAAAATCAAAAAAAAAAGAGCGCCTCAAGCGCGCCTGACGCACCCGCATGGGCGCCCACCTGTGCGCCAAACGCACACCGCGAGACCTAGCCTTAGTCACTTTTGTCAGAAAACACTGTTGTATAAACTCTCATTTGCAGATGAACCCATTTCAATCTCTCTCTTACTCTCTCTCTTGCCAAAATGGCTAAATCTCTGACATTATTTTCTCAAGCTTCACTGATGGTGATGCTTTTAGGATACCCGAGGTCCTTCATAAAAGTTTGAGTCGTTTCCTTTATGGGGTTGTCCTATTCTTTCCACTTAATAGTGTTATTTTGACAATGATATCCGTCACTTAATTTTTTACATGTTCTCTATAAATCCTGCACACTTCCAAATACAAGAAGCTTGGTCACTTAATTTTACATTTTCCCTATAAATCTTGCACACTTCCAATCACAAGAAGCTTGATCCCCTATCTCTACCATCTCTTTATGACGATCCTCATTGGGAGTCATTGGTCCCCTTGGCTTATAAATTCTCTTGGTCCAACTACGATCTTATGCGAGTCACATTAGATACCTTTATTAAAATATAGGTTGAGCTAGATTTGACTAAATAATATAAATCTTAGCCTAGCTCATAATCATTTTGTTTTTCTTTCAATTTCTTTTATTTTGAGTTATTACATTTATCAATTATTAATATATTCAATTAAATATCAATTGGGTCAATCCAAGCCAAATATTAATTATTTTTAGTCCGTGTACAATAAGTCGGTAATATGCGTCGCTTACTGGTTACGACTTTCGTATGCTAGCTGTTGCCTGTTTATGATCTCCTTATCTCCCCCAATTTCCATTCCATTTCTCCATTAGAGAGAGAAGCCCTAAACCTGAATTCGAGAAGCTTAATGGGGCCTGTAAACTTCGTCAAGGGCTATGGCGTGGTAGTCAATCCCGTAGAAGAAGATGAGCTCTCCGTTTCAAAGCGCAAAGCCTCGCGGACCCGCCGCAGCCGNATGAAACCGTGTCTATTTTTTACCCTGAATAAAATATGGGTTGGGTTGGATAAAGTCATAAAACAATAAAAATCTTAGCACGATCCAACTCATAATCAGATGATTTTAAAAATCAAAAGTTTTTTTTTTTTTTGCTTCATTTTTTATTTATTTATTTTAGAGTTATTGTATTTATTGATGCTAGATTAAATATGGGTCAAGCTAGACCAAACCAAATATATAAAAATCTTGACATAGATCAAAATCCAAAAAAAAATTAATTTTTTTTCTACAATTTCTTTTGTTCAAATTTATTACATTTATCAACATCTGGTTATATATGATGAGTTGGTCGGGTTGGGTCAAACAATAAACAAAATTTATCCCGATCCATAGCCCAAAAGATTAAATTTTTTTCTTAAATTTTAGTAGTTTTCAATACCTTAATATGTGTTGAGCTAGATTAGACCAAATAATAAAATTTTTACTCGGGCTCACAACCATTTTTGTTTAAATATAACTTTTTTCTTTAATTTCTTTAGATTTTTCGATCCGAAAGAAGGGTGACCCTATTGCTAGGTTAATGACACCTGAGTAGTTTCTCTCCCTCAGGATACTCGGTGCATCCTCCATAAGAACCCAAGTCGTGTCCTCCAGGGGTTGTCCCATTCATGCGTTATTTCCTCATAGGAGCCCAAGTCGTTTCTTCCCCCCTAATAGTATGAAAGGTTACTTTTTTGGCAAGGATATCCGTCACTTGATTATGTATGTTCTCTATAAATTTTGCACACATTGACACCTCTCTATGATGATCCTCAGCAGAGGCGGATCCAGCATGCGAGCAGCTGCCCCACTCACCTCACCCCCACCCCCACCCCCTATATAGCCCTTGTATATATATATATATATATATATATATATATATATATATATATGTATGTATAGTACATTTTTAGATATAAGTATATGAAAACAGAAATATTAAACAATAAGTTAGTTGGCAGAGATGATTAGAGCTATGATTATATATCTGGATGCTTCTTCAACTTTTTTCCCATTCCATTTTGAAGCTTTGTATATATTCATTTCTTCAAAGCTTTTTTCATTCCCTTTATATATATAAATAATGAGATTTGTATATATTCATTTCTTCAAAGCTTTTTTCATTCTCTTTATATATATAATAATGAGATGTGTAATTTATAATGTATTTTTTATTTGAATTATTTTATCAAATTAATTATGTTTCATATTTTGTTATTAATATTTTAATAAAGTTTTATTGTGTTTTATTTTTTGTGTACATCCAACAATACTTTCAAGTAATTATTTTTTAAACTACAACTATTATGTTTCGCCGCCACTGAGAATTTTTTCTGGATCCACCACTGATCCTCAGTGGTCCCATCAACTTATTAGTTTCGTTAGTCCAATCTACAATCTTTTGTGAGTTGAATTGGATACCTTGATTAAAATATGAGTCACAATCAATTTTGTTTAAAAAAATTTAAAATTATAAAACTGAGTCACAATCAATTTTGTTTAAAAATTTAAAATTTTTTCTATCAATATATGTTGTGTATTATTTTAATGCATTTTTTACTTTCTTGCTATTTTTTCCAGTTTTCATACCTTGACAGACTGTAATTTAAAAGGTAGAGAATTGAAAGGAAATATCTTGTCATACATATCTACTTGGACTGCAGAGGTGGTTAAAAAGAGATTTGCAGAAAAAGAAAGTCTCATGGATATGGCAAGGAAAAAGTCTTGTAAAGCCAGTTGTTGAGAGGAGAATGATAATATCCAGAGTGTTGGAGGCATCTGTTAACTCTTTGTGCTTCAGTAGGTTGAGAAAGTAACTATGAACAGATACTACATTGTAACTGAGTCAGTAGAACTCAAAAAAAAAATAAAAAACCCAACTTTACTCAAAGTAGATCTTTTTGTTATGTTCCTGGTGACGAATTGGCCCAAGGGATCCTCCATCGTTCACTGTCCCACATCGTATGCTCTTAAGTCGTGTGGCTACTTTATAATCTTCTGGCTGGAAGACCAGCACGCCGAGCCTAGTAACGTGGGTTTGTAACTCGAGTGAGGGTATTGAGATAATGGGACATTGAGCACGTCTAACCAGTTTATTCCGATTGGTAAACTGTGGCTCGTCCGTTCCAAGCAGCGAGCTGGGCTGAGGTGTTCAGGCGAAGGCTTGGGCTTCTTAGCTCCTAGAGGAGAGGGCAATGCGTGAGGCTGGTTTCACAGAGCAGCGATAACCTCTCGCTCTTTGCGGTGGAAGGATAACGGGCTTCTACCATTTGGGATGCCTAGACTGATTGGGCTGGTCCCATGGACCATTATCTTTTTTATGGTAGATTGTCTTTGAATAATTTAAATATAATATTCGTATTTTGTTATGGTTTATTATGAATTTGACTTTTAAAAATATTTATCGGCCCGTTATTTTATTATGAATTGTGACTTTAAAAATGTTGACCGGCCCGTTGTAAGATCAAGACCATGGTTCACCTTGTAAGGGAATTTATTAACATGAGGTGAGGTTTATTTTGGGTACATTAAGATCCATTTTTAATACATTGAATATTAATTTTTTTTGAATGTGTAATTTTTGTGTACTAAAAATTCATTATTTGATAATATATTACTTAAAAATGAACATTTAATATACTAAAAATGAACTTTTTCTGTCTATCGCAATATAATTTATCCTATATGACAAACTTTCAGGGATAATAATAAAATAATAAAAATTGATTGCGTGATAAATCTGTTTGTTTGTGGGATTACTAGAAGTCTAGAAGCACACAGTAATGTGTAACACAACTCAAGAATCAAGAGGCTCCAGAAATTGAACTTTCTTAAAGTCAAAATAGGAATAATAATGAATTAATCCTAAGAATGATTTCTTCACTTGACATTTATTAATTTTTATTATTTTTCTTTCAATTTAATTATAAATTATCTTTTAATTACTTGATTTTGTTTTAAATTTGAGATCCATTTAATAAGCGTTAAATTTAAGGGTAAAAATATAAAAATTGATTTGTTATTGAGATGAGCAAATTAAATTTGATAAATTTCATAAACTTGGTTTATTATTAGTGAAACTAGTATCTTACCCGTGCGATGCACGGAAACAATTATGATATAGTGAATTAAGGAAGAAATTAGAAAAATGAAAAATCGTTATAGAAAAGAATAAAAAAATTATAATTAAATATTATATTAAAATTTTACAAAACTTACAAAACTTTGATAAACATCCTTATATACAATGTTTGATGTGAATTTTTTTGGGTGCTCTCTTTATTGCAAATCAAAATCTCCAAACTATTTGGGTTGACGACTCTTAAAATAACTACATGCAATTGCCCGTGCTGAATACTGGTCTTTTAAAAAAGATGCCCATGTGAGAAAGTGATTATTGACTCTGACTCTTGTTAATAATTGTCATTGCATAAGAAATGATTAGAGAGAATTGTCCTCTTTAAAATTTAAAAAGTAATCTCAAGTATGACAAATATAATGGCATTCCTGAAATCAAGATTTTATGACTTGCAATACATCAAGTAATGATCATTCTTGTGTTGCTACACAAATCAATTGAGTGATCAATATTTTTTCATGCATCATTCAGTAATAGAAAATAATATAGCAACCTTAATTTGAATATAGAAATTAAGCAAAAAAAAATCACATAAAAAGTAGGAACCTAGATAATACACCAAATTAATTTGAATATGCGAATAATCAGGCAACAACTGTTTGTTTATTTTCATAATTATTCCATATATTACAATCTCATCCGTATTATTATTTTTTCTTTCAATTAAAAGATGAGAAAGTAAAAATAGTAACATAATTATGTTATGGTAATTTATACATGTTCTAAAAAATATGGTAACTAACATCTTATAATATTCAAGAAGATTATATATCGAAAAACTTATGATATTCTATATATATTAATTTGACTATTTACGGAATTTATATAATAAAATATAGAAGATTATAATATTCTATTGTTATTAAATTTGGTAAAATAAAATTGTTATAGCCAATTGTAAAGTGACACCAAATTAACAATGTTTTAGAACTGGTAAATCACCCATACGGATAAATTTTTTTATTACATATTTCAATAATAAAATTAAAGATAAAATTATAAGCAATTCTAATATTTTATTTTATTGAGTAAAATGGAACTACAAACGTAGGGGTCATTATGATTTCTGAGTATGTTTTTTTTT
>CP025645.1:16091259-16142568 GCA_003576665.1 Ipomoea trifida
TTTTAAATGAAAAGAAACTATCTCAAGAATCAAGATTATGCAAGACGATTAGGCCGGGTTCAATTGAATTAAAGTTCTTTATTTGTAAAAGCATGTATATATAGTTTATTAAATATTATTTCGCTCTCTCATTTTATCTGTCCTATCTACTGTTCATTCGTAAAATCAATTATTTTTTTTATTTATTTTTATTAACATTTTCTTATAATTTTTAAATTTGATTTTTTTTGTGTTTAATAGTATTTTAATATAATTTTTAAATATATACTCCGTAAATTCTACATACTAATTAACCTAATATTATGAAAATTAAATAGTAAATGACTTTTATCAAGTCTAGTTAATCCAACTTAACATATAATATGAAACTGAGGAAACCTGAAATGGGATGGAAGTAACCCGACATACAAAATGGACCAAATGGAGCAATTATTTTTAGTTTATCTACAATAAGTCGGTCATATGCGTCGGAGTTAATTCCAGCAATGGTCGTTCGATTATGTTGATTTTTCAAAATTAGTCCCCGATTTTTAATTTGGACAATTTAAGTTCCTTGACTTTCAAATTCTTTCCAATGTTGATCATTTAGTCAAATTTTGGTTAAGTTGAGGTAAACCAAAATTGTCCGTTTACCTGTATAGTGTATTATTACTTGTATTTTCCTGTCCTATATGCTATATATATGAATATATATAATCTCAGTCGAAGTGTGTCTATTAAAAAATACTTTCTTTTATTACCCAGCTAAATTGTTTAAAATTTTGTGATGGAGTGAAATTATTATTATTATTATTATTATTATTATTATTATTATTATTATTAAAATTAAGTTAACATGTTTCTTAATTCTCTCAAGTAATCAAGTTTATGTAAGAAAATACCAAGCCAAGTTGCATTGTTCGAAAAATTAAATTAAAGGTCGATTTAGAAATTCGAAAAACGACTTTTTAAAATTATTTTTTTAATTTTTAGTGTGTGACTATTAAAAGAAAGTGAAATTATTACAAAATATTCATTTTAATCAAAGAAAAAATAACTCATTTTTGCAGAAAATGTCTCCTCCTTTGAGTAATGTCAAATGGGCAAGTTGGCTTACTATATTCTTGGTTATTATTTGAACCACATTGTCAGTTTGAATAAAATATGAGTTAGGTCGGGCTGGGCTAAATAATAAAAATCTTGGTACGATCCAAGTCATCTAACTCATTGCCAAAAAAATTTTAAAAATTAATTTTTTTCTTCAATTATTTTAACTTTAGAGTTATTATATTTAAAGATGTTCATTTTTTTTTAATACTACTGACTCTGTACAATGTAGTACCTCATAACTACTTTCTCAACCTACTGAAATACAAATAGTCAATACTCAATACCACAATCCAATTAAATATATGGGTTAGGCTAGACCAAACCAAATAATAAAAATCTTGGTACAAACCACAATCCAAAAAATAATATTTTTTTTCTACAATTTCTTTTGTTCAAATTTATTACATTTATCAATGCCCAATTATATATGAGTTGGGTCAGGTCAAACAATAAACAAATATTAGTCCTACCCAGAACTCAAACAATCGTTATATCATGGACCAATGTCGACAATGTATTGTGGACCCTGGTCTGAAACGACGTCATTTGGATATTAGTGAACGCGGACGCAAATGACTTCAGGGAATTCATTGTCTAGAATACACAGAATTTTTATCTAGAATACACAGAATGACTTGAGTGAATACACAGAATATTGACACAACTACACAAAAATCATTTTCCTAACATTTAAATACACAAAACACGTCACAAACTATGTTTAAGTAGTCTAACATGAATACACAAAACCGTAGTCTACAATACACAAAATGTCTTCAAAGAATACACAGAGTATGAAAACACCAAATACACAAATACATCATCCCTGTATTTAAGTACCATTAACATGAATACACAGAATGACTTGAGGGAATACACAGAATATTGATACAACTACACAGAAATCATCCTCCTAAGATTCGAATACACAAAACACATCACAACCTATGTTTAAGTACCCTAACATGAATACACAGAATTGTAGTCTACAATACACAGAATGTCTTCAAAGAATACACAAAATATTAACACAAATACACAGATCGGCTGAAAGGGGAAACATAATTTTCAAAAAAAACAAACCATTAATTAAAATGACCAAAACGACGTCGTTTTGGTACGGGGTGCACAATGCACCCTGGTCCACGATATAAATTGCCGAACTCAAATGGTTAAAAAGATTTAATTTTTTTCCTTTAATTTCTATAGTTCAAAATTATTACATTTTTCATTAGCGTGATTAAAATATGGGTTGCTCTATATTAGACCAAATAATAAAAATCTTAATTTGACTCACAACCAATTTTTTTTCCTTTAATTAATTAATTAATTTATTTTTCCAATCAAAAGTAGAGTTATGACCCTATTGTTAGGTCAATGACACCTAACTAAGTAATTTCTCTCCCTTAGAGCATCCTTATTAATGGAGTTTTTTTGCGGTTATTGAGAAATTTTTGTAGGTGTGATTATGAAAGATAAAATGAGAGGGGAGGAAAAAAATAATAATAAAAAAAAAAGAGCGCCTCAGGGGTGCCTAACGCACCCGCATGGGCGCCCACCTGTGCGCCAAACACGCACAGCGAGACCTAGCCTTAGTCACTTTTGTCAGAAAACACTGTTGTATAAACTCTCATTTGCAGTTGAACCCATTTCAATCTCTCTCTTACTCTCTCTCTCTTGCCAAATGGCTAAATCTCTGACATTATTTTCTCAAGTTTCACTGAAGGTGATGCTCTTAGGATACTCGAGGTCCTTCATAAAAGTTTGAGTCGTTTTCTTTATAGGGTTGTCCTATTCTTTCCACTTAATAGTGTTATTTTGACAATGATATCGGTCACTTAATTTTTACATGTTCTCTATAAATCTTGCACACTTCCAAATACAAGAAGCTTGGTCACTTAATTTTACATTTTCCCTATAAATCTTGCACACTTCCAAACACAAGAAGCTTGATCCCCTATCTCTACCATCTCTTTATGACGATCCTCATTGGGAGTCATTGGTCCCCTTGGCTTATAAATTCTCTTGGTCCAACTACGATCTTATGCGAGTCACATTAGATACCTTTATTAAAATATAGGTTGAGCTAGATTTGACTAAATAATATAAATCTTAGCCTAGCTCATAATCATTTTGTTTTTCTTTCAATTTCTTTTATTTTGAGTTATTACATTTATCAATTATTAATATTCAATTAAGAGAAAATTGTAATTACGTTCAAAAAAAAAAGGAGAAAATTGTAATTTTTGTCCCTCTATAATATGCCAATTATCAATGTCACCCCTGAATTATTAGTGGTGTAAATGTTACCCCTCAATTTTAAAAAAAGGGTACATATATTTCCCTTTCCGTACCAAAGAAGGAGCAATATTTACACCACGAGAGCAGCAATATATGTACCGTTTTTAAAAATTAATGTGCAACATTTACACCACTAATAATTTAAGGGTGACATTAATAATTGACATGTTAGGCAGGGGCATAAATTATAATTTTCCCTTCAATTAAATATCACTTGGGTCAATACAAGCCAAATATTAATTATTTTTAGTTAGTGTACAATACGTCGGTAATATGCGTCGCTTACTGGTTACGACTTTCGTATGCTAGCTGTTGCCTGTTTATGATCTCCTTATCTCCCCCAATTTCCATTCCATTCCTCCATTAGAGAGAGAAGCCCTAAACCTGAATTCGAGAAGCTTCATGGGGCCTGTAAACTTCGTCAAGGGCTATGGCGTGGTAGTCAATCCCGTAGAAGAAGATGAGCTCTCCGTTTCAAAGCGCAAAGCCTCGCGGACACGCCGCAGCCGCATCGCCATCGCAGTCTCCCTCGCCGTCCTCCTCACCGTCATCGTCGCCGCCGTGGTCGGCACGTTGGTGCACCACTCCCACTCGGAGCGCGGCGGAGATTCGAATCCGAATCATTCTCCCTCGGCATCATCGCCGCCGGTTTCCTCCAACTCCACCGCCGACCTACTCGCCGCCGTGTGCGCGGTGACTCTGCATCCGGACTCCTGCCTCGCTTCCATGTCTCCTTTCCCCGCCCCGCCCAAACCTGACCCGGAACACTTCCTCAACGTCTCCCTGCGGGTCGCCATTGACGAATTGACCAACGTGTCCTCGCTCCCCAAGTCCCTGATGGCGAATCTCAACGACCGCGCCGCCCGATCGGCTCTGGAGGACTGCGATGGCCTGTTCGACGACGCGCTGAGTCAACTCAACGAGTCGGCCGGGTTTATGAACTCGGGTCCCGGAAACCTCACCATCGCCCTCACGCCTTTCCAGATCAACAGCATGCAGACGTGGATAAGTGCGGCGATGACGGATGAGGACACGTGTCTTAATGGATTGGAGGAGTTGAATTCGACGGTGATAGGCGAGGTCAAAGCGAGGGTGCACAAATCGAATGAGTACATGAGCAACACGTTAGCGATTCTCAGTAAACTACAAAGCCTTCACGAGAAGTTTGGTGTTCCAAAGCATTGATGCTCTTTGGACTGTTTCTTGCATTGAATTGACTTGTCCTTTTGTTTTTTTTTTTGGTCTTGTACAATCTCTATATTTTAGATATATGCTGGTACGCGTAAGTGAATAGAAGCAAGCTTGTGCATTTGGTTTGTGAAAATGTAAACTTTTGGTTTTGTACCATCCACATGTGCAATACTACTCATAAGGCCTTCCTCAGAGCATCACTGTCAGTGGAGTTATTTCGCTATTGTTAGCATTGAAAATTAAATGAATTGGTTAGTGTGATATTGGGCTCTGATTGATAATTAATTACTTTAGTTTTGTTAATTGGACTAATATTTATTTAATTGGGTTAATTAAGCGGTCCATTGAATAATTAATTGGTCCAATTACTTTTAGTTGGATTATTGGGCCGAAGATGGTGGAATTAAGTTGGACCGTTTGCATGAGTTGGGCTGTGTGAAATGACGGACTTTGACTTGATTTGGCTCATGAAGAATATATGTGGATTATATAATTTTGAAGAAGTTGTGGATATTATAAATGAGTTCAAAATTATAAAATCCAAGAATATATGTGGGTTATATAATTTTGAAAAAGTTGTGGACATTATAAATTGGTTCAAAATTATAATATCATGAACCTGGACATGATGATGTCCAGGTCATATCCAGGTACATTCCTTGTATTTAATTCAAAATATTAAATTAAATCCAAAGGATGTGGTTTGTTAGATTTTCTCTACACACCCACCACTACCAGTCTACCACTATAAATAGTGGCTTCACTTTGAAGATTAACAAGGCATTTTGAAGATTAGAAGACTTGGAAGCTCTGAAGATCTACACTTCATTGGAAGGACAGCTTGCAATTTATTAGCACGGGCCTGCAATTTATTTGCACGATCTACACCTCATTGGGAGGACACACTTGCAATTTATTTGCACGTCTACAATTTATTTGCACCAAGGGATACACCTGCGATTTATTTGCACCGGGAGCACGCCTGCAGTATATCTGCACCGAGGAACACGCCACTTGAGTACCAAACTCGGCATACGTCCAACTCGGCCTAAGTCCAGTTCAACATACTTTGAACCCATACTTCCAGTTCAGCATACTCTGAACTTGGCATAGCTTGGCATACCTCCAGTTCGGCATACTCCGAACTCGGCACAACTCGGCATAACTCGGCATACTTTTAGTTCAGCATACTCTGAACTTGACACACTTCCAATTCAATTCGACATATTCCGAATTCAGCACACTTCAAATCGGCATACTTCTAGTAGAGAATCAAATGACTTCTATACAGAGATTGTACCCTTTTTTGTTAGATATATATACTTCATTGTAAGCGATATACTTTGAATTTTGAAATATATAATTCAATTTTGATATATATACTTCATTTAGTTTACTCTCTTACTCAAGACAGTTGAAGATGTTGAGATAAACGCGGAAGTTCAGATATAAAAGATAGATCAACTGCTTTGTGTCAGATTGTTCAATATTCTCTAGAGAAATACACATACGTGAGAGGAGAAATTGAGCCTAGATGATTAAGAAGATAGTTAGTGTCGAAGTGCGATCATAATTTGAATACTTGATCCTCATATTCAAGAATAGATTAATCATCTATATTCGATCAAGTGAGGTTATTTGAATTCTTGTTAATCAAGAATTAGGGCTGTAAATTCCAAGTATGTCTAGCGGAGGTTAGGAGAAAGGCGTTATTGAGGGGAACCTCAAAGTGCATTGATTGGGAGATCGATTTAGCCAACTCTTCAAAGAAGTTCGAGAGTGTTTTGAGCTAAGTAATTTTGTAGCATATCTTACATCTGTACTTCATCGTTACATTGGTGTATGGTTCATTGTTGATTGATGAATGAGAGTTGGACAGTTAGTTATTCACTTATTGGAATGCCCCTCGACGTAGGAGATGGATTTCTGAACTTGGTTAAAAAACAGAGTACATTTTGTGTTTACATACTTTACTTCCAGTTTGATTCTTGTTTTAGTATGCATGCCTAACTAACAATCACTTGCTGGTAGTTCAAGATTTAGTTCTTCGTTCTTAAATCTTTGGCTAAAGTGTTATCTAGCACCATGAACTATATCCAATTATTCATGCCGCACCCTGGACTTTCATATCGTATATATCGAGCCGCAAATCAAAATAAAAAATTCACCTAGAACTTTTAGCAGGTTTTCAGATCTTCTTGCTGACATGGCGCAGGTTTTCAAGTGATGTGGCATTTCTCTTAACCTTATGTTGTCCAGGTAAGCGTTTACATATTTAAAATTTAAAAAAAAATTATTATATTAAAATAACCAGAATTTTATTCTCTTTATTTTCATAATGTATACTTTTCAATTTTGCAATTCCAATGTTTCAAATTTTTTTTTTTTCAGAATTTATATTTTTTGGCTAATTTATTGTTTAGTATTTTTTCAATTTTTCAAATTTATAGAAATGCTAATTTTTTTGTTTGTATTTTTTGTTTTTTAAAAAAAAATTATTTTTAATATGTAAATGCTTACATGGACAACATAAGGTTAAGAGAAATGCCACATCACTTGAAAACCTGCCCCATGTCAGCAGGAAGACCTGGAAACCTGCTAAATGTTCTAGGTGAATTTTTTATTTTGGTTTGCGGCTCGATATATACGATATGAAAGTTCAGGGTGCGGCATGAATAATTGGATATAGTTCATGGTGGTAGATGACATTTTAGCCTAAATCTTTTGAATATATTACTCTGCGTTTGTTCGACTATGTTCAATTTGGATAATAACTACTCAATATTTTTTAGTACTACTTTGCTACTCAATATAGTGAGACTTTTAAGTCCTAAGTTTACAATCTTCAAACACCACCACAACAATCACCACCATGACCACTAACACTACCACTTATTATTTTAGCAAAACAGAAAATGATATATATTTTTTTACTTTAAACCAAACAGTAAAAAAATTAAAATATTTTTTAGAAAATGAGTCATTTTTTGAAAAAATATTTTCCAAACGGACCCTAAAAGAAAAGGTATTATGATTAGTATTATATTAATAGATAAGATGTTTGCGATTTATAATGTATTTTATATTCAAAATATTTTATACAATTAATTATGTTTTATATTTTGTTATGGACATTTTTATTACGAGTCATTTCCATTTTTGGTCCTACTGTTATTGGTGCGTTGCCAATTTTAGTTCACTTCATTTATTATTATAATGCTAAAAAAATTTTAGCCCTTCCCATCCAAATTCGGATGGGGTGCGGCGCTGAGAAGCCTTAAAGCATCTCAATAGTATCATTTTTTTAAAAAAAATTATAAGTGGGGGTATTTTGAAAATAAACAAATTTTCTCCCAAACGTCAATCTCAAACGCTGCTATGAGATTCCAAAGATTTAGAACAAATTGCTGGTTCACCAAACATCTACTTTGACATTTTGACCATGGCCAAAATGTCAAATTTCCGTACATAACCAAACATGCCAATTATGTTCAATTCCTTTCGTTATTTAGACTGTGGAGAAAGCCAGGGAGGGACACTGTCAATTAGTTTTAACTTGTTATGTTCACAGGAAGCTAATTTTTGCACCGATTGAATTTCTTTGTTTGCCTTGAATTTAGAGCTTGAATTTCATGAGTTTTTGGCCGCAAACTCTAGTAGGTCATGTGGTCTCATTTTATTTAATCCTTTGGTATTAGTTTACATAAAAAGATAAAAGTATTTAGACTGCATATATGTTTGTTTATCTCTGTATTGTTGATGCCTTAACATTGGGTTTGAATCAATGATTAGAAATCACCAACATATATTCCTGGAAATCCGAGGTCAGCTTCATATTTCAGGTGTTGTAGGTCCCGAAATTCTTATGATTCTGTTTGAGAATTGCCGACAAGCTTAATACAGAAAAGGGAAATCTAATATATTAACCATACATTAATTAATTTATATCTTTTCTTATTATTATTGTATCATATTATATTCCACCAACACTAACACACATTTGTACTTTCACAGGGCGAATTACCTCTCATATATAGTTTATAGGCTATTACACAGGAGTAGGGTTTACCAATATACCTTATATATCAAGTAGTGACTGCGAGTTTCCTTTGTGATCTAAGAAAAAAGCAGTAACACACAATACACATAATTTTACAGCTCACATTATATTGATAATGACTGAATTGAATGATAATCTAGCATGTATCTCTTTCTAAATTCAGAGTTTATTGCTGAAGAAGATTCCTTATCAAGGTTTCCAAATCAAGATTAGTGGTGTCATTGGATGAAAGTATCTGGGAAAGCCTTTCACACAGCCCATCCACTTCTCTGTGCAGCCTTTTGATGTAGTTGCATGTCTCTTCTACTATCTCTGAGGCTGCTACCTGTTAATTTTACATAATTCATAACTTAGCATCATATCATAGAATGAACACTTATTTAACTAAGGGCATGCTTGTTCTGGGTCTATCTCCGTTCGTTTTACCGTCCAGGTCTACTCCACTACCCTCATTCGCTACGAGAGGGCACGGGAACTGGTCCAAGGGGAATTGTCACTTGTGGGATTGGAATCGAACCCAGGTTATCCCCAGCTGAGGATTGTCCCTAAGAAGAAGCTCATTTGCCACTTGAGCTACCCCTTTGACTGAGTCGAAGGGGTCCATATTTCAATAGCAGAAATAACATTTATATATATATATATATATGATCATACTATACTATATACCTTGTTGGTGTAGGAGCTTGAAGTGGAAGCTGGCAATAATGCTTGTAGTTTGTTGACCAAAGCATTAATCTCCTCTTGTGTGAAGCTTGAGGCTGAAGTTGATGATGATGATCTCCTGCGGCTAGACATGATGACTATAGCTTCAATTCCTCTCACTTTCTCTCTCAGCTCAGCTCAGCTCCCCCTTATTACTACAATAGTATATATAGTGCAATGATTAAGGCAATTGGAGACTAGACAGGGAAGTTGAAATGTGAGGTTTGCGTTGCTTAAAAAGGCAACGTACCGTAGGATGATGTTAGGACAAAACGTAGAAAACTAAAATATTATTATATCAATAAATTTTTGTCCAACTAACATGGCTCTATAATAATACTACACAATCCCCATTTCTTACCCTCCAAAGTACTAATCATATAATATATAAACATATAAAGTGTATTAAGCCCTTACCACTGTGCCAAAAGGTAAGTTAGCAACGAATGTATTTCCTTATACTTGCATAGCAGTCAACGCTACGTTTCAATGGCAGGATACTGGACTTAATTAGCTCTTGCCTTCACCCAACGTAAAAATCGCCCAGGTACAGTTGCTATCGTCATTAGGACTTTGATATCATATGTTAGATCAAACTCTTATCACTATGTCAAAAATTACCGCTAGGACGTAGCGAAGGTGTAACTTTATTTCCTTATACTTGCATAGCAGTTAGTACTACATTTCGATCGATAGTAGGATGTTGACTTTGGCCTTTCAGGCCTCCACCCAACAATCCCCTACAGTTGCTAATCTCTACGTTTCGATAGTAGGATGTTAGACTTTGACATTTCAGGCCTCCACCCGACAATCACCTATAGTTGCTAATCTCTAAGTTTCGATAGTAGGATGTTGGACTTTGACTTTTCAGGCCTCCACCCGAAAAATCCCCTACAGTTGCTAATCTTTACGTTTCAATAGTAGGATGTTGGATTTTGGCATTTCAGGCCTTCGCCCAACAATCCCCTACAGTTGTTAATCTTACTGGGACTCTAATGTCAATTTTTTCAAGATCAAACGCTTACCACTATATATGTTAAAAGTTACAATTACTATAAAAAACACAACTTTATTTCCTTTATTATACGTACATATACGTAACAATAATCAACAGACGTTTTGATGACAAAATGTTGAACTTTGGCTCTCCGCCGGCCAACAAAATGTGATGGCAGTGTTCCAATCATATAACCTGAATGTTCACATCGGAGGGGAAACATGAAAATATTAGAATTTTCTCTTGGCACAAGTTGCAGCTAGCAGTCACCTACGTACAGCTAAAGAATTGTGGCGATGCCCCATCTGTCTCGCACTTAACCTACAAGGAGTGGGGAGTGCATAAACTATTCATGTCAATCATATATATAACATAAACAAAAACAAACTGTACTTGTAATTAATTGGACAGGTGTCTTCACTTAAATGTAGATTAAGTGTACTTAACTAAGATGCTTTGTGTGCTACCAGAAAAATGTTCTTTAATTTTATGTTAATTATCCTTAATTGTATAAGTTTGTTTCACTGATTACTGGTATTAAACTGTGGGGTCTTTAATTGCCCCTTTTGTCTTTATCTATATATTATTATTATATATATATATACACATCAATCTAATTTGAGAATTGTTGTTTTTAGACATGCATATATTTCCACCAACATTAATTTTAGTTTATTAGGGGATGGGTTTTTAAGGCAGCAGCTTGTCTACCTTGATTAAGTAATACATTATTATCATGATTTTGTACAATCTATAGAGATAAGATTTGGTAGTGTTTAAGATCACCCCTCCATCTCTCACATTTATGGGTAATTTGTTTAAAAATTATTGAGTCTCAACCACTCAAATTGGTATGCTATCATTTTGCAGATGTGATAGAGGAATTATTTTAAAGACAATTAACACAAAAAACCAAAAAAAGAAAAGAAAACTCACGACCACTACTTGAGGGTGTATACTGTATAAACATTTACTCACACAACTCAAACAATACAACTAATAGTTATAGTTATAATAATATCTTTAAACCAATGGAAATGCTGGGTAGAGGCCGGTGAAAGGCCAAGTCCAACAATTGGTGGCTAGGAGGATTGTTGGGTGGAGACCGATGAAGGGTCAAGTCCAACACCTACTTCTCGAAAGTGTGATGACAGTATAAGGAAATAAAGTTGCACTGGTTGAAAACAGGTGAATGGTCAAGTCCAGCATCATGCCGGCCTCTTGAAAATGTGATGGCAGTATAAGAAATAAAGTTGCACTGGTCGAAAGTCGGTGAATGGTCAACTCCAGCATCATGCCTCTTGAAAATGTGATGGCAGTATAAAGAAATAAAGTTGTGTCTTCGTTACAAGTTAAATAAAGTTAGTTATGCCTTCTTTACAAGTTATAACTTTTAGTATAGTGGTAAACGCTGATCCTAAGTCCTAACAAGGAACAAAATACCCTATTTCTTTGAAGGGTTCGAAATTAATTAACATATAATCTTCTATCAAAACTTGTAGGTTAATTGTATTAGAGTAATGTTTTTGACACAAAACATGCATTTTCCATAATCCATAGCAAAGTGCATAGAATACTCATCATATATACCAAATTATCTGAAATGAATTGAAGGTGACTCATCTCTACCATGCGTGGGGTGGAGGTCAATGCCTCCAAGTACCAAACTAATCCAAATTCAAAGGAAGACTTTTCACACATCCATGTGAATTTCGTTAACAAATGCTCCAATACAATGTATTCGGCGGGTACGTAAATGAAAACGCATCAATTTTTCTCAAATATATTCAAAACATCTACAATAATAAGTAGGCTTTGCATAGCAATGGAAGAAATCGTTCAACACAAGTTTTAGCTAGCTAGGGTTACGTTCCATCAATTCGCATACTCTATATTCATGAAGCTAAGATCCGTTTTTTGACGAATAATTATTTGTATTACCAAACAATGCTTCGCTTTGCTGCCATGCCTCCAGAGGCAAATTCGATAATTTTTAGTGCGGAGCTAAGTTTAAATGAATTTAAAAATGTCTATGACAAAATATCAAATTTTAAAGAAAAACCAACTGAGCTATCTAAACATTTAGTAATTTGTATATATATACATTTGGTTTTTATATATAAGTTACTGCTATATGTGTATTATATATATATATACATACATATATACATACGTACATATGTATACATACATATATATATATATATATATATATATATATATATATATATATATATATATATATATATATATATATATATAAGGGGGTGCAGTGGGGAGGGGTGAGGGGGGCAATTGCCTCCATTGCCCCCCTCTAGCTAGGTTTGAAATTTTAGTTGGTTATATGATTTTGGCTATGAACGGTCTAATCCAAGTTGCTTTTTTTACGTAAATAACATGTTGAAATAAATGTGTTATCACATCATTTTACGTAACACAATATCAAATATTCACTTACCAACTGTCTTAATTAAGTTATTGAGCTAAATTTTTTCTTTTAGTTTTATAATTTAATAATATTTTTGATGTAATTTTTAAATAAATAAAATTTATTTTTTTAAAAAATTCTTTAGTTTTGAAATTATGTTAATTAAACTAGAATGAGATGAGAGTATATTATAAATTTGAATAAGCAACCAAAATTAGTAGGGGTCAATCTTACCTTTTGGTCGTACACGGTACACCCCCATTTGAATTTGAGTCTATGTGTTATTATTATTACTTCTTATTAAAGTTGGCAAAGGTTGAATGTTGAATATACATAGAATTTAGAATGCCTGTGGGTTGTCTATGTAATAGAGTTCTCATCCGCCGTCTTCTTTATTCGATTCCAATTTCATGATGAGATTCCTAAATTAACTTTAACCTTATTCATTGTATGATTAGTTTTTTTTTTTTTTGAAAACATTGTATGATTAGTTTTACTATGCCGGTTTATTGGTGAGCTTTTCTGTATGAATTTAATTTATAGTTTTATATAATTTTTTTTAAAAAGAAAATATTACAACTTTTGTTATTTTATTAAAAAAAAAAGAAGAAGAAACACCTTACATATCAGCTATTATGTAGTGTGATGATATTTCTGTTACCATTTTAAATTGGTGGTCACAGGTAGTGGGTCCGACCATTTATTTTTTTTGCTGAAAAAGATTGAGAAAGTATATAGAACTGATATTACCTTGTAAAGAAATCATATCATTAGTGTTTCAAAAAAGAAACTTCTTATGTTTCACGCTTTCACCTATACTATTAAATCTTTTATATTTCATACAATGAGCATAAATTAAATTAAAACAAATTTACAATCATTAAAGTTCTGATTAATACATTTAACGATAATGTATTAAACAAACCCCTAAATAATTGAGCACTAAAATTCCAAAATTAGTCCCTATAAAAATTAAATAAACTCCGTGACCTCATATTAGTCATGAATCCTGTTTGATGATCACGTTGCGGCCATGGGCACATAGACCACTTTCATTTTCTACACAGATAATTAGGGCATGTGTATTCGCATGGAAATTACAAGCCCTACCTACAGGCTACAAGCTAGCTATTACCTATTAGGAAAAGGAAATTCCAATTTCATGCATTTTTCTAACCATTTCCATAATTGTAATTTATTATTTTTATTATTATTATTATGCAATTTTCAGTCCCTAAGTTATAAAATAATTGTAGATTTTGTCCTTACTTGTTCGTCGTACTTACGTCTGGTTCTTAAGTTATAACTAACGTTGCAAATTTCGCCATTTTTCTAATTAAACATTAGAGGCAAAAAAATTTACAACGTCAGTTATAACTTAGAGACGAGAAATGAGCACAACCAACAGGTAGAGATAAATCCTACAATTAGCCTATAACTTAAGGACGAAAAGTGCAACGACTTTCGCTTATATATATATATATATATATATATATAAATTTCATCCAATTTTAGATTTTTGTTGTAATTAATTGCATGCTTAACTAAAGGTCTCGACTCTCGAGTTCGACTTCTAATAATATAATGTAGCTATCTTCAAACTTATTAGGTAGTGTTTTGTTACCCTTAATGAGGTCCTACTTAACATGATTATGATTAGTCTTGGGGTGTGAAGTACTAATGTACATGTATGCATATGGTTGGGAAACATATGATAATTTTTTTTTAAAAAAAAAAAACAGAAAGAAGAAGAAAGAAGTAAAGTATGAACAAATACTACATTGTAACAGAGTCAGTAGTACTCAAAAAAAAAAAAAAGAAGTAAAGTAAAAACATTATTACTTTTCCAAATTAATAAGTAAATACCGAAGCAATAAATCAATAATAACATTATATTGATGATAGTTACAATAACAAAATCTTTTAATTCAATTTGAGGCCTCAATTAATTATTAAATTAGTGTTAATATTTGATTTGTTCATTAAACAGAAAAAACAAAGAAAAAAGAAACCCAGGAACAAGCGTGTTCTTGCTGGGACATAGCATGCATGAAGCATGATCACATGGGTTGCAAATTGCAATTGCATGATAAAATCTTATCGATTAAGACAAATGCATGAATTGTTGACTTTTATTTATTTATTTACTTTTGATAATTGTCAAATAAGTTCTGAAATTTTTATGAGAACATACATGAATTAAGTTATCAAATTCGAAAAAACACCATATTAACAATTGAATTCAATATAATATTGCAATTAGCATTTTTAGTTAGCCACATTCAAATTATGGTTGATGTGTCAGGTTATATATGTATAGTATACTTTCATGATTTTGACTCCAAATTATCATTTTCACCTTCCATCCACCACACTTTCATTTCTTTTTTAATTAAAGTTATTGTCAATCGATAGTTACATTACATAAAAATTAATTTATTGTCGAGTTATTGTTAACTATGTATGTGGGAGAATTCACTACCTATGTTACTCAATTCACAAAATTTGGTTTAAATAGTTGAATACCTTATATTATATGTGCTAAAGTAAGTCAGGTTGTTAAATTGATAACCACAAAATTACAAGTTCGACTCTCACCAAGAGTGATTTATTGACTTTCTTAGTTTGAGCTGGTCAACTATATAGATAACCTAAATTCATTTACCTCATTGTAACCCTACACACCCATCCCCCACACACATATTTAAGAAGAGATAAAAGGCGTATAAACCCTAGAAATATTTGAAAAAAGAGGTTGAATCTTCAAATTAAAAAAAAAAAAAATCAAATATGCATTATCTAAACTTGAGAAAGAAAAAAGAGTGACGTACTCTTTTGTGGAATCGTCTCGCAGATCCTTATTAGTGATAAACTAGTCAATAATAAAGTGTTTGTTATTTATAAGGGCAATTAGATCGTCCTCCTTCTTCCTTATCCATGAGACACTAGTCAAGAATAAAGTACGTATTTGTTACTTAGGGCAAGACCGTCTCACGAATCTTTATCTGTAATAAGACAGTTATGAATAAAATATTTGTTATTTATAAGAGAAAATGTACTACCTCCGTCCCAAAATAGTTGTCTGGTTTGTTTAACGATGCTTGACTGAAATAATTTTTAATCCAATTTTTCATAATATTAAGTTTAGCATTAATATATAAAATTTATATATTTATAAACTACATTAAAAGTACTATTAAACACAAAAAATTAAATTTAAAAATAATAAAAAATTACTAAAGAAAATAAGTAAAGAAGAAAGAGTTGGTTTGACCAATGAATAGTAAATAGGACAGGTAAAATGGGACAGAGGGAGTAATACTTTTAAATGAAAATGTAAAAATATTAAATTTTTCTTCAAAAGTTTACACTTTCAATTCCCTATAAGTAAACAAAAACTTTATTCCTGATTAGTATTACATTTTTCAGTATAAATATTACATTTTCAGTAATGTTGCGTATCATAAACAAAGTGTCTCCCCATCCTCTACCACAAGTCTGCTACTTATACTATGACTGCAACGACTCTTCCTCTGGTGAGTGTAACAGACTCCCAGTCCTAGCAAGAATACATTGAGTGCTAGTAATGGTGAGCATACATTGAGTGCTAGTAATGGTGAGCATACATTGAGTGCTGGTAATGGTGAGCCGTTGGAATAATTATCATCTCGTCAATGTGTCGCTTTGTGTAACGGGTGACCTTTTGTTGCCTTCGGGTCAGTGCAGATGATTCGGGTAGGGTGCTGCATGCCCAATTATCGTGTCACCAGCCCCCCTACTCCCCAGTTTGCGAGCGGAACGGAGTCAACTAGGAAGTAACAATAGTGCAGAAGAGAGATGAATATTTTTTTGCACCTCGGCATAGAGCTGAGGTGCGCCCCAGCACTATGCCGAGGGCATAGAGCCGAGGTGTTAATGAGACATCTCGGAGTCAGCAACATTGCCATCAACAACATCAGTAGCAGCAGCATCATCAACAACAACTATTTCGCACCTGGCCTCAAGGTCAGGATTCTCAAATATTGCTGGCAAGCCCATGGCCAGTGGATCGAAGTTGGGATCTTTCTCGCTAAGCACCGGGTAAATCTGTCGCTGCATGGTGTACATTCAAAGGTCGAATGCTACATGAGGTGAGGTGCGCCCCAGCACTGTGCCGAGGCTTTGCACCTCGGCACATCCGATGTTTTTTTTTTTTTTTTGCACCTCGACACAGAGCTAAGGTGTGCCCCAGCACTGTGCCGAGGGCACAGAGCCGAGGTGCGCCCCAGCACTGTGTCGAGGGCTTGCACCTTGGCACAGAGCCGAGTTGCTCCCCAGCACTGTGCCGAGGTGCGCCTCGGCACAACCGAGGTTTTTTTTTTTTTTTTAAACAAATCTAATCAGGGCAAACCATCATACTAGGAGAAAATGGAGCGGCCATCCTCACCTCAGGTTCTGGTGAATGTTCTCTTGCTTCTATATGTTTTTGAAGTTTTTCCACCACTTCCTTCTGCATGTTTGGGGTTTGCTTGAGCGTCATGGACTGACATGGAGTTGGCCCCCACCCTTGGTCATTTTGGTCTTCAGTTATTTTATGTTGTTTATAAACATTTTTCAAAAGAGATGGTGCTAATAAAGTTGTGTAAATACTAAATTGTCCCAAGAATTAATATTAGTTGAATGAAAATTGTAACAAATGAGCAAGCATGACAATGTCAGTAAAGTTTTAATACGGAGTATTAAATATGGCTAAATTTAAAGTAAAAAAAAATACTCTCTAATTTTTTTTCCAACATTAGCAAATTAAATCATGAAATATTCAATAAGTAATACGAAATAAAATCATAAATGAAAACATGTAAAAAATTAAACTTGTGAGTTTAGGTGAAATGTCCGCTGGGTCATGATTGATTGATTGATTGTTTAAATGTTTGTTGTGGCAAGGAACAAAGCTAATAATTGGAGTTTTGGCTTCATTTACCAACCAAAAATTTTGGTCCCTAATTTTCGCTGTTCGTATTATTTCTACTTTATTCATATGAAATTAAATGGACTGTTCGTTAGTACACACACCGGACTATAGGAAGCACTTTGTATCTATGTAGTACCACATGCTAATGGAATATTATTGATGGTCCGGGTTGAGTTAATGCTATATGGAGTCTTTCGAGTATAATGATTTTATCATGTTTAGTTCTAAACTTTCAAATTGATCACTCGTGATCTTTCAATTTTCAAATTGGTATCATCTGTGGTCCAAGTTAACCACTCATTGTCCTTCAACTTTTAAAATTTAACTAGCGGTGATCCTCTTGGGAGGACCATAGGTTGTTAAAATTTGATAGTTGAAGGATCAAGGATGGTTAACTTGAACCACAGATGATCAGTTCGAAAGTTTATGACTAAATATGACAAAATCACTATACTCGAAGGCCCCGGATGGTATTAACTCGTCTAGGTTTAAGTATAAGTTTAAAGAGGCAACTGGATAGATTTAGAGACAAATTCACAATTTTATAGAAAATCTTTTAAGATTGACTAAATGACTTAATTTCTCAAAAATACCTTTTGAAGTTATGTTGAAACCTTAATTTGATAGTGTTAGATATATTAAATATAATATATCTATATAATATATATATATATATATATATATATATATATATATATATATATATATATATATATAATTGAGAGATAGAGCGAGAGGAATAGAAAGGCCTTGATGACTTTGCATATTATGTACGGCTATTTATAGTGCATACATAAACAAACTTGCTAGAAATTAGTTACAAAGCATACATTAAACTATGTTCCTTTTTTTTTTTTTTGGTAAATATACAGGGTCTTTCTCTCCGTCCGTGTAACGGTCCGGGGTCCACTCACGTTCGCTCCGGGAGGCACGGGAGCTGGCCCAGGCGAAATCGTCACTTGTGGAAATTAGTTACTAAGCATACATTAAACTATGTTCCTAATCACATACTACTTTTGACACTTTCCCACGTCTAACAAATTAAACATATTATTTGACTTGGTTTTAATATAATAATTATATTATTATAACATTGCCTCCTTTAAACCAAGTTGGATATATTGGTCATCCCAATATCCTTCTTCAATTTGAGAAACATCTCTGTCTTCAACGGCTTTGTAAAAATATCTACAACTTGACATTCACTTGAACAATACCCAATGTTGATTTATTTTTTAGCAACCAACTCTCTGATTTTGTGATACTTGATATCAATGCGTTTGCTGCGACCATGAAAGACAGGATTCTTGGACAACGAAATTGCAGACTTGTTGTCACAGAAAATAGTTTTAGGTGCTTCCTACTTGTGTTGTAAAAACTCCAAAATTCTTCTTAGCCAAATTGCCTGAGTAGCACAATTTGCTGCAGCAATATATTCTGCTTCTGCGGTTGAAAGTGCAATTTGCTGCTTCTTTGAAGACCAAGAAAATATAGTTGAACCAAGATAGAAGGCATATCCTGATGTGCTTTATCTGGTCTCAACATCTCCAGCTCAATCACTATTTGTGTATCCAACAAGTTCCACAACTTCATTAGTAGAGTAAAAAATTTCATCATTACCCGTACCTTTGACATATCTCAGAATTCGCTTTGTTGTAGCCCAATGTGATTCTTTTGGTTCCTCCATGAATCAGCTAAGCATTCCAACTCCAAAAGAAATATCTGGCCTTGTTGCCACCAGATACCTCAAACTCCCAATTAAACTTTTATAAGCTGTAACATTCACATTCTTACCACACGCATCTTTGGTCACCTTTAACTTTTCAGCAACCGGAGTTGAAACTGGTTTGGAGTTTTCCATTTTGAATTTTTTCAAAATATCAGCTGCATACTTCTTTTGTGAAATAAAGATTCCACCATCCATTTGAACAACCTCAAGGCAAAAAAAGTAACACATAAGACTCATATCAGTCATTTCAAATCTTTTAATGAGTGCCTCCCTGAATTATGAGATTAGCTTCAAGTTATTTCTAGTAAAAACCAAATCATCAACATAGAGACAGATTATAACAACATCACCAGAATCAGTGCATTTGACATACAAAGTGTGTTCATTATGACATCTCATAAAACCACTTTCAACAAAATAAGAGTCAATGCAACCATACCACGCCCTAGGCGCCTGCTTTAAGCCATATAAAGTTTTTCTCAACCTGTAAACTTTAGATTCCTCCCCTTTCTTCACAAATCCTGCAGGTTGCTCAACATATATTTCTTCTTCCAGAAAACCATTCAAAAAAGCAGACTTGACATCCATTTGATGCAATTTCCAATCATTTTGAGCAACAAGAGAAATAACCATATGAACTGTATCAAGTCTACTTACTGGAGCAAAAACCTCAAAATAATCAATACCTGGTTTTTGCTTGTAGCCCTTTGCCACCAATCGTGCTTTTAAAACGATCAATTTCTCCATTTGACTTGTATTTGATTCTGTAGACCCACTTTACTCCAATTAGCTTCTTTCCAAGAGGTAAATCTGTTAACTCCCACGTACCATTCTTTTCAATGGCACGAATCTCTTCATCTATCGCCTTAAGCCAATGAGTTTCTGTAGCAGCCTCCTCAAAGGATAGAGGGTCACAATATGCAAAAAGAGCAAATTGAACAATCTCTTCATCAGACAGATTATTATCATGACCCACAACATAACCCTACATAATTGGCGCTCGCGTTGAGATCGTCGAACAGATGACCCTATTTGTGAAGGAGACCGGACATTATCTAGAATTTGTTGCTCATCAACAATATGTTCAAAAAGAACAAGAAATGGGCTTTCACCTTTAGTTGACCAATCCCAGGTACTATATTCATCAAAAGTGACATCACGACTTATAACAACCTTTTTAGTTTCAGGGTTGTATAGTTTATAAGCCTTTGAAGCGTCACTATAACCAATGAATATACACTTCTCTCCTTTATCATCCAACTTCTTTCTCAATTGATCTGGTACATGTGCATATGCCAGACATCCAAAAACCTTGAGATTTCTTATAGAAGGTTTTCTCCCACTCCAAGCTTCTTTCGCAGCCTCGGTACATGAATGACATCCTTAAACGCTCTGGCATAGTTGACTGTAAGCTGGTGTCCACGCCTGTTTCTCTTGTGAAGTCTGCAGATGCCTCGGTGGTTCCCTATGCTGATCCTACTCAGTATCGTAGTCTGGCAGGTGCTCTTTAGTATCTTACGGTGACTCATCTGGATTTGTCTTATGCTGTTAACCTGTTGTGCCAGCATATGCATGCTCCCACGACTGCTGACTGGTGCATACTCAAACAAGTCATTCGGTATGTTAAAGGTACTCTGCATTATGGACTTCATGTTACGAAATCCTTATCTAGTGAGCTTCATGCTTTCTCGGATTCGGATTGGACTGGTAATCCTGATGATCGGAAGTCCACGAGCGGTTTTGCGGTGTACTTTAGTAGTAATCTGGTCTCTTGGTCGTGTCGGAAGCAGCGCACAGTGGCTAGGTCGTCCACTGAAGCTGAATACAAAGTTCTAAAGGATGTGACTGCAGAGGTGACTTGGCTTGTGTCTCTTTTGAAGGAGATTGGCATACCTGCGCGATCTGTTCCACGATTATGCTGCGACAACTTAGGAGCCACATATCTATGTGCGAACCCTGTTTTTCATGCTCGCACGAAGCATGTGGGAGATTGACTATCACTTCATACGGGACAATGTGGCTAAAAAGGAACTTCATGTTCACTTCATCTCTACGAAGGATCAATTGGCTGACATATTTACTAAGCCTCTTCTGTCTTCTCGTTTTACTTTTTTGCATACCAAGCTGAAGGTGGTTACTCATTCCTGAGCTTGAGGGGGAGTGTTAGGACTCTAGTTATTGTGTTCTACTAGGTCTCTCACTTCTGGTTACATTATATTGTCTTTGTATTGTTACGTTGTTATTCAATGAATTCAATCCTCATCCAAATAACATACATTGATTTGTAAATTATAATATGTATATTCATATCAGTTTTTCATATTAGCATTTCTTTATGTGAGCAAATTATTTCATAACATTTTTTTATATCTGTCAATGATCAAATATGCTTATTTTTTGTGATGTCTTGTTGCAAATGGAAAATTAAAAATGCAATTGTGGTAGAACCACTACTCTCCTCTTTTTTTTTTTTAAAGAAAATAGAAATGACATATGAATTGAAAGTGCTTATTATAGATTGCAGACTCACTGCTCCAACTTATTGACATGAAAACTACAACATACATTAATTCATAATATTTATTTCGACTAGTAATATTTAGTAAACTTATTGTTGGAAAAATAGCACTAAAATGACATTTTAAGTGGCCATTTTGTGGTATAAATATATGTAGGGTCCACATCCGATTTGGGTCGGGTCAAAGTGGATTCGGATTCTTCGTAGTGAGACAAAGAGATCGATATATTATACGCTCAAAATGGATAATGGGTGAATGAGAAATTGGTTCTCAAAGTAGACCCATTTGAGATGAAATTTTAAGTGAGGAAAAGCTTATTAGCTTTGTCCCACATTGGTTGGGAATGAAGATTTGTCCCACTATAAATACAAAAGCCTTTTTAAGGCTAATTGACTTGTATGGCATAGAGGCTCTCTCTCGCGCGCAGGGGGTGCAAATCAAATCCCAAAATGAGTTCGAAAAGGTTTGAACTTGTGTGCGCCTGCACCTGCGGGCACGAATGTCGTTCGGAAAAGTTGCGGGCCAAGTTATGCGACGTATGTTCGAGACATCAAAACGAACTGACCTAGTGGTTCGGCCGAAAAGCCAGACAAGTTTTCGGGATCATACTTTAAGAGGTGGCAGCAAAAGATGTTGTTTTACCTCGCTACTCTCGGCTTGTCAAGGTTCTTGACCGATACGGTTCCAGTGGTTAATGAACAAGACCCTCACTCGGTAATGGCTGTTGGGCTTTGGAAGGACTCTGACTTCCTTTGCCGCAACTACATACTGAACGGGTTGGTTGATTCCCTTTACGATGTTTATCGTAAAATTGACACAGCCAAGGCGCTGTGGGCAGCTTTGGACCACAAGTACCAAAGTGAAGATGCCGGCCAAAAGAAATTTGTGGTTGGCCGGTTCCTCGACTTTAAAATGGTGGATTCAAAGACTGTGCTCAGTCAGGCCGAAGACTTGCAGTTGCTCTTCGATGAGATCCGTGACGAGGGCATGGTGATTAGTGAATCCTTCCAAGTGGCATCGATGATCCACTTACTGCCTCCAGGATGGAAGGACTTCAAGAACTACCTGAAGCATAAGCGAAAGGAGATGAGCTTGGAGGACCTGATCCAGCGACTCCAAGTCGAAGAGGGGAACAGGAACAGTGATGGTAAGGGACCTCTCGTGGGAGGTGCCAAGGCCAACGTGGTGCAGCACGGACAGAGCTCCAAGAAGGCCAGGAAGGGCAAGCAGAAGCTGGGTCCGAGAGGTGGCGTTTCCAAAGGCAAGTTTCAATGGAAGTGCTACAACTGTGGCAAGATTGGCCACAAGGCTACGGAGTGCAGGGCTCCAAAGAAGGAAAAAGGTTCTGAAGCCAACGTGGTTGGTGATGTGAGCCAAAAGGTGGCCGAGATTAGCCTTTCAGCTATGGTCACGGAGGTGAACCTGGTGGGCTCTAACCCACGCGAGTGGTTCATCGACACCGGTGCAACGAGGCATTTATGCTGCAACCGGGAGATGTTCAACACCTTTGAAGCCGTTGAGGGCGAGAAGGTTTGGATGGGAAATTCTGCTCAGTCCGCTGTGGAGGGCGTGGGCAAGGTGATTGTAACACCTCGTAAATTCATTCAAGCCTTTCGATCGTTAATTTACTTCCTTGGGCAATTTAATTGTTTTAATTGGGCTAATTCTTCCAATTTAATATATATACATATATATATATATATATATATATATATATATATATATATATATTCTTGAGCCTAATTTAATTATTCTAATCAAGAGCCCAATTAATTGAATTTATTCTTGTAAGGAATTTTATTCAATTTGGATCCTTACAATTCTTATAATTAAATTATTCTTACATAGCCCAATATTTCTATAGATGTATATTTATATATATAAGCATTACTATTGAGCCCACATGAATTATATTTCTTAAGAATTATACTAAGCCCATAAATATGATTATATACATATATATATGTTATAGACCATGGTTAGTGATCCAACCCAATTCTTGTTAGCCTTACCATAAATAACCCAAACCCATTTTGGTAGCCCTAGCCCAAAAAGGAAACCTTCCAATTAGGGTAACTCCAAAAGTGATCAGCAGGGGAACAAATTCCATTTTCGTTGTCTTCGTCTCTCCCTCTCGTTGCTCCTCTCTTCACCCGCCATCTCCATCCTGTATTCACCATTTCCGGTCCTCATGGCGGTGAACAAGATACGAAGCAACGGAGATCGTCGTCTACACCTTCAACCAAGCAACCGTAGGCCTTGAACAGACATCAACCTTCTCGATGTATCTCTCCCGTCGACGGCAAGCAGCAGCAGCCAAGGATGGGACGCCAACCAACGCAAGGCCATGGGGAGTTCGGTGGAGACGGCAACGGAATCGTAACCGACGGACGTCCCCTGTTTCCGGCGTTCACTTCTCCTCACGATAGTGCGCAGCAGTAGCTCAAGGCAAGCCTTTCCTCCCGTCGACGGCGGTATGTGGGCGGAATCTGCAGCAGCCACGGCCTCCCTTCTCTGCTACCGACGGGCGCGTAGGCGGCGAAGTTCTTCAGCGAACAAGACCGTGTGCTCTCCTCTGTTACGATCGTGGAAGCAAACCAAAGTCGTGTGGTCGTGGCTGTGCGGAGAAGCCCGGCGGTGTGCTCCCTTCCGTCGCTCTCCTTTTTCCCTTCCCGTCAGACTTGAGTGGCAGCAAGGGTGATTGCTGTTGGTATTGTCGTTGGCATGGCAGCAGCAACAATGGGGCTCGGCGGTGAAGAACGACAGCAGCAACAAGGGCGTACCTCTCCTCTTCCCGGTGAAGCAATACTCGGCAGCGGTGTGGAGCAACGGAGGTTTCTCTTCCATGAAGCCGTAACGGAGCACGGTGGCGGCGTTGTCTCGCCCGTTTGTGAAGGCCGGCAGAGCAACGAAGGATATAGTAAGGAGATCGCAGAGCATAACTCAAGGAACGTAGTAGTGCAGTGGTATGGTGCTGGTATGGTGAGCAAGGGGGCACGGGTTCGAATCCGGGGATGGGCAGTATGTTTTAAGGTAATGTTTTAGCTTATTACCAAGCTTATAATTATAAGTATTAGTTATAATATCATAGTTTAAGTTTAGATTAGTAGTGATCATATCCTTGTTTTAGTATTGGTTAGTAATTAGATTAGGTATAAATTCATATGACCATATTATATTAGTCTTGAACATGGATTATAGGATTATTATAGGTTAAAATGGACCAATAGGAATGTTAGTATTGTTGTTGTTAGTTAGTGACGGTGTTAGAATTATATTAATTCTTCAGGTTTTACAATTATGAACTAGCTTATGGGATGAGCTTCGATTTGGTATCGCTTTTGGATTAATTACGCTTCAAAGGTAACCACTATGTCCATCAAAATCTATTTTTACACTCTCGCTCTATATGATATTATTTGGTGATTGGAAATCCTGAAATTTCTTGATTATTAGCTTATTATTGATCGTGTCTATTGGATTCTTGGACTTGTGCCTTGATCCCTTGCCTAGTGTTGTTATGATTATTTGTTGGTTGGATTTCCATGTTATTTGGCCTCTGCTTAGATAAATATTGGTGTATTGTGATATGATCTTTGTATTCTGGAGTATCTCTTGTATTCTGAGCTGAGTCTGATTCTGTATGTGGGAATTGCTCTTGCGGGGTTCTCTAGCGGGAAAATGTAACCGCTGGGGTTTTCCGTGAGAGTAAGGTGGTAGTGATTGGTGAGCGATCCGTTGTTTGTTTCCTCTTTCGTTCTGAGTTTGTTGGAGTATGCTATTGAATATGTTACCTTGATTCTGAGTATTTATTCATACCTCTTAGTCCTTTGTATGAGTCTATATTATTTGGAAGTTGGTTGGTGTTCATATATGAGATGAACACTCTGAGTGATGGTTCTTGGGCTGAGTTGAGTATGAGTATGTGGTATTAGATCTTTGAGTATCTCTTGGTGGTTGTTGGGTGATTGGACTGTGCCACTATTGGCTATTGGTTTCTGTGATTGGGTTGATTACCCCTGTGATTGGGCTCTTGCCCCTGTGATTGGACTTAGGTCCCTGTGATTGGGCTTCGGTCCCTGTGATTCGGGTTCATTACCCTTGTGATTGGGTTCATTACCCTTGTGATTGGGTTGATTACCCCTGTGATTGGACTACGGTCCCTGTGATTGGACTTCGGTCCCTGTGATTGGGCTCATCACCCCTGTGTACCAGATTTCTGGACTCGGACTTCTGTCTGTGGTTGGGTTTTGGTGTGATGGTTGGTATGAGGGTTGGAGATTGGAGTTGGGAATTCTGTCTTGGTTCTGTATTCGTGAGTTCCTTATGGCTATTTGATTAATATCTTATGATTATTGGTTGTGATTGATTGTTCCTTATGATTGTGTTCAGTTGGTATCCCGTTTGTGGATTCGTTATTATATATATATTCCTTGTTGGATGTTGGTTTCGTTGGAAGAGTCTTGGTTGATGATTCGTTCAGTTTACCATTGTTGAGTATCCGATTTGAACTGTTGAACAGTTTGCTGGTGTTTATATTCTATACGGGTGTGTAAACCTATTTACAAACTTATATGTATATCTATACTTCCTTGCGGGTGTGAATGGTGGTTACTTAGCAGTCTTTTGCTAATGGTTCTTTGTGTGTTTTCCAGGTTGCCTTAAAGTCTTTGCGTGAGCGCGGTAGAGATACACCCGTATGAGGAGGCTTAGATAGTGGTTATGTTTTTAGATTTCTGCTTTGGCCTGTGAGCCATTTGAGACTTTATATATATTCTTGAATAGTGTTTGGATGTTGTTAAACATAATTGAGGATTATCGTTTATACAGTTCCGTGTTTTATGGTTAGCCTGTGCATCTAGGCCGTGTTATCTTACCTAGATGTGGCATGACGCCCCTTAGGTTTTAAATTCGCTTCCGCTATGTACTGTTTGGTTGAGATAGGCAGCTGTTGTGTTGAGTTTTTGTCTATCTTAGCTTGTGTAAGGTTGGGGTGTCACAGTGATTTTGAAGATGACTTCCGGGAAGGAACTAACATTGAACAATGTACTGTATGTTCCGGACCTTAGGAAGAATCTTGTTTCTGGCTCGTTGTTGAACAAGCATGGATTCAAGATGGTCTTCGAATCTGACAAAGTAGTTTTGTCAAAGTTAGTGAGAGGAGGTTACTAAGGGATGATCAATGCCATAATTAATGCTATGATCCATTTCCTCCACTATATATTCGTTGTGAGCAGCAGGTTTGGAACAACACCAAGAACACATGGCATACACTGTTTTCTTCCTCAAAACTCTGCTCACATTTCCTTCTAGCCACCTGCGTTGAACCCACGTTCCTAGTTCGCCGGATCCAAGTTCGTGTGCTCGAACGATTGGATCGTAGTACGTTTTATCCTGGGAAACCTAGACCGCAACGCTCCAGCACCCCGGGAGGCGGTAAATAAGGTTTTAAGGAGAGTGGCAACACGACTCGTGCTTCCAACCACCCGAGTTCGTCCGGATTTCATCCTCAACCGTAGTTCAGGTTTCAACCTTTTGTAGGTTGTAATAATTTCCTGTAATATTATCCTTCGTGGATATTTTTCTGTTGTATTTCCATTATTTCCTTGTATTTTCGAGATCAACCTTTGTAACACTTATAAACCAAAACAATTTTGAATTTTTAGCTACATTCCAATGACAAAAAAATGTGGCTTTCAAACTCAATGTTTAATTTATTATTTAATACAAAACGATATAAATAAAAAATAACTAAGGTGTCCTTCAATAATTTGGAAATTTAAAATGCATTATTAATATTAACATAATTTGTTAGTGGTGGACTAAAATTGTCACTTTACACATATAATTAAAAAGGAAAATTTGTGTATACTAATAATACCTTGACAGAGTTTACAATATTAGTATAATTAATGGACTAAAATTGTCATTTTTCTTTTTAAAATAATTAGAGAATCTATAATATATTTAACCTTTTTTTTCTTTATTAGACCACCTCTAGCGAAGGCACCAAATGCCAAAATGGTGAAGAATTTAACAATGATCTTTTTTCAAGAAATGCGCCAAACTGTCTTCGATTTTGGCGTTTGTCGGCGTTGCACGGTAGATTAACACCAAAATGGTGTAAAAGATATAAATAGTCCAAGTTTGCCCTTGTTTTTTTATTAATTCATTTTGTATCCTTATTTTGTTTTTTATGAATTTACATATTTTGTTAAATACATAAACATAAAATTACCAAACGCCAAAATGGTGGAGAATTTGACAATGATCTTTCTCCAAGGAAGGCGCCAAATTGTCCTCCATTTTGGCGTTTGTTGGCGTTGCACGGTAGATTAACGCCAAAATGGTGTAAAAGTTATAAATGGTCCAAGTTTGCCCTTTGTCTTTTATATTAATTCATTTTGTATCTTTATTTTGTTTTTTATGGATTTACATATTTTGTTAAATACATAAACATAAAATTTGAATAACTAAAAATAAATTATACCATTTGAAAGACCTCATCAAGACGATTAAAACAAGACTAATATTATATATAGATTAATTAAAACTAAAGTATATAAAACATAATTTTCATAAAATTAAACTTAATACATCTGAGATTAAACAGAACATACTTAGATTTAATAGTCTCCAAGACCGACTCCATTTCCTCCCAAATTATTAAAATATTGATTAAATTGACTACTTGATTCAACCCTTCCCGTATATGTTGGGATAAACGCGATGACTACTTGATTCAACGACATCTTGCATCATAATGCACAATATGATCATTGAGGATGAACACGATGAGCAAGCAGATATACAAATTTGTAGAGAAGCGTCAATTCTTGAAGTTGATATAGGTAGAGATGAAGCTACTCTATTTCAATTATTTCTTGCTCGACATAGACAAATTAAAGACAAAGAAACGCATTATGCACCTCGTAATGCATTGATTAAGCATCTATTGGAACGATATGATAATTCTAAAAATTAAATGTAATAATTTTTATATGTTATATTATTGTGGAATAAAAATATTATTTGCATTACAATTAAATTTTATATTAAAAAACTAGTAAAATTAAAGTTTTAATTTATGAGAAAACAAATTATTTTAGTGTTGGAGATGAATAAAATTTGGTGAAGAATATATTGAAAATATTTCTTTTGATGTAAATTTAGTACTCCCTCTGTCCCGAAATCCTTGTCTAATTTGCTTTTGGCACAAATTTTAAGGAAGCCCCAAAAAGTTAACGCATTTCCCTCTTTGCCCTTATACTTACAGATAACACTTCATCATTCTTTATCACTATTCACTACAATGCATTTCTTCATCTTTATTCATATCAATCTGAAGACATTTCTTTATCTTTCTTCAAAAATCCATTTCTTCAAGAAATTCTTCAAACCTTCTATATCTTCAAGTAATTATACAAAAAAAAAAACTAACTTAATACTTTTAAAAATTATCATCTCTACATTTTCCTTTGCTCTAAGGAGATAAAAAAACGAAAAGAAAAAAAAAACAAAAACAGAGATTATTGGTGCGGCGGTGGGGCGATGGTGGGAGGCGTAAGCGTGGCTGCGAAGGTGGGAAGATGAGGCGGTGGTGTCAGGCGCTGCGTTCTCGGCGTGGGAGGCGGTGGTTGGAGGCGACGGTGGGAGGCGAAGATGAGGTGGTGGTTGGAGGCGCAGGTGTGGTGGAGGCGACGATGGGAGGCTAAGATGATGTGGTGGTTGGAGGAGCAGGTATGGCGTGTGGTAGCAGGAGAGAAGAGGAAAGTGAATTACTCATCTTTGATTGTTGGACTTTATGTCTAATTTTGATGGGTGGATGCCAGTTGTGGTCTGTGGAGGATTAGTAGTATGGAGCAAATATGACAAAAGTAAAAGGGTAAAGTTGGAAACATTAGAGTTTAATCGTGTTTATATTTAGAAAGTGGACAATATTTTGGGACGGACGAAAAAGGAAAGTAAGACAGGTAAAATGGGACGGAGGGAGTATAAAATTTGGTGTTTTGGGTTGGGGATTAACTTAATAAAAAACTTAATATCAAAGTTCACATTTGGCAAGCACCTACCATTCTGTCCTTGGCTGCATTGTACTTTGTCTGTTAGCTAAAATCTGTTGCTACTATACTACTAGCTCTAGAGTGGGGCACTTTTAGGTGCTATTTATGTAGATTTCGGAATTGACCAATCTCTTCTTGAGATGTCAGTTTCTAATTTCTAGCTCATTTCTTATTGATGAGATCTGATTTGATATTTCAAATAGGGCATTAACAATGATTTTATGTTGTGATTTTGTGAAAAAAAAAAATAGAGCCAAAATTATCCAAAATATCAAAGCATAGTGACATTCACAATGTTTCATAGTTTTGAAAATGCTTTCGTGTCATTTTTTTAACAAAACAAATGTTTTTTAAATAACTTTAGGTCATTGCGTAATTAATTAAAAAATTAGTGACAATTTTTGCTATTTTTGATTTTGTATAATTTGTCACTTTTAACATTTTAACATAGTCAAAACGTTGAGAAGGTCGTTTCGTAAATAGCAATTTGGACCAACAATTTTGCTCCAAAACATTGAAATATCAAATGCTTTTGGAAACTTTAGTTTGGGGCTGGCATTTTAGGAAAAAAAATTAACTTTTTTTAAAGAAGCCCAAGGCTCCTTCACTAAAGGGGCACATCTGATGTGGGAACAAAAGATGCATGTTTTTTTAATGTGGTATCAAAATGGTCTCACATAGGGGCAACTTCAATTAAGATGGTAAGATATTCACACTTATAATTATAAGGTCACGAGTTTGAACTTTATTTTTTTGGTTTGAGTCAATCAATTATGGGTAGGCTAGTTTATTTCATTGTGGTCTTACACCGACTAGTATCACAAAGCGAGAGTTTATTCACACTCGAAAGGGTTGTGAGGTTCCCTCATCATCCCAAAAAAAAAAATGGTCCCACACACTGCACAAAGGGGATTTACGCGGCATGTGGCTCTCTTTGTATTATTATTATTATTATTATTATTATTATTTTTGGGTACATCGGAACGGGATACCCAGTAAAAGGAGAGGGCACTGGGGAGCCCAAAGAAAAATGGCGAACTCACATTGAACTTCTAATAATATCCCTAAAAAATTGTTATCTAAGTCGCCGGAGGACCAAAATGGTTAAGAAAATTGATAGTCGAAGGATGTAATTAGCGAAGTCAAAATGACTAGGACCAAAAAGGTGAAATCAACATAGTCGGTGGACCATTTTGGTAATTTACCTGACTACCAGTGTCTAATTCATAGGCGTCTGTTGTACAATAGACACTAGTTGCTTTCCTACAACAGACTTAAATGAACAGTTTGTACTAGTGATAAAAAGCTATGAAATGGGTTAACTGCACAATTTAACAAGTTTAATTAGATGTTTTCTTTTTGTTCGAGAGTCTAATTACATTTAGGTATATAGTTTGATGGTCTATTTGACCTTCATACCTATTTTTTTTTTTTTGGTTTAGTATTTTGCTTTTTAGTTTGTTTTATGGGTTCATTTTTCACTGTTTAGAGTTCAGTATTTATGTTTTAGGTTTAAGATTTAATTTTTTGGTTTAGACTTTAGGGTTTATCTAGAAATACACTCTATATTGATAAAAATTGCACTCTAGTGTTAAATTTTGCACTTTTAAAATTAGAGAAAATTATCATAATACTACTGTGCTTTTTTTTTTTTCCGCTTCAAATTACACAAGATATGTTAGATTTTTGTAAATGAAAGTCTGAGATTAACTCTTAATTTTTTTCATGTGAACAAGTTTTCATGTGTTTTTTTTTTTGGTGCATCAAAAGCCCTCAAGAGAGAGCTTTAACTAATCCTAATGGAAGGACAAGCTTTCATGTGTGTTTACCTATATATGTGTTTATTCAAATGAGAACTAATAGTCTCGTGAAAATATACTGACTTATTTATATATAATATTATGTTTGTATTTTTTTAAAATCAGGACGGGAGGGGGGACCCCTAGGGAGCTAACTATTATGTTCCTCCACCACTCTACGAGCTCTAGTGACGAATGCCAAATCGTCAATATACACATCCTCGCTCACGAATGGGCAATCCTTACAAATCTTTATTTCATCCCCTTGGAGCGCTCCAAACGACGCAAGAATATCTGCTACTCGGTAGATCGGTCTGAACGATATCCTCCAGTCCTTGTTAGTCCACCACTTAATCTTGTTAATGCATTGCCTCATAGGTCTGCGTCCCGCCGTGTCCTCTTAGAGCCATTGTAGAACACATTTCGCGTCGGATTGAACTTCCACATCACGGATGCCTCTGTGCCATACCCAACTTAAACCCTCAGCGGTTGCACTCGCTTCAATCAGTGCCGGATCTCCATACGGAACTCTGCATGACGTACTTTCAATCCATTCGCCCTTCCTGTTACGTATAATGCTGCCCCACCCAGCTCTGACGACACTGGGTTTAGCGCTACCATCCACATTAAGAGTGAACTGATAATCCTTTGATGCGCTCCATCGGAGTCGAAGGACTGTGTGTGTCGTTGCTTTAGCATTGTTACCATTGTGTCGTGCAAACGCACCATCAATCTCATCTCTCGTTTCCCTAATCTAGTTGATTTTGTGCTGAGCAGTCATCTCCCTTCCATTAAACACATCACACCGCCATTTCCAGATCCAGTCTTCACCATCGACCTCACTCTTCCCACTAGTGACATTCTCTATAATCCAGTTACGGAAGGTGATGTGACGCCATCTTCTTCGTCTCTCAGCTGGTGCGAAAGCCTCCCAAATCTCTTGTGCTTTGGTGCATCTTCTGAGAATATGGTCGGCTGACTCCATCTCCCCAACGCACCGGCCGATTACAACTGTCCTCCATGGTGAATCCTCTTCTTTTTCTTTCAGCATTCCTCATTATCCGGTCATGGATGGCGGTCCACACGAACGTCTTGAGTTTATTTGGGACTTTCAGTTTCCACAAGATGCTCCAAAATCTATCCTGCATGTTAATCGGGTAGTCATGTACCAAGGAGTACGCAGAAGTAACAGAGAACTTACCATTAGCTTCACGGCTCCAGTAGCATTCATCTTCCCCTTCGTCATCTTGCAGCGTGTAATACATCATTTGCTGCTTTATCTCCAGTGGTAGCTGCAGCAACATCTCCCATTTCCAACCCCTGGAGGCGTCCCAGTAGTCGCAAACCCTATCGTCGTTATTGGAACTACCATCCTGGTTTGGAATCACAAGAGCAAGTGGTGCTTCTAGCAGCCACGCGCCTGTCCAGAAATGAGTTACCTTCCCATTCTTAACGAAGATTCTGGTTCCCTTTTGGGTGATGCCCTTAGCCGCGACAATTCCTCGCTAGGCGTTTGAGCAATTCGATTTTGCACAAATCATTTCCCATCCTGTCTTGTCATGAGCATACTTCTCTTTTAAAATTTTGACCCAAAAGCTCTCCTTGTTAGTTATGAGATGCCACCCGAGTTTTGCCATGAAGGCCATGTTCATCTCCTTCGCCGATCTAATTCCCAATCCTCCAACATTCTTGGTCTTTGTTACTTCCTCCCAGCACACGAGATGGCATTTCCAGGTCTCAGGAGTACCCCCCATATGAACATACGGATTCTTTTATCAATCGCCTCCCATACCCCAGCTGACATGAAGATGGTTTGCATCCCATAATATGGGATAGCTTGAAGAACCGACTGGGCCAGAACTTGTCTACCCGCTAACGTAAGAAATTTCGTTTTCCATCCATTTAACCTGTCATCAATTTTTTCCAGCAACGGGGAGAAGATGTTGTTAGTGACTCTACCATAGAGTGTAGGAACCCCGAGGTACTTGCCAAGGTTTGTTGTCTCGGGGATGCCAACAATTTCAGTGATTCTTCTAGCTTCTTCATTATGTTTGTATGTTACCTTGTTGGCTTGTTATACCATATATATATATATATATATATATATATATATATATATATATATATATATATATATCAAATGAGAACATGATCCTCTTGTAAAAAGTAAGGATTGATCTCAGTTGTCCATCAAGATTCATCAAACACAAGATCAGTTTTATAATTATTAAAAACTTTTAAGAGTGAGTTTATTTTATAATTATTGCAAACTTCAAAATTTAGTAATGGTACGATCCTAACATTGATTTCTCAAAATAGAGGTATGAATATGTCCTCACTTTTTACATGGGGGGAATGTTCTCACTTGGAACCCTCCCCTATATATATAGATTAGTGATTTTAGATTAGCGATCAAATAAGATCCACTGATGCACATGTACTGTAAAGAGAATAACTAGTACTCCGTATAAATATAAAATGTTCATGCATAAATCATAATAATACTAATAATAGTAATATAATAAATTACTCCGTATAAATTAAAATGAATCACACTATAGATTATTGATAGTGTAAATATGTGCCGGATGGCAAATATCAAGAGGTTTCTCCACTTCTTCGTCTGCGTAGAACTTATTCAATTAGATTTTACAGTGAGCTGATCGGAAAATTATTTGGTCAAGACGGAAATGTTGATTCTAGGTTCATAAAATAAACTCTTTAGCTATCAATTAGTCATCCATAATTAAATTTATGGAGCATTCCCATCATTCCTCCCACGAATGGTATTAACTAGTCAAAATTCCTAATTAGGTTAGTCAAAATTGTAGCTCTTTCCCAAGTCCCTTTGCCCTATCTTCAAATAGTGAATGTTTAACAATATATTCACAATTCCCCCATTGCCCTATCTTCAAATAGTGATCCCATCCGGCAACTCAGAATTCAACCTAAATATCAACATTCTGGATCAAAATGAAAGTCAGGATCCCTCCTAAATATCGATATTCTATATTAAAAAGGAAAGGAAAAAAAAACTAAAAAGTAAAAATGAGGACTTCTTGACAGTTAAACAGTTGTTTTATAAGTTACATTTAATCGAGAGAAGCTGCAATTATCTCAAATCATAGTTTAAGTATAGACTCTGATCATTTCCAGAAATATGGTAATGCAGAATAATTGGTGAGAAAGCTGTACCATTTTGATGAGCAATGCTGCGGCATAAGACTTATCCAGTTAATTTTCGAAATATTCTTTTCATTTTTTTTTTGGGTGTACCAAACTATACCCTATTCTTTGAAATCTTTTCCACTTCAGCTACTGTTAAATGTCTTATCCCATTCTCCTTCAATTTTCCCTCTCCTCCTGTCAAACAATTCTGATGCTGTCTCTTTGTCATTTTCAGCAACTTAAGACCTTCACTCAATTTGGGGAAGAAGCCTTCAGGTCTAAAACACCATGGCCTGAATACACCAAACATAACCCCCACATCATTCTCGAGTCTCTCGACTCCCACGTCACTAATTTTGGCATTGCTCAAAAGAATACCGTTAAACATCAAAGTATCAAGCCTGGATGCCAGGCTTCTCCATACCCCAACGAAATCGATCTCATTCAGACCTTCTGCCAGTACTGACATTTTTCCCTGTAGATAATCTAACGCTGTGACCAGAGATTGGGACACTATATGCCCTTCATCCTTTTCCTGCCATTGCTTCTTGTTCCTCATATAATCTCGACAGCACACATCAAATCCCCTCAAAACAACAGTTGACAGCTTCTCAGCCCATTCTATTCTGAACTCCTCCAACTTCTTAATTTCCCCGTCAAAAACACCGGTTGCAACCAATTCCTCTTCACTAGTGCGATTTTCAGTTAGAGTTTCCAACTCATCTACATGGTCTAGTCCCATCTCCAAAAAGAACACATCCTCACACCATTCCTTTAGAACTGTCACAAAATAGCGAGACGCGTTGATGCACCTAACTACTTTTGTCAAAGCATCATCATCTGTTAGTGCTGTTAGCCCTTCAGCTTCTTGGGACCTGAGAAGTATGCAATCAAAAAATTTCTTTACTAGTGGTGCTCCTATCAATTTCAAAAACTTTGATCTCAATGAAACAGTTGGTAGTGATCGACAACGATCAATGACTGCAGATAAACGCCGAAGAAAGGCACCGGCAATTGCAGGAGTCTTGGTGTCCCCTTGCCCTGATTGAAGGGCAGCTCCTTGAACATCACTCGACCAATTTCTTTCATCCACTATATCAGGTTTCAATTTATCAAGTGCATCATCAAGTTCAATTTCAGCCCATAAGTCAAGCCAATCAGGTCTGTCACCAAATACAGAAAGTGAAGAAATCTTCCGAAGTCCATCTTCATGCAATGAAAGTGAGATTCCTGATTGTGAAACAAGGGACTGCACTTTCTTATCAAATGCTATCATCAGGTCAATGAGAACGAGCCAAGATGTTCTAGCATGTGATTTAATTTCACTTACACTCTCTTCATCCAACTGAGTAATATACTGTGGGAATACTTCTTTCACCAAATACATACATAAGGAGGTTACCATTGCTGCAATCCACTCTTCTCTGCAACTATAACCAGAAAGCATAGCTTCATCAACTAGTGGTTGCAATAATTCATCCATAGAATCAACAAAATCTTGAGTGACCTTATATACTAGGGCAAAGATAAATTCCGGCTTATCAACCCACTTTGAGAAATGCTGTTGACAAGCAACTGATATAGGATTCACAAGCTCTTCAATTGTCCAAAGTGGCTGGTGTAAGGCGACTTCTCTACTATGCCCCTCTAGTTGCCGGGATTTTCTCTGTCTCTGCAATTCCTGTAGACTGCACAATGTAACAAAGCTTTCACAATACTTTTGTTTGAGGTCCCCTCGCATTGTGAAAAGTGGGTTATGGACATTTGTTGACTTCTTCGTTTCTGAGCTTGAGGAATTTATAGAAGATAAGGGCGGTGGCCATCCAAGAGAAGTAAGAAGGGAGCGGTGATCTGCAATTGCCTGAGGTCTAAAAATAGCTAAAGCTCGATCCACTCTATGATCAACAGCTGATACAAGTCGTGTCCACTGAGGTTGGGACTTTGAAATCAATCTTAGAGCATCTTCTGTTTGTTTAAGAGTCCTGATTGCAAGAACCTGCATGTCCTGTAAATAACAAGAAAAATAGAAAAAGGAAAGCATTACAGATTTTGTAATAAAGGAACTTCTATTCCCAAATCCCAATGAATGACACTCACTTCTGAACTTTCTGAGGATGGATGTCTCCTCAACGTTCTGTTCACAATGGAAGACACAGCATCCTCAATGTCACCAACTAAAGTATCAAGCTTCAATGCTGTCTCTGGAAATTGAAAGCAAATTCCAGTGGTGAGAATTAGAAACTATAACAAAAACTAAAATGCATTTAGGAACTTTAATGCATCAAACTGGTTCTTTTTTATGAAAGGCATGTCAGAAAATTACAAAATGGAAAAGAAGCTAACAAGAAGAATAAGTATATATGTATGTATGTAAGTATGCACATGATCATAAATTAAGCACATGAGATCCGAAAATTTATACTGAGAGGTCATGCTTAACTACTACACCTAGGAGAAGCAAATGCTATGGAGGAGATGTAAATTCCTTTCTTCATTTGCACAAAATAATTTCAATGTTTCATATGTCTTGTAGTTGTCTGAAATTTCTATAAAGAAGTTCACTTGAAATAATATAATCTCTAGAAATAAGAACAAGTAAACAATCCAACCTGAAAGATTGCTCAGTACATAACAATACACACATTCTGCTTATGAAATGAAATTAGTAATAGGTATGGTAATGACACTTGTGAAAATAAAAAGTACAGAAATCATTGAACTCCCCTAAGGGTTAGATATAAGAAACGAGAGTAATCTATATTACAAAAGCCAAATTATATATATATTAGCAGATTTTCCCACACTCGTTGAGAACTCAATTGTTCACTGCATTTCCAAAGTTCATAGAACTCTCATTTTATGATTTTCCTGTGTTTTATACTATTTCACAAGATATAATTCATCTCCCATGTTTCTTCAAGGATCAGCATTTCTTTATTCAATTCTGTTTCTTGTCAATACACCTACCTCCAGTTTCTTTAACTATTTCTCATTTTCCATTCCATACCAATCAAACAAAGAAGCACAGAGAAACTGATCTTGAATTCTCAATCTAATGTTTTAAATTGTTGTGCAGAAGTAATAAATTTCATTTATAAAAAACAACATAGCCAGAACTCACCTGCATACTTCCGCACTGTTTCAACTCTCGCCACCTCCTTCGCCAGTGCCGGTAACTCCTCCCCCAAAACCTTGTCCGGACCTCCATCTGCACAACATTTCAAAACAGCACACCGTTCTTATTGCAATAAATTCGCTGTGCAACTGAAGGAAAATCAAATACTTTCTCGAGAGGCATAATTTGCGTCCATTTTACCAGATGAAGAAGCTGCAGTATGAGAGGAAGACTGAAGATCCTTCACTTTGGCATTTATATCACCGAGTAGACCGTTGATCCGTTCCGAATCCGAAGCGTAATCGATCAGATAGTTCTCAAGCTGCTTGTTGAGATCAAAGAGGCATTGATCGAGAGCATTACACTGATTCCCGAGCTCCGACACGAGATGAGGAACCTGTTCTAGGTCTTCCCGGGTGCTGAGCTTCGCATTGAGAAAAGAGATGACCGAGGGGGGAAGAGATGTGGGCGGTGGCAGCATGTGAATCACTGAATCCATGAGTGAAAGAGTCTGGTCATCTGGTTTATAGTGATTTGGTTTATGGGTTTAGGGTTTGGGAACTGTAGGGGGAAAGGGAATCGAAAGCTATGGCAAAGGCGAGCTTCAATCTGGTTCGTTACAACAATAGCACAAGGTAAGACGAGGGCTCGAGGATTCGAGGAAGACAGAAAATAAACCTTTTTTTCTAAAAAATTAATGAATTTGGGACTTGGGAGTTCACTTTCTTACCAATTTAATTGTTAAAGAAAAAAAAGTCCTTTCTTCAAAAAACAAGAAAAAGAAAATCCTAAAACGTAATAATTAATTTTTTTTAAAAAAATGTTTATGCATATCATATGCATATATCTTTTTTTTTTTTTAATAATGATGGTTTTTACCGTGTCGTACTCTTCATAAACTAGGTATACATAATGGGGATAGGAAATTCAATTGTTATACCATGAATCAGGATTTTGCATTGTGGATCTTGATTCTTGGATTCACTCTGATGGGCACGACCGCGACCTCAAGGATCCGTAATGCTGCCTTGCTTGCATTGTGGATCTTGATTCTTGGATTCACTCTGATGGGCACGACCGCGACCTCAAGGATCCGTAATGCTGCCTTGCTGATCACCATCCCAATCGTGACCATGGGCAGGATGGTTGGGACCCATAGTTGTATTCTGTGGTCACGGCCATCCTCTTGGTCAGGAGGGTGACCGTGACCCCACTTCTAGTGTGCACGAAAATCAGTTATCCTAGCAAGCTGGCACGAATTTGGGGGTATTTATATGCATTATTAACTTTTCATTTTTATCATATCTCTCTAGGTCTTTTTTGAAAGAAACCTCTCCAAACATTTTCCTTCTATAATCAATCCATATTTGATTAAGAATTAAAGATCATTTCAACTTGTAATCAATTACAATTACAATTTTAATGACCTAGCTAATGTTCACGCGGAGGCTCGAACCTGCGCCCAGCGCCTAGGGGAGAAGTGACCGAACCATTGGACCATGCTGACTCGTTAAAATATTTAACGGGCGAGATACCCAGTTTTGGATGGATAAGTGGGTTGTGCCGTACCCTCTTAGACAGCTCGTTCAGTTTCCACTCAGCCTTCCAGTGCTTTATGCGAAGGTTCATGAGTATTGGATCGAGGGAAGCGGATGGAATTGGGAGCTTATACAAGATATTCTTCCGGTGGATATTCTGAGGCGACTCGCTAGTATCATCTTGGCACCGGGAATTGATGATAACGATAGTGTAGGGTGGTGCCTTGACCCGAATGGGAGTTTCTCCGTGGCTTCGGCTTATGATGCCTTTTTTCCTCCTTTACCGACTGGGTCTTCCTTTGACTGGAGTTGTATTTGGGATATAAAAGTGCCCCATCGTATATGTCTTTTTCTGTGGCAGCTTAAACATGGTCGCGTTCTGACCAATGTTGAGCGCGCAAGACGACATCTCACCTCTAATGTTTCTTGTGTTTATTGTGCAGGACCGTATGAAGATTGTAATCATCTTTTCCGGTTTTGCCGCGAAGCGAAAGGGATTTGGAGCGCGGCTTTGAGGAAGACCACACTGTTAGCCCTTGACGGGCTAGACTGGGAGGCTTGGCTCACAGCCAATCTCACTGGCGATCGCTCTTTTGGTCTCCCTGCGAATTGGCCGCAACTTTTTGCGATCCGGGTTTGGTGGCTGTGGAAGTGGCGGAACGAGGCTGTTTTCAACGCTCGGGTAATACCGCTTAGTCGAAAGCTCGTTTGGATCACGTAGCAGGTTGTGGAGGTCACTGCAGCGTTTGCTGCTAATACGCACCCGGGAAGGAATGACGCCCAGGCGGTGGCTGTTCGCCTCTCATGGAGGAAACCCCCGGCTGGATGGTCGAAGATCAACGTCGATGGGAGCTGCTCCAACACAGATGGGATCGCGGGTTGTGGAGGGGTGTTACGTGATGCGGATGGACAATGGATCAGCGGGTTTTCCTATAATATTGGTCGATGTTCCATTGAGGAGGCTGAGACTTGGGCAGTTCTTCAGGGTTTGTGTTTAGCTTCCAGGAAAGGGGTGCGACGATTGGTAGTGGAAAGTGACTCTTTGAGTTTGGTAGATCGTTTGCGAACTCAATCACCTGGGCGAGGGAACGGGGGAAATCTCCTCATGCGCTGCTTCCGTGAGGTCTCCACCTTTGAGGATGTCAAGTTTGACCATGTGTATAGAGAGCAGAACTTTTTGGCTGACGCCTTGGCTAAGAAGTCTTTGAGTCATCCTGTGCACCTTTATCAGCTCGACGAGGTCCCAAATGATATGCGAAACCTCTTTCAGGATGATATTATAGGGGCCGGCACTCTCCGGAAGATTACTATCCGGAGATAGTTTCTCTCTGTTTTCTCCTTTTGGGATAATCTCCCTCTTCTCTTATCAAAAAAAAAAATTACAATTACAATTTTCATATTTCAAATTTCATTGTTCTAGTTCAAAGTTAAGGTGGTGTTTGGCAAATAGCGGTTAGATGATAACTGTTAGCGGATTAGATTAGTGGGTCTAATTAGTTTATCGCATTAGCTGGTTGTAGAAAAATGTTTAGTAAATTAGATGTTGGCTAATTATATGCAAAATGACATTTAAAGGTATAAGTATAATTTATTTTCTCAAAAAGCTGATCAAAAAAAGCTATTTTGAGCAAAAAAAAATTTTAAATTTTAATGTTTAAGAACAATAAGTTGTTACAAAAAGCTGATTAACTAAACACTCATATTGGTTGTTTAACCAAGTCAAATAGCTAATAGTGGTCAAACAAACCAAAATTGACTGATAGGCTAATTATGTTACCAAACATAACCAAAGTCTTTCTTACTTTCTTTGTATTTTATTTCTTTCAATTGTTCTTGCAATGTGTTTCATTTTATATCATGTTTTCTTTGGTCGGGTCCACACGGACGGCGCCATTTGATAAATTAAATCATTTTAAAGTAGTTCATGTGTATAGAATACGTATGAAAATTGTAAGAATCTAGAGAAGCCTAGAAATTGGCTTTGAATAGCCCTTTTATTCCATGTTTAGAGAGAGTCTAGAGAGAAAGTGGAGGAGACCAAAACTCCAAAAAAATCCCTCTCATGTAGGATTAAAGTCCTTTATATAGGGTCAATACATGTATCTAATACGGAGTACGTGTACAAAATACGTAGGGTGATATGTTCGGGGTATAATTCCCTATCAGTGGGTATGATTGAGTATAAATACGCGGATGCTGCCTCGGGATCTTATGACGAAGAGGCTTATTGGTGAGGGAGGGGCTTGTGTCTGGGGGCCTCTACGTTCTTGACCTCTAGAAGGATGGAGTTTTGTTTTGTGTTTTGGTGTTGTATTGTTTTGGTGTTGTTTCTCAGTTTTGATGCTTATTGTCGTTTGGAGAATGCTTCCCTTTCGTTGGTAACGAATTTGTGTCCTCCGGTGTGGAGTTTGTCTTCTTTACCTTGTGTGTCCAAGCTTGTATGGTCCACGTTGAGTTCACCTGAAGTTGTGGTATTGGTAGCGTTCAAGCTTCCAGTTTATGGGGAGTATCCAATCACAAGTTTGTTCAGTCACGTCGAGTTCACCCGGTGTTTGTCCGTAGGTATTGGTGGCGTCCAAGCTTCTGTTGCAGGGGGAGTGTCCAATCCCAAGCTTGTTCGATCCACGTTGAGTTCACCCAACTGTTCATAGGTATTCGTGGCGTGCAAAGCTTTTCAAGTGGAGTCTCCTAAATGAGATATGAGTTTGTTATGTTTGAGTTCGCTTGTTATTGAGTTAGTTTGTTATTTCGTTATTTAGTTATTTTGGGTTATCGGTTATTTCTGTAACAAGTTGGGCATGATTAATATCTATGCTCCAACTTGAGGGAAGTGTTATGGAATATATATTTAATATATGGAATTTCTATAAATTAGGCAATCTTAGGGATTTAGTAGGTAGGGATATGGAAACTTGTTTCTTATTCGTAGTTTTCGCACCTATTTATAGGGCTTTGTATTCTCTTTTCTATAAGACAATATAAGACAACATATTCAAAAATCTTTTCTTTTACTTTTATAACCAAACTATATAATATTCAATGTTATAATTTATATAATTATATATCGATTCAAATATTCTTAAAATATTATAACAAATTCATTTTGTGCAACACACCGATAAAAATACTAGTTAAATTTAAAACAAAAAATTGTTCATGCATTCGCTATATGCATATATCTATTTTTTAAAAATAATGATAGCATACGTCAGGATCTTGCATTGTGGATCGTGGTCCTTGAATTCACTCTTATGGGCACGACCATGACCTCAAGGATCCCCAATGTTGCCTTATTGGTCATGATCACCATCCCAATCGTGACCATAGGCAGGATGGCTGAGACCCGTAGCTGTATTCTGTGGTCACAGTCATTCTCCTGCCTGGGAGCGTGACCGTGACACTACTTCTAGTATGCACGAAAATCAGTTATTTTGGCACGAATTTGGTGGTATTTATATGCATTAACAACTTTTCATTTTTAGCATCTCTCTCTAGATTTTTCTTTAATGAAATTGTGACTGGATTCAATTCCATGAGCCCCGGAAAGCATAAGATGACTTCTTGTTAAAGATAAAGCCATGATGGCCTATCATCACGATAGTTGTTAGTTTTTGGTTACCCCCTCCTCCCCTCCAAAAAAAAAAAAAAAAGAGAAGAAAGATGAGAGAATTTTTGAAGAATGGGGAAAGGGTGTATGAAGAATGAAGGAGAAAATTTGACAAAAAGATAGTGAGAGAGAAGTCGTTGGGGGTTGGGTAATAAATGATGTTTGAGGGTTGAGGTAAATTTTAGGAGTCTTGGAGTTAGGAGTAATAAATATGAAGTGGGGGTTTTGGGGTAATAAACATAAAGTGGGGGTTTTGGGGTAATAAGGGCTTTGGGTAGGCTTGGTTAATTTCTTCTTCCCCAGTGTTTAGTCGTGAGAAATTCAAAAGAGAGAAACGACATTAATGTCTCAGAGATTTATGTTTTCTCATAAATTTTGCATAAAAAGTAATTGAATTACCTTCTTTCTTAAAATCATAGTCTTAAAACGGTAATGGGAATACAACTTTACACATTTTTTCCACTTTTTAAAATTTACACAATATTGTCTCTCTCTTCTCTCATTTGCACGTTACAGTCACCAACTTATCTCTTAACATAGGAAAGAATGTTAGCAAGGGAGATTGCATCTAAAAGAAAAACCATCAAAATGTGCTAAAAAAACAAAAACTAAAGGGAAATATTTAGAACAAAAAATGCAACGCAAAGTTTGAATATAACTTTTGAACATAATTGTTCTCCCATAAATAACATAGGAGCATGAACAGAAAAATTCAAATATATTTATTGAATTTGAAAGAATGATTTCATCTCATGCAAGGTATAATAGAAAGAGGACTAACGAACAATCTAAGCACTCCAAGCATTATCTTGCAATTAAATGTTTAACAAGCAACAATCTATCTCACTCTCCGAGCTTTAAAAGTTACATCTAAGCATTATCTTGCAATTAAATGTTTAACAAACAACAATCTATCTCACTCTCCAAACTTAAAAAGATACATCTAAGCATTATCTTGCAATTAAATGTTTAACAAGCAACAATCTATCTATTTCCAAACTTAAAAAGATACATCTAATCCAAATGTCTATCAGGAGAATAACAACCTAAGGAGAATACAATAACAATGGTTGATGGTTGAGTATTATTCTATGAGGGCTATGTGATTTAATTCTTTTAAAGAAAAATTGAGTTGTAAAGTAGCATTGGGACTTAGTGAAAGATCCATGGGAAATACGACGAATTAAGTAATAGAGGGGCTTTATAGAGAATTTTTGTGAAATGATGAATATTACAGTATATGATGTAAAGTATGCGTTAGTGAAATTCCTCTTTAGTAATAAGATAAAGAAGATAAAGTGAACTATTCCGTTTGAAAACTTGAAAAATATTTTTCAGAAAATGACTTATTCCCTTTAAAATACAATAAAAATTCTCCCTACTTTCTTTACTCATTCCTTTTTTCTTTACTTACTGCACTTAATATTGTATAACTTTCATTTCAGTAAGATAAAGAAAGATTTCATTATACACTTTATGCAAAAATTAAGATTTTATAAAATCTTTTAAATTTCCTCCAGACTGCCAAAGGTCTTGTGGTCAAGCGGCATCTGGTGTACACTTCCATGTAAAAGGGAGTGGGTTCGAGCCTCAGTGGAGGCATCTGTTGACTCTTTGTGCTTTAGTAGGTTGAGAAAGTAGCTATGAACAGTAGCTATGAACAGATACAACCGAGTCAGTAGAACTCAAAAAAAAAATTTCCTCCAGACTTTTATCTTCCTTAAGATCAACAAGAAGGCCATATTATATATATATATATATATTATTATTATTTATTTATTTATTTTGAGAACAAGCCATTACTTTATATTTAGGTGAGCCTTTCTAAATTCTAATGTCCAAAGCCACGAGAAGTAGAAAGTTATGCATCTTATGCTTACAAAATATTAGGTGAAGGATTACACAGAAAGGAGGCATAAAAATATGTGCAGAGACTATGATGCGAAAATGGCGAAGAAGTAATTTTCAACAAAGAAAACTAAAGTGATGATTATTGATCTTTGGAATACAGTTTGATCACTGAAATGCTCTTATGGTAGGCACAAGAGAGATAGAGAAAGAGAGTTTAGTAAATACAAGCTAAGTATGGAGAGGATAGCATCTTCAAAATCAGAGATGTCAGCAACCCATCACTGCACAATTGTAGACAAAACTTCCCAAATGCTTTCTCCCCAGCAAGTTCCACTGGGACTGGCCTTGGTCTTGGCCTTGATCAGGCTCCCAAGAATTGATCTCTATGAATCCTCCATTCATCGCCCGGGGACCCCCAATCGTAATAAGCTTATCGCCGCACGCCTTAAAGGCCAGGCCCCAACCATTCACCGATGTTGCCTGCTCGGGCAGCCTTCCTATTACACTCCATGAGTTCCTCTCCTTGTTGTACTTCAACACTTCTTTTTCAGCATAGAAAGCAGCATACAGTTGATTCTTCACAACCGCGAGAAGAGGGGGCGCCTTGGCTGTTGCAGGAGCATCGTTAGTTTCCCCTCGTGCAGGGAACATTTCAGGGATCTCGACCCAACTCCTTGTTTTCAGGTCGTATACCTCCCCGCTGGTGAGTATATTCGAACTGCCCGCCCCAACCCCTCCAAGCACATACAGCTTTCCATCCATGAACACTCCTGAACACAGTTTTCTGGCTTTATTCATACTAGGCAAAATCTCCCAAGTTCCAGTCTCAGAGTTATAAAGCTCTACAGAGCTTAGTACATTTCCTGTTGAATCACAACCACCCGCCACGATTGCAATTTCACCAAGGCTCGCAGTGCTAAACAGGCATCTAGGTGTATGTGTCCTCATTGCAGGCGACCATGAATTAGTCAACAAGCTGTACTTGTAGATTGCATGGGATTCTATTTCTTTCCCGAAAACAAGAAGTTCGGTACCAACAGCCAATGATTCCTTGTCAGAACACATGAAGCATTCATTTGATGTCATTGTAGGCAAGTGCATCCATCTACCAGTATTGGGGTCAAAGGCATCCCATTCAAGAAGGTTGCAAGATAAATAAACCCAATGTTCTACAATACCCAACATTCTCCTTAGTTTATATAGCTCCCCGCTACGAACAAGAGACCTAAAGCTTTGGTTCAACGAGGCAATTGAGCCATAATCTGACCTTGGACAGTGAAGTAGGCAATTTACTGAAAGGTCTCGGCCGATTTGATGGATTAGATCGTTTCTATCAGAATGATTTGCATCTTCTTGTCCATTACTAGTTAGTTCTCGTTGCGACAATGAAAGATCATGAAAACCCTGCACCGTTTCCTCTTTCTCTAGGCAATCAGCCAGCTTCAAGGACTTCCGCAGTGCAATGTCTTCTTCCTCTTCCAAACGGCGTTTCTCCTTTGAATTTTCTGTGACAAGGGAAGCAGTATGAATCCATGTGCTCTCTTGCTCACAGGCTCTAGGAAGGTCTCGAGATACAAGATATGATGGACCCTCCAACATGGTGCAAACTAGCAAAGTCACTTGCTATAATGCCTATAAAGAACAAACAAAACCAGTTAATGGAGTCTGAAGTTGTGCTCCTCCATCAAAATAGCACCCCAAAAGAATCAATCTAATAATTTTAAATTTTCTAGACATTCCATCCAAGATAATTGTAGCTAAAGAACTTATCTTTGTACCAGAAAAAAATTAATTAGGCAGCCTATATAAAATAAAAGAAGCAAAATAAGTATATAAAATGAAAACACAAACACATAATAGCATTCTAAACCACCATAAAGCATCAACATGAAACACAAAGGATTTAAAGTCAAAGCAAGGTTTGTATCTACTAGCTGGATCCTTCAGGTGCAAGAGCATAAATGAAGTGTTAAACATTGTGAAAAATTACAAAGCTATCAATGCAAAATTATTCCACAACAGACATGCAACCTATTTTGGCATTTTTTTTTTGTTTGAAGGTCAATCATATTTTGGTGAGAACATAAACAATAAATAGACATAATGACAAATTATACTGCAAATCTAGAAATACAACAAAAGATGACAGATCAGATATAGATTCTTTTTAAACATAATTCTAAAAGTGCAGGTCAATTTAATAGCTTAAAGAAAATAGAAACTTTAGCTGTAAACCAAAATTCAAGTGCTGTTTTAATATCAGAATTAATTGATTACGGAGTATCTCTAAAGGATAGCTTTACAATGAGGCAAGCAGAGGAGAAGTGACTACTAGATTAGTGGCTGCCATGTTTAAATCATTAACATGCAAACAAAATTCCTCTAAGACTGTGATAGCATAATTAAAGGTAAAAACCATAAAATATGATATGCATTTATGGGACAGGTATATTATATTCACTTCCACTCCAATTAAACAGAAATTGACCATTATCAACCATTTGACGTGCCAACTAAATTCCTTCTGCATTCCACCACATTATCACTCCTGCATATAAATTTATTTTTTGAACCTAAGATGCTCAAAAGCTCTGTTCAAAAGTTTTATTTAGGAAATGGCATTAAACAAGTTGGTCATTTTATTTCAAAAGCTTTTTGGAAATTATTATCATTAATGTCTGCTGCCCATCTTGGAAAAGAGGGAAGAATTTAGATGTGGCAATTTGTGTGATTTCAGCCCACTTGCCCACTTTATACTATTGGTCAATTTTGGAGAGTTGAATTTTAACCTACTTCTAGAGTAAGTCAAAAATAAGATGAAAACAAATCAATATTGGGTTATTTGAAATTTTAACTCATTTAAAATTAACATTTTTGTTCAAAATATAAACTTCTATATTGGATAAAAAGCTATTATTAATTTAATTTGTTCTACATACACAGCCAGTCTATGAAAATAAACTTGAACTTGGTCAACTCGGACTTGGCCATGGACTTTCTATGTGGTCTAATTATCATTTCACATTAGCCACAAAGAAAGTCTGCTGCAACTGATAAGATGCACGGATATTAATATAATCAAACTTGAAATTTCTAAATGTTCCAACTTGAGGGGGAGTGTTGGATATAGAAACTAGAAATCCCTAGTTGTAACCTAAGGCATTAGTTAAGCCCATTATATGTTATCAATATTAACCATTGTTCTTTCTTTCTATGGTTTGTACTATTCTCTGTCCACTAGCCCTTTCAATTCCTAAATTTCAACAATAACAAAAATGGGAATTTGTGATGTCATCTTGACTGACCCATTCGAATAACCAGTACTTCAAATAGCATTTTACACATTCAATATAACCCATAGCTAATTTGGATAGGTTGAAAACTCAAATTTTTTCTTCAATCAATTATGGCCAACCCAAAAGGCTGCTCATATTTTATTCAATCTGTTTTGACCTCATTTGAGCAATTGACAACTCTGGACACTCTTTGTTATAACATGTTTACATTCTACTATAGACATGTGCAGGGAAACACAAACATCCAGATAGAATTTCCATTACTTCATTGGAAGCAGAAAGTAAGAACTCAGCTCTTGTGCTACAACAAATCAAAAATCAATCTCTTAGGACCATTTCAATGGATAACAAAAGAGGGGAAAAAAGGGGGCGACAAAGAAAAGCAATCATCAAGCTCTAAAATGGAAAAAATCACACCAAAGTCTAGATTCCAACCAAAAACAGCATAGATAATCACAATTGAGTGAGTAACTAATCCCAGATTCACATCACAATTATGAATTCTACACGCATGTATAATACGGGGGGATTATACAGACAAAAACTCGAAGCAAAATCAGGGAAGTAAAATACTCCGTAACTATAGATTCAACACTTAAAAGACTGCAAACACAATCCTTCAGCCAAAAAAACACAAATTCACTAATTGCATTTCATGCATATGAGCTACGAATTGAACAAGAACATCAGATTAAAACAACAAAAACCATACAACTATAAAATTGAAAAGGAAAAACTGAAAAAGGCAGAGGAACTTACAGGTTGTTGAAGGAGCAGCCTTTGGTTGAAATTATCACCTTTATTTATGCGAATAGGAACACATATGTATATTTATACACAAGAAAACACTGCAAAAGTGAGTGTCCTTCATGTTTGGCCATTTTCGATTCTATCTTATCACTTTTCACTACTAATCTCAAATTCCAGAGAAGACAGCTTCTCTCTCTCTCTCTCTATATATATATCTCTATATATATATATATCTCTCTCTCTAAGTGTTTATATTTGTGTTCTATCTCTCTTACTGTAGTGTTTTTCTTGTGTATGAAATGGAGAGGAAGAAGAAGACAAGAGGGATTGAATAATGAGTATTGCTCCGTAAATATAATTGGGAAATACAGTACCAAAAAAAAAAAAAGAATAATAAAAATAAAATTCGTATATTTAAATAAAAAAGGGGTGAGAGGCGGTGAGGTGGGCCCAGAAACGGCTCGAAATTAAGAAAGTGATGAAATCTGGGACCCACTGGGAGGAACGAAATTGATGGGGGTCGTTAGTACACGTGTAAGTAATATATGAGAATGTGGTAACGGTTTGACTCTTTTCGCCGTTTTCCGTTCTGGACTTGTAATGGTTTCTTGTCCGTTTCCCGTTTTGGCTACTTATTGCCTTATTGAGAGTAGTTTTTTTTTTTTTTTTTTTAAATTAATATAAGGTGGGTATTTCGGATTTTGATTCATTTTTTCTTTTTTTTAATTTAGTTTTGAAAAAATGGAATCATTATTTTAAAATTTTAGTTCGAGTTGGTTTGAAAGAGTTTGATTTTAATTGGAGTTTGGTTCAGTTCATATTTCAGTCCAATTTAAGAACTTAAAACGTCCGTAATTTTCTAGCATATCTTGAAATGTTAAAGGCAGGTTTAGATGCAACACTAAAACTAGAATTGCAAGAATATCCCGTGTTACTTATGATAAAATTAGAATTTTCACACCTTCTTTTTTTTTTTTAAGTGACTCTCATGTGAGATCGTCTTACGGATCCTTATTCATGATATCAATTGTGTCAATATAGAAATGTAATACTTATACTAAAAAATATAATTCTACTACAGTATGTTTGGTTCACAGAATGAATTTTAAGGGAATATGAATAGTATTTCATAGGGAATGGAATAGGCTAGAAATAGAATAGAAATTGTATTCTATTGTTTGGTTCACAGAAGGAATAGACTTTAGGAATGTAATTTCAGTGTTTGGTTTGTTAAAAGAATAGAATTGAAATGTATTTAAAAGACACAAATACCCCTATACAAAAAATGTATTATTATTGTTATTGTTATTGTTATTGTTATTGTTATTGTTATTATGATATATGAAGAAAAAAATATATAAATTATACACGAAAGTATAACATTTGTGAATGGATGAAATTATAAGAATCTTAATTTACCACATGTCCATATGCATATGCATATAAATAAAGATATGTGTGTATATAATAATAATAATAATAATAATAATAATAATAATAATAATAATCAACAATCAACTGGAACATGTGGTCAGAATTTAAGTTTTATAATCTAACAGATTATGAATTATTTGAGTGAGCCTTTGATGGTTATATAAAATGTGTGGATGTCAGTAATTCATCGGAAATTATGGGCAAAAATTAAGGTGAAATGGTTGTGTAAAGTGCTATATAAAGGTGTTGAAATGGGATTACAATGTCACACCACTCACTACATGCTTACCAGAAAATTATTATTATATTGGGTAAAGTGTTCCTCTCATGTGAAGGTGGTGATTTGTTGTTTTTTGTGAATACTACTGACTCTATTACACCACTGAGGCTCAAACCCACCACCTCCCATATAAAGGGAAGGGTTTGATGCCACTGGACCACAAGGTCCTTGGCTGGTGATTTGTTGTTAATTGAGCAATAATCAGAAAGTGAGATGTTGAAGTACTGAAGATACGTACAGTGTGCACGGAACTCATCCAACATAAGATATTCTTAAAGATTATGCTCTTAATTAGGTTGTAGCCTTTTTTTTTTTGGTAAATTCACGCTGTAGCCTTTTGTATGTGTTTATGTATATACTTCAATGAATATAATATATTATATAAATGCATATATTTAATTAATTACATTTTAATATATAAATAAAAATAAATAAATAAAT
>CP025645.1:16142610-16164908 GCA_003576665.1 Ipomoea trifida
AGGGAATAGCTAATATATAAATATATTATATATATATTGGTTAATAATAGAAAAGGGTATTTTTGGTATTATATTATAAAAGCTATTTCCAAGTGCTTGGAAATAGCTAATACTAGGGGGTATCCTAGGAATGGCTATTCCCCTTGCAAAGGGAATAGCTCATTCCCGGGAACGCTATTCCTAGGAATAAAAGGATAAACCAAAAGATGGAATAGGTCTATTCCCGAGAATGGTATTCCATTCCCGACCTATTCCATGAACCAAACACGTTGATATAGAATAAAGTGTTTTTTACTTATAAGGAAAACTGATGGATAGTTACTCGGGCACCTGACCCACGACCTGACACTAGTAAGAATGAGCTACTTGGGCCTATTCGTAGTACAATGAGGACTGGACTTATTATTTATATTATCTATATATATTAAAACACAAGTGATAGCTTTCTCGCTCATTTTAGTACAAAAATTTTGAAATCGGTCAACATAATATTATATAATAATTCCTTATCAGAAATTCTAGCCTTCCCTATCATTCCTTATTTATGGCTAAAATTGACAAAATATTCAAAATATGATTTCATTCATTATTATACACGGAAATTAATGAAATATTTTATTCAATTCAATTCCTGTATGGATTCCTTATTTATGTACATATATTAATAATCAAATTACTATATGATGTATATTATAGTATTCAAAAAAAATTACTATATTATGTTAATGTATGTAATTAAACTCCTCTCATGATAATATTCAAAAAAAATGAATTCAACAATCAAATTACTATATGATGTATATTATAGTATTTAAAAAAAATATTACTATATTACGTTAATGTACGTAATTAAATTCCACTCATGATAATATACCATGCAATTCAATTATGGTTCAAAATATTTTAATCTTACGTATTTTTTTATTTTATATTCGTAAACAATCAAATTACTATATGGTGTATATTATAGTATTCAAAAAATATATATATTTTTTGTGAAATTAATTGTTGTTATACATATACTGTAAATATAATTTATACAGGATTATTAATGTTTTTAAAAAAGTATAATACTTAACATTATATTTTTTTTAAAAATGAATCCCTTATTTATACTATGTAACTGATTTTAAGTTTTGATTTCTTAGAGTATTGTGATTTTGGATATCCAGAGTATATGTGTCAACATTGTGCTGTAAATTTTTGGTATGAGTAAAGGCTAGAGGCAATGTTCAAAAGCAAGAATCCAAAATATTCATGTTATATTTTTAAAAGATGGGTGACCAATCGTTGGAGATTTTGACCAATCAATGGGTGATAGGGACATAATAATAGAAACTCAATCAGGTGAATTGCAACGTATAAATGAATTACATCCTGCATATCTTGGATTGCAATACCCTCTATTGTTCCCCTATGGTGATGATGGTTATAGGGAAGATATACCTATCACACACCCCAACACTTCTAATTCTGGCGGAAGGAAAAAAAATTAGTGAACGTGAATTCTTTGCATATAGGATGCATGAACGAGTCAATGAGGTGTTAACTATATTATTTGCAACGAGTGAAAATAGTGATACTTTTCTAACATATATTGTTTAATATTTTTTAGATTTAGTCCTAAGTGTTGATGAAATAAAAAATCAAGCATTAGTTGAGATTGAGAAATTGTTGAAAAGATGTGGGAAGAGCCCACATGATTACCAACAAATGTCAATTACAGATCTTGACTGTTCGACAAATTTGATGAATAGGTTGGTGTATGATGAGATGTGTTATGACAAAGCAGAACTTAAAGAAGAGCACAAAAAGTTGGTATCAAATCTAACACATGAGCAACATGATGTCTACACACAATAATGAATGATGTAAATTCAAATCAAGGAGGAGTTTTTTTTTTGTCTACGGTTATGGAGGAACTGGAAAGACATTTGTTTGGAGATCAAAGGGAGAAATAGTTCTTAATGTTGCTTCAAGTGGTATAGTTTCTCTATTATTATCCGGCGGAAGGACTGCGCATTCAAGGTTTGCAATTCCCCTAAACCCAAATGAGGATTCAACATGTAATATCAAACAAGGTAGCCATCTTGCAAAACTCATTATTAAGTGCAAACTTATAATTTAGGATGAAGCACCAATGATGCATAAGCATTGCTTTGAAGCACTTGATAGAAGTATGCATGATGTATTGCGTTTTTGCAATCCAAAAAGTTTAGAGATGCCTTTCGGAGGAAAAACTATTGTATTTGGTGTAGACTTTCGACAAATTTTGCTAGTTATCCCAAAAGGAAATAGACAGGATATTGTTAATGCAACAATAAATGCATCTTACTTGTGGCCGTACTGTAAAGTGTTACGTCTGACAAAAAATATGCGACTTCAAAGCTCATCCTCAAATAGTGATTATGAAAAGCTAAAGTAATTCTCAGAATGGATTGCAAACATAGGAGATGGAGAAATTCATGGGCACACAATTGGATGTGAAAACATTACTATTCCAGAAGAGAATTTGTTGAAATGTTCTGGAGATCTCATTGCAACTATTGTGGAAAGTACATATCCATCATACTCCAATATTTTTTATGATCCAACATATTTGGAAAAGAGGGCAATATTGGTTCCAACACTTGAAAAGGTTGACTCTATCAATGAATATATGGCTTCTTTAAACACATATGATGGAAATACATATTTCATCTTTGACAGTGCTTGCAAATCAGATTCAAATGTTGATCTATTAGCTTATGTGCAAACGCCTGAATTTTTGAATGGGATCAAGTGTTCTGGTGTGCCTAATCATGAACTCAGGCTGAAAGTAGGTACTCCGGTTATGCTCTTGAGAAATATTGACCACTTAGTTCGTTTGTGTAATGGGACAAGGATGATTATTACTAAACTTGGAACTCATGTTTTAGAAGCAAAGGTATTATTTTTCATAAAAAAAAATTTAAAGAAAAAAAAAGCAAAGGTATTATCTGGAAGTAGTGCAGGTTATAAAATCTTGATTCCAAGAATGTCATTAACTCCTTCAGATTTGAGACTGCCTTTTAAATTTTAAAGAAGACAATTCTCTCTAATCGTCTCTTATTCAATGACGATTAAAACACTAGTTCTTAATATAATAACAATTGTACTTATTACTCATTATGTAATAATGATTGTGCTTATTATTCATAATGTGATAAGGATTGAGCTTATTATTCATTATGTAGTAGGATTGAGCACCTTATTCCTATTGTAACAAAGAACCTAATATGAGCAATTATTATTATTATGTGGACTATGGTCCACACAACTGTGTATACCACAAATAAAAAGTATATTATTTGTGTACATAAAGTACATTATTTGAGTACTGAAAGTACATTCTTTGTATACTATCAAATAATGTACATTCAGTACACGAATAACATACTTTTAGTATATTAAAAATGTACCTTCTATTCAGGGAAAATACATTATTTGAGTATTAAAAGTACATTAATTATTTTGTATAATATACATTTAATAGTCAATACACAAATAATGTACTTTTAGCATATTAAAAATGTATTTTATATGGCCTACACAACATTGTGTGGACCATGGTTTACATAAAAATTTGTCCGAGACCAATCATTATTCGTGTGACCAAGGTCCACACAACTATGTGAATCACAAATAAATAGTACATTATTTGTGTACATAAAATAAATTTTTTGAAAGTACATTATTTGAGTACAAAAAGTACATTATTTTGTATATTATCAAATAATGTACATTACACAAATAATATACTTTTAGTATATTAAAAATGTACCTTGTATTCAGGGAAAATACACAAATAATGTACTTTCAGTACACAAATAATGTATTTTTGGTATATTAAAAATGTACATTTTTATGGCCCGCGCATTAGTCTGCATAAAAATTGTCATATGAGACAGTCTAGAATTTCTATTCCTTGTAGAGCTCCAAGTCCAAAATATGTATAAATAACCCCCCACCCCACCCCCACCCCACCCACATGCATGGGAAAAGGGGCGAGCAATGTTAATTAATACATAATATTGTTCTCTCTATATTTTCTCTATATTTTTATACTCGTTATTTTAATAGTAGTTTTGGCCAACCGTTGATTGTCCAAAAGTCATAAAACCAACGTTGGCGCTATCCGTGGGGACTAATACAAGAAGTTTACGTTCGTTCAATTCCTTAGCAAACCCTAAAACACACAACCTAAAAACCCTAATCATGGTAACCACACGTCGAAAAACTCAATTTGGTCGGTCGATTTCACGACCTATGTGAAACCTAAGCCGACCCAACTCCTGAGCACTGTCTAGTCGCTCCATCCGTCCAAGGGAGAGCGACTCGAAGGAAGATCATCAAGAAGAATAAGTGTAGTTGTCATCTAGACTATCGCCCAAACCTCACCAATCGACCCAAATAGACCTTGCCCAGTTGTAGTGGAAGACGTTGAGCACCTCCTCAAAGCTCTACAGTGTGACCTTGCATCGAGAAGGATGGTCCCCACGAAAATGGATCCCATCAGTCTAGTTGCCAGTAAAGAACGAACATGTAGGATTGATCCCTTGAAAAGGCGCAAGATCCTAGTTCACTCGCCGATCGTCAAAAGCGCCTAGCATGCTCAGTCCTAAAACAATTGGACCCTTGAAGCCTAAATCCCTTAGTCATGGCGATCAACCAATCGAAGCCCAACTGAGAATAGCAGGTCCAACCCATGTCGTCGAGCGGAAGCTGCCCGATTAGCGGAACCATGGGTCAATAAACCTCAGGAAGTAGAATACATAAGGGTTGGCGCACTAGAAGATATGACCAAGAGTAGCAGAGAAACACCAGGGCGTGTTCGCGAAGCCCAAGCCTGGGAGGTTGCCGAGTTAGCCAATGAGGTTAAAAGCCTCCTGCACAAAGTCGAGGGTGGAAAAGACCAGCGGACTACTCGATCACTATTGTCTGCCAACCCGTTCACAAAGGAGATTTAGTATCATTGTGCATCTAGGGATTTTAAATGTCCTTCTATGCCCACTTATGATAGAGCCAATGACCACCTGGTTAGTTTCCAAGCGAAAATGATGGTCATAGGTGCGGAGGACCTCATGTATTATTGCGCCTTTTTCTCGACACTTGGAGGTGCGACCCAACGATGTTTTATGTCATTACTCTCTCGCTCCATCAACTATTTTGAGACTTTCGTCGAGCAATTCCTAACACATTTTGCTGGAAGTATGAGGGCCAAAAGACATTTTACGACCCTAACTTTAGTAGAGTAGGGGGAGACGGAAATGTTAAAGGAATTCTTGAAGTAATGGTAAAATGAGGTACAAATACTCGTCAAATAGTGGAGGACCTAGATGATCAAACAACCCTAACATTGTTCACGAAATCCATAAGGGTAAGAAACCTATTCATTAGTTTACGAAGGGAAACCCTAAAGACTTACGCCCAGGCTATACAATGTGCCAACAAATACACAGAGACCAAGGAAGCCATTAGATAAAAGAGGAAATTAAACATGAGAAATAGACCCCAATGGTCTCGTGATCTCAACTTTAGAACATCCTCCTTGAGTGATCAACCACTGCAATGGAGGGAAACCCCGACGTTAGACTTGCACGGGTTCCCGGTGACATTGTCCCCCCATAATGGACTAGCAGTCGGTTAGAATCCCTATTTTGACTACCGGCCTCCCAGAGGTGGACCCGCATTGGTTCCTTGGAGGTGGACCTGCGTCGAGTCTCCGGAGTTGGACTTGTAAAGTGTCATAGACATCAGTTCCACGTCGAAGCATCGTATCTACGGCCTGAACAACTTCGAGCACATGCCGACCACGAAATACCAAGGCTAGCTAAAACACATTGGTGCATAGAAAGTTTGGCACCCAAAAGAGGCAAACTTAATTACGTACATGTTCTAAAGCGCCCATACACGTGGAAATTTCTCTTTTTTTTCTTGTTGCATGCGGACGCGGCTGTTGGGGAAAATTATGGTCTTCATTGTCATACTACGTGGAAAATTTAGAATGGAATAAGCATGGAAGGATTCCACCCCTGCAAGCAAACAATCTTGTACAAGTCTACCTATTTTGACAAAAACAGAGAACCTAAAACACAAAATAAAAATACAATTCTTGGAAACACTAACCAATCAAGTATACATCGACTTGAAGTTCTTAGGAAATATAGCTTGGAGGGAAGATGGTCGGTCGTTAGGCCCCAGTAGCTAGCATCTCGACTATAAGACTTGGCTTGGGACTTCTCGTTAAATGTCGTAGTTGTTGGAGTACATCCACTAGAAGACAAAAGAGTTGAATTATTCCTTTCCTAAATCTCCACTAAGTTCAGTACGTGGCTTTAGTCCACTACGTGATCCACTTTTCTAGCTAATTCTTTGGCATTAATATGTGGTCACAATGGACTTGGTGGTTTAATCCTACACTATAAATTGCTTCCCCTTGGTTGAAGAGAGGAACAACGAAATTAAGAACTTCTCCTCTCCCTTTCTTATTCTCTATAGTCTGAGCACATAAATATAATCTGTGTTGCTAGTCGAGAGCGTTCCGGACCGTCACCGGAAATTAAACGCTTTTAAGGCAGTGTTTAATAACATGGCACAGATTTTCTTAAGCCCGTATTTGTCCTTATTTCCTAAAGTTTGTCAGTTTCGGTTGACGTTGTGTACATATTTCCCAACAGTTAAAAGCGTTTAGTTGCAACAGTCAACCTTTAGAATCGATGGCTCCTACTGTCATACCCGACCTATCCAAAATCGTTGCCCAAGATGGAAAAAACTACGAAAGGTGGGCTCAAAGGATGTTTATTCTTTTCCAACAACTGAAGTTGGTTTATGTGTTGTTCTCCAATCCACCCGAACCCACTAAACCAATATTCCCTTTTGTTGGTCAAGAATCGAGAGAAGTAAGCCCCGAACCGGATTACACCCCCGGACAAGCATGGGGTGTAACACCGATGCAGTTTGAAGATGACAACATTGCAGCCAGAGGACATATTTTGTCACAGATGAATGACCAGCTATTTGACATCTATGTCAAAGAAGACTCGGCAAAGATCATTTGGGAAACACTATCAAAAAAATATGGTGAAAATGGTGCTGAAAGTCAAAGAGTCAGAAACAACAGGAACAAAAGGAGTAGAAAAATCAAGAAACTCAAAGGAATCTGCTTCGTGTGCGGTAAGCGAGGACACTGAGCTTTTCAATGCTATTACCGCAAGGGCAAGACTAGTGGAGGACAAAGCTGAACCAGATTGAACCATAGATCAACTTGACAAAAAACAAGATGAGTATATCATTCCCTTAAACAGTAGTTGTTTTTGAATAACTGGTTTTGCTCTAGTTTTTGGTAGCTCGCATAAAATGAGATATTAGTAGTACAAAATGTTAGTTGAGTTGTCTAAATCTTTTGATACATGTTAGTACTTATTAGTGTGTTGATAACATGTAAAAGTCATCAATCTTGAATACTCTGTCTAGGAAGGTGGTTTTTAAGTAAACTTTTGTTTCACCACTCGACCTGGGAGTATCTAAGAAGTAGGGGTTGATCATGCAGGCTAGTGAAGCGCCACTTGATCCTCACCTGAAATGAGGCTGACTTTAATATGTTGTTAAACATTCAAAGCCTTGCAATAGATATTGCTTAAGTAGTGCAATAATAGTGTTGTGTAAATTGCCAATTTATAAGTGGGAATTCTTTTTTGGGAATAAATATGAAACTTGTATAATTTGCATTACATAAGGCTATATATGAGCTATGTAGTAAAGAGAAAATTGTGAAGTTGAAATTTGTGTAAATAAATCTTTCTCCAATGCATGTCAGTTTGGATCTTTGAGTATGAGATCTAATGTTCTCAAGAAAGTATGTATGATTGTGATGTACAATCTCAAGCAATATGCAATAAACATTATCCCTATAATGTGCTGACAATGAGAGTTTACACTTATTATTTCAACTCTTAATTGAATCTTTTTGAAGATCTATTAAGGTTCTTATATAAAGGAAAATCCCAGTGGTTTGAGGCAACCTATTTGGTTGAAATATATTCCACTATTAAGTGTGTATTAACCAAGTACTTAATTGCTATAAAGTCTGCATAGCACACTATGCTCTGGGTAAGAAAAACAAATGTTTTGAGAAAATTATTTGTAAGTGTTGCTTTGTGGGGGAAATTAATTCTGCACATTTCCTTTTAGAAGCTTGTATGTTGTACTTAGAACAATGTTTCATGTTAAGCATGAAAATCTCAAGGGAATTACTTGTGAGTAAATAAATAAAGTACATATCAAAGTGTATGTAAGTTTGATCGAGAATATCAATTTACTTTATAAGAAAAGACTAATTATGATATTAGTCGCTGAATTATTGTGATGAACTAAAACCCAAGAGGTGATGAATTCGTGGTGGATCCCACTTTTGTGGTCAAACGAAGCCATGGAAAGAATCACAATGTAGTACACTAGTTGGTCATTCCAATGATCTGTGTACTGGTGAGGTTGAGCTACAGCTCTTAATGAATTTATAACCCTATGAGATGGGTGGTCCTATTGAGACGGACTTAATGAATTCACCGCTTAATAATTGAAAGAATGAGCATAAAATGCTCTTAATGATTTTACACCCCAATTTAGGTAGTCTATATTGAGTCTTACATAAGGCTATATATGAGCTATATAGTAAGATTCAATTAAGAGTTGAAATAATAAGTGTAACTTTAGCTCTCTCTCTGCACCAATCTACGAGATGGAATACTTGTTCCCTTTATAATGCACTTAGTTATCTTGTTCACAAAAACTGACCAGCAAGTCAATCAAACTCTTCTTTTTTGTTTTTTATTTTTATTTTTCGTTATGATTCCCCCCTTGAAAAATTTGCAATTAAAAGATAGTTTTCTTTAATTGTTGTTTGAGTAGATCGATAACTTGAAAAAGATTATAATTTGATATAGCTACTTAAATTATACAAAATTAATTCAATATTATAATCTTTAAAATCTATTTCATCACTACATTATATCATTTTATTAGCGATTTATACTTTTAAGAGTTTATTATCAAAATGGTCCCTCGACTATTGCGAAATTATCAATTTAGTCCTCGACAATTTTTCGTGCTTAATTAAATCCCTCAACTTTGAAAATTTTAACCAATTTTGTCCTCCGTTTATTTTGTCGTTAAACATCCGTTAAATCAGGACCAAATTAGTAATTTTGCTATAGTCAAGGGACCATTTCAGTGAAAATTAATTACCAATTTGGTCTCTTGACTATACCAAAATTACCAATTTGGTCCCGATTTAACGGATGTTTAACAGAAAAATAAACGGGACCAAATTGGTTAAAAATTTCAAAGTCGAGGGACTTAATTAGTAACAAAAAATTGTCGAGGACCAAATTGATAATTTCACAATAGTCGAGGGACATTTTGGTAATAAACTCTACTTTTAACTATCAACTTGTTTTGTATTATTATGTATAAAATACTGCAAGGTTCAAATGAATATCATATACTATATGAAAATTTCCGGAAAAAAGAAACATTAAGCCACAAATTTTGTTCGCGTCTTTTTATTACAACATTTATATATATACTAATTTTTTGCGCGAATGAGATAATGCTCAATATTTATTATTAAATAAGTATTTCAAAGTATATCAATGCAAGATTATATAAGAGATGTTCATGCATGTGTAATTGAATGTTGAATTTGTTTATTTAAATCGGTAATTCAAAGTTTATGAATGCAAGATAATATATGAAAGATTGATTATAATTGTCACTAAAATAACAGAGCGTTTGGTTGGAGGGAATTACAATTCCGTTTCCACTTAATTCCACCTAATTAAGAATGCAATTAAATTCCTTCGTTTGGTTGGAGGGAATTTGAAATTTCATGGAATTACAATTCCTTTATTTTCATGGAATTAGAATCCCATGGCCCCCCGGTATTTTAATTCCATGGATTTCAGGAAGAAAAAAAGGTAATCATGAGACAAAATTAGCCATCTCTTTTTTAATCTAAAATTGATGCATGACCTTCCCTTCTAAATTATAGTGTGTATTATTCTTCGACTTCCCTTTGTGTATGTTCATTTAAATCTTTATATGCAACAACTATTCAAAATTTGCATTCTTTATATGCATTGTTTATATACAACAACTTTCGTGTATGTTTAATGTTCCTTTGAATTCTTTATATGCAGAATTCTTCAACATTTGCATTCTTTATATGCAACAACTCTAACAATTTGTGAATTAATTTGTCAATCATTCTTTATATGCAACAACTCTAACAATTTGTGAATTAATTTGTCAATAATAATAATAATAATAATAATAATAATAATAATAATAATAATAATAACAACAACAACAATAACAACAACAACCATGGTCATTTTGGACTTTATACTAATTATTCCCTCTCAATTCCCATGTATACCAAACATTGGAATTTAAATTCCGAGTAATTGTATTCCGACTTCATACTATAATAATAATAATACTTGTTTTTTTTTAATTTATTTATTGGTATTTGGTAATGTGTCATGTGCAATTGAATTATTGTAGTAGTATAGAGAACAACGTCATGCAATGAGATAATGATGTAAGAAGTTACAGTTTTGTCTCGTTGTGTTTGTATATATGGCTAAGATCTTAGTTGTATTATAAACTCTTAATCTTGCAAGCGCCTATTGATATTTGACAGTGATAGTTTTTCCTTACATGTTTCATGTGTTATGAGATGTGTATCATACATTCTCATGTGAAAGTATTGAACAAAATATTAATATTTATTATATTTGTAGAAGGTTAATGAGTAGTACATTTGGTCTAGTTTCATAACTTGTTTACTTGATAGTAACAACAATAACTTTGCAGGTAATCCAAATATTGATGTTACAAATTACAATAAGTCTAGTTTCATCAACAATTTTTACATCCATTTTGCACATGTTTATTTTGAAGTTCATATTTTTGGAATTAGTATGAATGAGTGTAATATATATGTACTTGATTTTGTGTGTGCATGTGTGTGTGTGTGTGTGTTTTTGTGTAAATCTTTTTTGTTGAGTTGATACTAATCTTAGAGTACACATTGTTGCATTTTCTGCTTTTCATCACAACGCATGCAATGAATTAGTTTGTCACTTTGTGCATAAACATTTTTAAAAGTGACTACATCCTACATACCAATTATTTTTGTTATCAAGATCGATGTTGATTTTGTCTTTAATCCAAACAGGTTTATTGTAGAAAATGAAATGAATTGTAAATTTATATTAGTTCTAATATATTTAAAGAATGAACAATAAGTATTTTACATACAAGATTAATAAATGCTGCAGCGGTAGCTATTTTTCAAATTTCTTCTTTTTCTAAATTTGAAAGATAGATTTAGGGGTGGGAATAGGCCAGGCCCCTTCATAGGGGCCTACGGCCTGGCCTATTTAGGGCCTAGCCTATTTAATAAAAAGGCCAGGCCTAGGCCTATATTTAAAAGCCTAGCCTACAAGCCCGCAGGCCTAGCCTATATATATATATATATATATATATATATATATATATATATATATATATTATAATATTTATATTTAATATTTAATTATTATATATTACATTGTTGAATTTTGTATTACGAACTTTTACTTATTAAACTGGATATTGTATTATGAAATATGAACTTATGATTTTGTCATTCATTATGAAATATGAAATTAGGTATTTTTTTAAATTTTTTACAGGTATACTTTAAAAGGCTTTAAAATGTATGTCTTAAATAGGTTCAAGGCCTATTTAGAATCTATTCAATCGTTATACCCTACACCACGGTGCACATAGCAATGTGCACCACGTACGTAAAACGACGTCGTTTTGGTGTTAGTAGACGCAGACGCGAATGACTCAGGAAATTCATTATCTATAATACACATAATCATTATCTATAATACACAGAGCGTTTGCCTAGAATACACAGAATGTTTGCCCAGAATACACAGAATATTGACACAAAATACACAGAAGTTAGTGGACGCGAATGACTCCAGGGAATTCATTATCTATAATACACATAATCATTATATAGAATACACAGAACGTTTGCCTAGAATACACAGAATGTTTGCCCATAATACACAGAATATTGACGCAAAATACACAGAACTCAGCCTCCTAACATTCGAATGCACAAACACATCACAACTTGTGTTAATAACATGAATACACAGAATATTTACACAACTCATCCCCCTAAACATTCGAATGCACAAATAGATCACAACATGTGTTACTAACATGAAATCACAACATGTGTTACTAACATGAATACACATAACGGTTGCCTATAATACACAGAACGATTGCCTAGAATACACAGAATGATTGCCTGGAATACACAGAATATTAACATAAATACAGAGATCGGCCGAAACGGGAAACATGATTTCCAAAAAAAACGGATGATTAGTTTACAATGCTCAAAACGACGTCATTTAGGTACGTGGTGCACATTGCTATGTGCACTGTGGTGCACAATATAATTTGCCAAATCTATTTTGAAGCCTTTTAAAGGCCTATATGTTAAATAGGCTTTTAAAAAGGCTTCAGGCCAGGCCAGGCCAACTGTAGGCTCAGGCTTGAGCCTAAAAAAAAGCCTACATACAGGCTCAGGCCCAGGCCCAGGCTTTAGATTTCCATAGCAGGCCCAGGCCTAATTTTCTAAAGCCCGACTCGGCCTAGCCTATTTCCACCCCTAGATAGATTCCAACAATGTTGTAGTCTCAACATCTTTTCAATGCATCAAGTGTGTCACAATGTTTTATTGCCCTACATTAACATTTTTAATAATGAGTTTTAAATCAATTTATTGGGTTATTTAAATGTCTTTTTTGTCAACAAATCTTCCATAAGTGGTTAATATGATTAGCTTCAAACTGTTTTTTTTTTAATTTTTCAATGTTATTAACATAATACTTGGTAAATAAATATATAGCATTATTGTTTTCAAAAAATATATAGCATTATTTTTTAGTATAACTTTGATATTTAATTACAATAGAGTTTTAAAAAAAATGAACAATGTAGTGAATATAATTAATTAATAAATTTGAATGTAAGGAATCTTTGTATTGTATGTAGAAAATATAGACAATATAACTAATGAAATTATATCTCTTTTTAAATTTTTTGATAATGAATATTTTTTTTAATAAAGACATTGCAGACGTCGAATTATAAATTATAGAAATGCATATGTATTATATTTTTTGTTGTAACTACTAATTTATTTAATTTAATAAGAGTAACATAGTGGGTTACTTACTTTTGAATAATATACTCTAACATATTAGTAGTATATGTTCAACAATTATGCAAACTTTAATTGGGATGATGTTCGAACCTAAGACCTTACTTAAAGAAATTAATGGGTAAGTTAAAAGTTAACGGAATATTAACGGAAAAGATAATATTTAACTGAAAATTTAACGGATAATCATATAATTAAGGATAAATTAGGAAATCTCAAGGAAAAATATAAATCTAAACAATTTGAACCATCCATTTGATTTAATAATTTGACTGTCATTTTTCTACCAATTATAGGCCTAACTTTCTTTGGCTCTTATTAGTGTAGTATATATATATATAGTGTGTGTGTGTGTGTGTGTGTGTGTATAGAGGATCGCGTTCAGGTGCGAACCGCGCGCCTAGGAGAGAATTGAGAACGCGTCCAAGTGCAATTAGGATGTATTACAGGTGCAAGTAAAATATACACTGAGCATCAATATTAAGTGCACCTAAAATTATAACTAGTTGAACATAATGTTATAACTAGGTACACCTAGGTGCTTGAATGTTGACAAGATAAATTACTTGCACTTGTAAATAAAAATAAGTGCAAAAGTGCAAATAAAATGTATTACAGGTGCAAGTAAAATGTACACTGAGCATCAATACTAAGTGCACCTAATGTTATAACTAGTTGCACCTAACGTTATAATTAGGTGCATGAATTTTAACAAGGTAAATTACTTGCACTGTGCACTTGTAAGTGATTTTACTTGCAAACGTGTCCCAGCTAGTTGCACCCGAAAATGCCACTGGTTCTCTCCTGGACACTAGTTCGCGAGATATATATATATACTACTAACTCTATTAGAGTGCAATATCTGTTGCCTCCACTGAGGCTCGAACCCACCACCTCCCATATAAAGGGAAGGGTTTGATGTCACTGGACCACAATAAAAAAAATATCTTCTTCTTTTTTTCTTTCGTTTTATTTTTTTTTTTTTCTGTTTTTTGAAAATATAAGATCTTATATAATACTGTAATCAAAGCAATTGATAGAATAATTAATGGGCGCAATGCAAATGCAATGGAAAAGGCACATGCTGATTAAATGATTGAAGTCTGATTCCACATGTTAGCTGACACGCACTTCCCAAAATGGATAATTTAAGTGTAAGTTGTAACTTCAATTCTGCCAACTAACTGATTGAAAAGACATCAATATTCGAGCATCTACAGCATTAAAACAAGGAAAATACGATGTGTATTTTTTTGAAAGGGAATACGATGTGTATTTTTATTTTCTATATTCTCAACTTTTACTCTCAGTTATGGTCGCAAGAATAGCTGAAAAGATAATTGAAAGCTAAAAAGTTATAAGTTAGAAGTTGAAAACTGAAAAGCTGTTAAGCTAGCTGATTATACTTAAAAGTGTTTGGTAAAATTAACTTTTTGATAATATGATAAATGTAAAAAGACTAAAAATGACATTTTCATAAAATTTAAATAGTTTTACATTTAAATATGTTTGTTTACATATTAAAATATTACATTTTGAAATGAAACTATTAGCATAATAAACAGACGATTGGAGTTGAAACTTTAAGGAGTTGCTGGGCGGTGAAAAGTTGCGGAAGAAGATGCATAAAAATATAGGAGAAGAGAAAACGCCAAAAGGGTTTTAATTAAGATAGATAAAGAATGCCATTTATTGAAAATAATAAGGATAAAGATGCACAAAAAAAGTTAGGAAGCTACTAGCGTATTTTGATAACATTACCAAACAAAGCTTATAGTTTATTAGTAACTTAAAATAAACTATAAACTCCTAAATAAGCTTAGTCAAACAAGCCTTAAAATATTGATGTAGACATTTGCATTTGGGACCCACATGAAAAAAAGTAACTTGTGTCGGTCACATCAGAGAGAAATTTAGGAAGTAAGATTTTGGAGTCCATGTAGTAAAACTCTTAATACATATATAAGTAAAATAAACACTTATAAACACTTTATTCCTAATTAGTATTACACTTTCTCGTATAAATATTACTAGTACTTTTCATCTTGAACTGACCTGTCTCAGAAGCAAGGATATGTGAGATGGTCTCACACAAGATTAGTGGTATTGGGTGTACATAGGGACAAAGGTTAAGTAACTACACCTATCTTTGAATGCTATATCCAACATAAGCATCCAAGTGTTTATACTCTAGTAGTGTCTACACAAAGTCAAATCCATACCTCTCTTTTTTATTCTTAGTGTGTAGAATTCAAGCCCGGCCTGTATCTTGTAGCTGCTATCATAGTAAAATTTATAAATTTATTTTAAATTGACTAACTAATTAATCGTGACTTTTGGCACAAAAGAGTTTTTATGGTTCTACGAAAGATTCCTCCATGGCTCTAGATGCATGGCCTTCTGATCTAGAGGCCAATACTTTAAAGAGTAAAAATTCTATTCTAAATACTTATGTTCTTAATTATTTCTTTCTGCAAGTGTACTTGCAAGCCTATATCCTTGTGAATTCAGATGCATCGTCAAACATCAAGGTAGTGAGTGGCCTAAGAATTTTTTAGATACCATAGGCACTAATATTTGTTGCTCTTTGAAGTGCTCTACCAAGTCATGAAGTAATCTTCTTTTATAACAAATTGTCTGCACTTCATTTTATGGGGCACTAAGCTAGAAGCAATATAATTGTGAGGTTGTGACTTCTTTTTCGTTAATATAGTGACTATTTTTTATTTTAATGCATCTGAGCTTAGGGATCAAATTTATAATTTTAGGGGCAATCCAACCAAGTTAATCATACTGTTGAATTGGTAATTATAATGTTATAAATTCAATTTCTAGCGAGAACGACCTATTGACTTTCTTGGTTTGAGCCGGTCAGCTATGAGCAACCTAGACTGGTTTACATGCTTGTCGTTCTTTAGTGGCTAGGGTTATAGGATGAGGTTTATCCGGTACACACCCTCGGGTCATAAATTTCCCCTGTCACTCAAAATTTTAGAATATCTTTTTAAAATTGTAAATATATATCACTCTGTTGGGGGTGGTACTAGAACCCTGGGGGTCGACTTCGAAGTGGTCTACCAGTAGGGTCGAGCATGTCGATAGGTGGCCCAAAGTCAGTATGGTGGCCCAGTCAAGGTTATGGGGCAAATTATGCTATGGACCCGAGTCCATCTTGCAAGGTAGACACAGGTCCATGTTCACAATTTTAGAACTCTATGTTCACAATTTTAGATATCAATATACAAAATTACATTACTCAATGTTCACAATTTTTGAACTCTATATTTACAATTTTGTTATATAGATTCAAAAATTGTATTATATTATTGAATATAGAGTTATGAAATTGTGAACATAGAGTTCTGTAATTGTGAATATAGAGTTCAAAAATTGTGAACATAGAGTTTAAAAATTGTGTACATAAAGTTCTAAAATTGTGAATATGGACCTGGGTCCGCCTTGTAAGGTGGAGCTGGGTCCATGACATAAGAATCGAGGTTATGGAGTAATAACCGTAGCAGCATCCAAGAATTAAAGGAAGTCAATTATATGGCGATCTTGCAATTATGGAAAAACAATCTAGTTAACTTACATAAACCCTACTTACCAAAATATCCTCTTTGACTTATATTAGCTCTACTTTCCTAAATACTCCGTATCATTTTCTTCCCTAAATCATCACCACTAACTAAATATCCTTATATTTCCTAAGTCACCTCTATATTTCAAAATACTCGACTCTACCATATATGTTCAAAGGAAACTCAATTACCATGCAGCACTATTTTTCTACTATAAAAGACCATTATTCAGAGACCAGAAGGGACAGACACAACATTCGATTCAACTCAATTCAATCTTCATTCAATATACAACACATCTACATGACATCTCATCATCTCTCTATCCGAAAGTTACCGATCTTTTTCTCTTCAAAATCCCATAAAAATATTCCCAGCCCAAGGACGTTCTCTATACAAATTGTACTTGTACAAAAAATATAGTGAATTTTGGCTTGGCATTGCCGTAAAAGCCCATAATTTTTATCTTTTGATTTCCACATTAAAAATATTGTGTCTATTTATTTTTCTGCCTTAACTCAATTTATTTATTTTCTTTCTTACCATCCAACCGACCAACCGGTTATGATGACATGTCAACTAACTACTCCGTAGTCATAAAACCATCACACTCATTGTATAAATTTTAATCTCAATATATTATATTTAACTATTAACCATGTAGGAACTATTTTTGGGGAAAAAAATGTTCCCAAAATAATTAATGTGGGCAAAATTCAAGGCATGTGTAATACATACTTTCTAAATAAATCTCAATTAAATTGATGTTTTAAATTTTGTAATCCAATTTTTGGATGAGTTCAAACTTTTGGAACTCACGGTATATTTTGAGACGAGTTAATTCTAGCTAGCAATGGTCCTCCGACTATGTTGATTTTCCAAAATTAGTCCCCGACTTTTAATTTGGACAATTTAGGTTCCTTGACTTTCAAATTCTTTCCAATGTTAGTCCTTTAGTCAAATTTTAGTTAAATTGAGGTCAAATGAAGGGGTAAAATTGTCCGTTCATATGTTTAGTGTATTATTACTCGTATTTCTCCTATCCTATACGTTGTATCTATGAATATAATCTCAGTCGAAGTCTCAACCGAAGCCATATAATCTCACTCGATGTCTCTTCGACTGATATTATATTCATATATATAGTGTATAGGATAGAAGAAATACGAGTATACAAGTGAATGGACAATTTTACTCCTTCATTTGAGCTCAATTTAACCAAAATTTGACGAAAGAACCAACATTGGAAAGAATTTGAAAGTCAAGGGACCTAAATTGTCCAAATTAAAAGTCGAGGACTAATTTTGGAAAATCAACATAGTCGGAGGATCATTGCTGGAATTAACTCTTTTGAGAGTCACAATTCAAACTTTTAAAAAAATTGATTTGTATATATACTTAGTGTAAACTCATATGTATTTTCAATGTTGGACAAAGGCTATTTAAAGCCTTTCAAAGCTCAATTTTCCTAATTTCATATGTACATTTCGACAATCAATTTCCTATTTATTATTTGTTACTAGCAGTATTTTCGTCCGTGCGTTGCGCGGAATGAATTTGTTATAATATTTTAAGAATATTTGGATCGATATACAATTATATAAATTATAACATCGAATATTTTATAGCGCAATTGATGAAATTGGTTTGATCGATTATGTTTTCTGATATTTTCCTCGCTTGAATTAGAGCAAATAATTGTCCAGTTGCCGTGCGATGCACGGATAAATTTTTTATTATATATTTAAATATAATAAAAATAAAGATTAAATTATTAAAAAATTCTAATATTGAACGTGTACATTTATTTGATTATAAGATTAGTGCAAAAGTATTACTCAATTAATTTAATAATATACAACTTGTTTATCTAGAATTATCTTAAAAAGATCGATATGTAATATGACTTATGTAATTATATTATTACTAAAATAAATATGATAAAAATGAGAAATAATTTAATTGTAATTATTATAAAAATAAATTCAACGACCAATGTTTAGCTTAATTATCATAATAATTATTAGTCAATTACACTAATATATATGCAATTATACTTTTATATCTTAAGTATATTCATTTTCACCCTATCGCATTTAGTTTTTTCTTCCTCCTCCATATATATTTGAATGAATTAATTATAATTATCATAACAAATCTAACAATCACTGTTTAATTAATTTTTTAAAATTTAAATAATTTAAAGTTTTCAAAAGGAAAGTGTAATTAAAATTTTTAAAAGTTTTTTTAAAAAATTTAGTCAATTAGTAATATCATTTTCCTTTTTCAATTTCTCTAATTTCAGTTTCCTTTTTCATTAGAATCTTTTTATATTTTCAATTAATTAGTAAAATCAGTTTTCTTTTTCATTTCATCTTTACTATTTTTTGGGCGAAAATTTCACAAAGGATGATTTTATTTTTATTAATAGTAGTATAGATAAGTATTCGAATTATTATTATTGGTGTAAATAATAATTAATAAATTATTTTTTAATAAAATTACACACAATTTGTTTCTATTATTCTCACAATTATAATGGTTTAATTATTCTCGGAATTCGGTAAATAAAATTTTGTTATGAATTAAACTTTATTAATTTTGTTACCAATTAATTAATAATATTAGTTTGTGCGGGAAAGTTGAAGGAGGAGAATTTACTTTTATTAATAGTATTGATACATGAATATAGAAATAATATTACCAATTAATAGATATTAGTTAATATTCATTTTACATTTTCTTACCAAATAAGGTTTATTAATTATACCAATAAAATATTTAATTAATTAACTACAAAAGTTTGGACGGGAAAATGAAATAGGAGGATTTTAATTTTATATATAGTATAGATATGTGTATAATATATCAAATTAATCATTTCGACTATGAGAATCCAAATAAACTTTTACGCTACCTAAATTGACTTAAGACATTTTTTCCTCAAAATTACTATATAAATGTTATTTTCTTGCTAATTTCCAAACTACTACAAAAATTAAATTTCATGTAAACGATATTATGTTGATTATAGAAAATAAAATAAAAAACCGCCATTAAAAAATATTTTCTATCATATTTTTTTAAGTAAAAGTTACGACATCGATTATTACATAAAATTAACATCATAAACATAGGTGGATCCAGACGGGGCCATGGGAGCGGTAAACCCTCTTAAGGTGTGATTTTCCTTTTTAAGGTACATGGTTTTCCTTCTTAAGGTGCGTGATTTTTGTGCTTAAGGTGCGTCAGTTGTTGAAATTTAAAGTGTGTCGGTCTAAAGCTTTAGGTGTGTGGTTTTCCTTCTTAAGGTGTGTGATTTGTATGCTTAAGGTGCGTAAGTTGTTGAAACTTAAGGTGAGCCATTTTAAAATTTTAGATGCGTGATTTGTGTTCTTAAGGAGTTAAGGTGCTTTGTTTGTGTGCTTAAGGTTCATGATTTGTTTACTTAAGATGCGTCTTTTTATATTAACCGCATAACCACACGAAAAGTTATATTTTGCACCTTATTCACTCCCTCTATATATATATATATATATATATATATATATATATATATATATATATATATATATATATATATATATATATATATATATAAAAGAGATCACATGCAGATATTGTGCCCAGGTGAAAGATGGGCTTGAATGATAGCCGTTGATCTAACTAAAAAGGAAAGCCCATATTGAACACAGATTAAAAAAAAAATGCGGTGGCAATTTGGTCAAACTAAAGGTGTGTGGTCTTTCTTCTTAAGGTGATTGATTTTTCTTTTTAAGGTGTGTGATTTCTGTGTTTAAGGTGAGTCAACTATTCAGTTGTTCAAACTTAAGGTGCATACGTGATTTGTGTGCTTACGGTGCGTGATTTCTATGCTTAAGGTGAGTCAGTTATTCCGTTGTTCAAACTTAAGGTGCATGATTTGTGTGCTTAATGTGTATGATTTGTATACTTAAGGTGCGTCATTTTAATATTTAAGGTGCGTCAGTTATAATACTTAAGGTGCGCTATTTTAAAACATAAGGTGCGTGATTTGTGTGCTTAATGTGTGTGGTTTGTGTACTTAAGGTGGTGCGTCAATTATAATACTTAAGGTGTGCTATTTAAAACCTTAAGGTGTGTAGTTTGTATGCTTAAGGTGTGTAATTTGTGTAATTAAGGTTAAGGTGCGTGGTTTCCTTTCAAACGCACATTTTTTTTTAAAAATTATCATTGATTTAAGCCGTTGATTTAGATTTGATCAATAACTCATATTACACCATAGGTTTGTACTTAATGCAATTTTAATTTGCACCAGATCTCATCCCTATAGGAAATTGATCAGGTGAGAATTACATGACTAGAAAAAGAAAGAGAAACCATCGCAGCCGGTTCATAAAATTATGCCTATTGTTATGTCACATGACCTTATTTTTTGACACGTGAGAGTCACTACTCATAGTTTAATGACTACTAATGAGTGGCACTTGAGTGGACACCACACCATAAAATGTTTTCAATTCTGACACAACTAATTTGGAGGACATAGAAGAATAAGTACTAGCCTAGCCAGTTGTGGGAAGGGTTAGGCTGTCCCTCCTATGATGATAATATAAAGGTTTTTTTTTTTTTTTTTTTTCAAAAATAACTTATTTGTTATTTTACTTTTACAAGCTTGTAAACAAGTAGAGAGTATAATTTTGTAATTTTTGTAAGTATGTTTTTATTTTAAAAAAATATTTATTTATTTATTTATTTATTATTATTATTATTAAAAGTGAATTGAAATTATAGAAATTTGATTCGGTTTGGATTTGGTTCGGTTTAAAAGAGTTCTCATTTAACTCGGTTTTAAATTTTAATTCGGTTTGATTCGAAAGAGTTCTCATTCAGTTTGGATTTGATTCAATTTGAATTTCGATTCGATTTGGGAACACAAACATTCCATAGTCTTTTTGTGCACATAATTATTTATTTATTTTCATTAATAATTTAAAATTCAAAATATAAACAACAAGTTACCCATGCATATTTTAAGTTTCTCAATCTAAAATAAGTTCAAAGTCCAAACCAAATTGACCTCTTCACCTGTGTTTGATGTCCGATAGCAACGTCACAACTCGGTAACTCACAAAGAAAATTTGGGAAGAAAAAACGTTAGGTGCAACTATATCTGGACATGTGGCGCGTGCGAAGCGTTCTCAGTTCTCTCATGGGCGGGTGGTTATCACTGAACGCGATCCTATATATATATATATATATATATATATATATATATATATATATATATATATATATATATATATATTATATATATGCGCGCGCGCATACACACTTAAATATTTGTATATTTATAAATTTACCCAAATATATATACTAAATCCCCAATTTCTTAACTCAAATTTTCACGATTGTTC